>JABBOT010000009.1:11513179-11945466 GCA_016165875.1 Acanthopleura granulata | reverse complement strand
TTTAAATATCTTATGTTTGCGAACATGACCTAATGGTTACTCAAAACAGAGTTGGTAATCAGATGCATATATACACTGCTGGTTATCTTAAGCTGTCCACTTAAGACTTTTTTTCTGTTTTTAAAGTTCATATCAGAAGATCAGAATTGTTGGCATCAAAAGCATCCTGTTAAGGTCTTCATGTTCTTCTGAGCATGCAATTTTACAAGCCCAAAAATACATTTTACGTGTATCGTTGATACTGTACGTTTGAAGTTGTGTGATGTTTCATTTCAGACAAGAACACCCCACGAGATAACAGTTGCCATTGAGTGTCTAACAACTAGTGCCAAATTGCTCCAGAGGGAGTGCCAGGAGTTCCACAGCCCCAACACATTCGCGGAGCTCGAGCTCCAGAACAAAACGAAATATGTCATTCAGCACGCCTACGATGTGGCTAAGGCTGCTCGCCAACTGGTGGCCATTTTAAACTGACTGATCGATGCCAAAGGGAAGCATAAGCTTGAGACAAGTTCGGACAATCGTACCTTTTGCACATGTTTAAGTGTTCCCACCTGTTTGCTTCACCTTCCCACGCCTTCTCTGCTGTAGCAGGCAGCCTTTTTTTCTATGTTATATGCCCTTTATAAACTGCATGCTGGTAGTGCATGGGCCTTGTCAGTATTCAAATCAGTTCATGCGAACTTGGCGTGTGTGTGGCTGTGATGGAAGGGAAACCAGGTCTATAAAAGTCTGAAAAAAAAAAAGTCAGCCGAACCAAGTGTCAACTTGAATTGGTCCTGTCCGGTGTCTGTTGGGTGTTTGTAGTGACATGGGCTAGTTTCACCAACTTCTACTGAACTGGAAGAGTAACAGGCTCTGGGCAGAGCCAAAGTTTAACCATTGACTTCATTTTTGAAAGAACTGAGAGTCCAGTCTGTGGAAGTGACTCAGTTTGTCTTGGAGAGTCGTTAGGTCCAGAATGGTGACACCAGTTTAAGTTAAAAGTCTTTGGAAATGACTCACATACTGAATGAAACTTTTGCTCGATCGCTTGTCATTTTACTATGAGGTATGACTCAGTCTGTTAAAAGAAGGACTTCAGCCAAAAATACCAAGTTTATAAGTCGGGCTAGTTCCTCAAAGGCAGTTTGGGTAAAAATTTGAAATGCGATTTTAGAGCTTATCTTTGAACACTTGATATTAAAATTTTGATCAAGTCATCAATGTTATCGCATGAGAACAAGACCAGCAAGGTCAACTTTCAGTACAGAGAAGCTTTTATTTTAATGAGGCTTTAAATTTTTATATAAGAGAACAAACATATAAAGAAAGAATAACAGGCCATTTCATGCTGATTCCAAATGTAGCTTTCATTTCTTTTTTGGCATTTTTTAATGTTCTACGTGAATAGAAATGTAATACCATCCTTGCAATTGCATTTAATGTGGAGATAATTACAGCATGTGTTGTAGCAAACAAGAATCTGTGATGTCACAGTGCTTCAGCATGTTTAGTATGGTCCAAAAAGTCCATCATATAATGGCACCTTAACTTTTATTTCCATTTTAAAAACTATTATAAAATGCCGAAAAAATAATGAAGATCATATTTGGAATCTGCATGGATGTATGCTGAGTTTGAGAGTACTGACCAATGTTTTTTTACTACAGCAGGATTGTCTCCAGTGCTTCGTGGTAACGGAACGACGCGATTGCCAAATGTGCTGTGAAAGCATCAGTGATATGTGAATGTGTCAAGTAGAGACGAAACCATGATTGATGCACTCTCTCCACTCTTTTATTGTAACATATAGCCAAATACGAACACTGTGTATATTCTTTATTTAACATGGCATGAAAGTTGTACTGACGACGTAGTGCATGGAATTGTTCTATAGCTGTAGTGCATGGAATGTCACTGTAGAGCATGGAATGTCACTGTAGAGAAATGTATCCAGTTGCTTACAGCATCCAGGGTTATTTGTTGTGGATTGGTAAAACATGATTCCGGGAACTGCTTGCTAATCTATGGATTTTGGAACAGTATGTTAGCCTCCCACATGTCTCCTTCGGCTCAACAGTCATCACTTCAGTTACTAGGTCTATGGAATGCTACACTTACTATTATGGCTCTTTACAGTATCGTGCAGAAAACGGAAAACTGTTGTTAGGATTTTTTCCCCTAAATTTTCACTCTAATCGATAGCTTTGTGGATGCCCATTTTCACAGATTTTTAGTTTTATGACTTTCATTGTAAATCACCTGGCCTTAATCCCCCCTCCCACACTCCCCAAATAACAAGTATTGTGAAAGTGGCTGTGGGTAATTCTAAAGCAGGATCATTTTTTATTTACAAATACTGGTCACTGTATAATAATGCTAAGTGCCTTGGGTGTCCGTACCATCCTAGCTAGCAGTTGAACTTTAACTTCATCATAGTGCTTTTATCAACACCAAAACGTCACGATCAGAAGGCGACAAAGACACAAATTAATATCCAAATCCCAGTCAAAAGTGCCCACATAACATATCCAGAAGACGGTGTCTGCCTCACCACTGCAATACCTCCCTCTATTTATGGAACAAGACTTGGTTTTTACATTTGGAAAAAAGGATGTCTTGGAGTTAAAATTGATGGAAAATATACCCCGCAAACAGTACAATTCTGCTGTTAGCCCTAGAATTGTGCTTCTCCTCAACCAGCATCTCTTCCTTTGTCTTAGATAAATTTACTACTTTCCAAATGGGATAAAATGTTTCCAGTAATCAGTTTGTCCATTGGGGGACTCCAGAGGGATTCATGGCGGCCCAGTGTGGTTAACACCAAAGTGCTGCTGATGCAAATTTATGCAGAAATTACCAAGCCACCAAAATACCGAACTTGTTTTCTTTTGTAAAAATAAATTTGATTTATTGCTCGTTTTCTTAAAAGTCCTTTCCGAGTACACGACAAGACACTCTATCCAACCATGTGTTCATTCAACACGTTTTCAGTCTCCTATCGAGTTTTAATCAGCTACATGTTGAAGTATTCCAGGTACGGTACCCCTTTTACAAAATGTCGGAAATTTTTGGTAAATGTTTCGTTTTTGCTTTTGTTTTCGTTTACTAGAAAGCTACGTGAATAAAGTGTTCCGCTAAATCTGTTGCTTTTTTTTGAGGGATAACAGATTGCCTTTCCGTTGATCTCACGGATAATTCGTTCCTGATTACGGCTTAATTCGTTATCGGGAACGGAATTATTCATGACCGGGAGCGGATTAATTCGTTAGATTAACGGAATGATAATCGGCCGTCCTTCAAATAACGGATTTAATGGAAGAGTTTTTTGAGAGTGGCTTACGATTTGGGTATAAAACATTGATCTCGTCACGTCGGTGAGGTCACGGTGGCACGCTCGAATCAAGGTGCTGTCGTAAGTCAGGAAATATGTCTGTTGCCAAGGGCGGTGGTTTCCTCTGAGCATCCACTTCCATTTCCGCCACCAATTAACCTGGCCGCCGTTGTATCGGTACACAAAACCTAGTCCTACAAAATATGACTGTGTGATAACTTTGAGACAGAACACACAGTCATATTCTATAGGACTACACAAAACCGAGCCTATAGGCCCAATATATACAAACACTACGACTGGTCTTAATACAGATTCTGCGTGTTCACTCCTAATTTATATTACACCAAACTGCATGTATATCGTAGCTAGTCACTTTTTGCACAGCATGTTGTATCGGCCCTGGTGTAAACATAGTTGTTTCTCTTGTATCGTCCCATCCGTTCTCCATGTTGTGTAGGATGGCCCTTAAAAGATCTTATATGAGTCTGTAATAAAAGAAATTTGTAAAAAAAAAAAATAAATATCGTGATAAACTGCTCTCAAAACATAGTTTTTGATCTTTTCTTATATCTGTATGTATGAAAACTGTCCTGGTTGGAGGGGAAAGTGTTGCTTTAATCCAGCTCACGGCATGTGGAAAACAGTGAACTTAAAACCTTCGCTTTACATCATTACCACCTTTGGTAAAGTTTGTACACAAATCATGAACAAGGCTAAGGTCACGATGATGAAGCATAAAGTGATGTCAGACATGACAAAAACAACATTCTTGTTAATACTTGATGCACATGCATTCCATGTATTCTACAGTATGCGCAACGTGATTTCAGCGGATATCTGGAACAGTATTATATTTGGATGCTGATAATCGAGTTAGGACTTGAAGGGGTGAGGATAAATCTAAACAAACCCACGTGCATCACAAGCGTGCCAAGGTCAAGCTCGTCTCGTGATGACTGATTACGTCTCGTATAGCGAGCGTAACAAGAACGGCATCTACGTGGTAAAGAACGTGAATTTTCTTTTTTATTGGTGCATGTTTCAAGCTGTACATATTCGATTACTTCACCGTATGGCGGCTATATATGGAATGTTATATTCCGTGTCAGGATAATCTCACTGCTGAGGTGTCGAACTCGATGTCCGCATTCTGTATCTGGGGTCTTGCACAAGTTTCTTGGGTGTTGCTGACGTTCAAAGTTAAGAGTGGGTGAGAAAAAAAAATACACGACATACACCTGGGAGACCTCAATTGCAACGCGCACTGAAGACGTACGTCATCATGGCATTGTGAAAACGGTGTAAAGGGGTCCCAGACTAGAGAAACCGACTTAGAAGCCCGATTAGGGGCCATCTATTATGTACATACGCTCAAATTACGAACTGTTTGACCGCGCCCCCCCGTTCATCTGTGCGCGTCTTCTGCGAAATGCTTTGACCACCCTGCAAGTGTACCTAGTACTATGTAAGTTCACAGAATGTACCGGATCGCGAGTGGAGAAGTGCAGCTGATAGGCCTACAACATATATATAATGGCTGACACCCACGGACGACTGAACGGCTTTAATTTCCACCATTTGCCAACGAGTTAAGAAGAGGGCATTTGGTTTGACATTTGCTGCAAATTTATTCATTGATTTAACTTTTAAGACACCTCATAACTTTAACGTACGAAAGTAACATGTGATCTTTATACACAGGCACTGTCAAACTGGCGACAGCTACGTCTCTGGCTGATTTATGATCGCCTCTGTATATTGCCTGAACTGGTTTTCACTTCGTTCCAAACCTTTGGCAGTCGTCATAGCACTTTTTGTTTTTACTTAGATCCCTTTTCGTATAAGAGTCTGATAGATATTCCAGTTCTGGCCATCCGTGACTGAACAGATTTGGCTGACCACTCAAATCACGTGCTAATGACGCATACTCGCTAACAACCATTGAGTATACCTACTTTTCGGGACATTCATAGTTACACAGTGTATGATGACTATAGCGCTCTGTTTCTTTTAACTCGTCACAACATTGATAATTAATGGAAGAAGACTAGTCTAGTAGAAAATTAGGGTTGCCGTGCACCCAGATGATATATTATTTAATACGTCATTGTAATGCTCAGGGTGTTGTTGTTGTTTTTTTGTTAGCGAATTTTGACGTCTTAATCTAGAAGCATTGTCTCATGGGGAATTTTGGGGGCCATCTTGGATTTTGTGGAAAACTGTACAAACTCATCTTTCGGATCTTAACATAGTTTTCGATTTTTAGCTGTGATAGGCAATGGAACGACACGTCAATGGCCACTAAATCCTCCGGTGGCCATCGGGGAGGAACACACCCTCCTTTTGATTGATGCTTTGAGGCGTGTTGCACGCCATCTATAGGAGAAGTCCTACTAGTTTCACGTCTCAAACAGTAACCGGGAGTTATGCGGTAAGAAAAGTAATGCAGAAGAGACCTCTTGTGATTTTACGTCAAGTTAAAAACGCAGAACTTAGTTATTTTTATAGCTTGCCTCTTGTGATATACACGTCTCTGGATACTGTGTGGGTGGAATTTTCTTTGAACTATTCTTGGTTCCTCCGCGGTCGAGTGATCAGCATGCTAGCTCAGAACGATGTCTTAGGAGCCCCTGACCACTGTGATCCTTCTGAACTCCACCGGCTTAGGTTGACTGTGGAGTGGACGTGCGATTTTTTTCGAGCCACTGTTGGGCTGATCCACTAATGGGGCTGCCTTTTAAAACTTTTGTAGTGCTTTTTCATTGTTTCATTTCTTTGGCAGGTTACACAAAAGGGTCCAAATTGCAGGAAGACACGCTTTGGATCGGTTTGTTCAGGGCGGGAAGTTTTACGAGTTCTCCATTCCGCCAGCTGGTAACTCTATCAAGCATATCAAGGAGTTGTGTTGCGGCTTCTATCTTTTTCTCCAAAGGAAGGGCATTCTGCTGTGAGGGGACGTAAAAATGTGACACAATGAGTTCATGAGACTGTCGGTCCACATCAGTAAGTAGCTCACCTGAAGCGTCACTTCCGACAAATTGTCAGGCGGGTGTAAAATATGCTGCCCAATAAAACCGAGGTTGATATATGGACGATATAAAATACTGTTGCCACACTGTTCCAAAATAAGTTACTTTTAAAAGCAACGAAACAGTAACCCACCGAAGGAACTTAGTGAAGGAGTCCTTATTTGACCTGAGGGAAGACCACCACGCATGTATCCGCGACTAAAAATGTTGCATTCATTAGAGAGAGTTTTGTTATTTGGCGCCACTCGCGATACAGTCGTAACGTAGAGAGTAAGACACTGGACGTGCAGGGAATAGGTGACCAGGACTTGGCCTAACATGCCGGTGACGCTGCACAGTTGACGTCGTGATGCCGGGAAGAGTTAATGTCGCCAGACATATGCCTTGGCTATCGCCAGAAAGTTTACCAGAATATCCAAGGTGGCCACGTTAACTATAGTCACGTTCAGAGGCAAACCTCGTGACTTCTTCAGTAAAACCAGGACGATGTAACCATTAGCCAGCGTGCCTGTCAGGACCACAAAAGAGTCACAGAAGCAATCCATGACTTGTCAGAGTTGTTCCCGGTGGAATTGTCTATCGTGGTGTTGTTTCATGACATGGTAAATATTCCTTCCACCGTCACGGCAAATTTGAAACACCTGTACAGCTGTTCTCCTGGAATTCCAGCAATGATATTGTTCTACAACGATAAGGCGTGCCACTTCCAAGGCAAATTTGAAACAGTGGTATATGTTCTTCTTCTGGAATTCCAGCAATGATATTGTTGTAGAACGAAAAGGCGTACCACTTCCAAGACAAATTTGAAACAGTGGTATAATTTCTTCTCATGAAATTGTAGAAATTATATTGTTCTTGAACGAAAAGACGTACTATTTCCAAGATAAATTTGAAACAATGGTAGAGGTTATTCTTCTGGAATTCTAACAATGAGATTTATTCAGAAAGATAAGGCGAGTCGCTTCCAAGGCAAATTACAATCATTCATGGCAAATTCTTCCAAATTCCGACAATGCTTTTTGTTTAGAATGAAATAAACTACCGCTTCCAGGGCAAATTAGAACACTGATAGCCATGTAGGTTCCTCTTCTAGAATTCCGACATTGATATTATCGTTGTAGGTTTTTACATCGATCCAAAGCAACCACAAGCGTCTGAAGCTGACTGCCATTTGCAAAGACTACTGAAGTATCTAACTAAGCAGGAGTTGGGTTCGAATGAAAATCAGCTGAAAACAACTGGCGGCTTCTTGTTTGCTCAAACAATGAGCAGTTATAGACAGGCGTACATCTGGTTGGCCGGCCCTTCTGCATGAATATCAGACGTAATACTCATTTGCAGGCTCGTAGGTGAAAAGTCATTAAGGGCCGTGGTCAGCGAAATTGAACACTTAAGGTGTTCCATTTTACCAAAGGCTATAATAGCGGCTGTAGGGAGTAAGTGGCTTAGTGGAGATCTTTCTCAGCGTAGATCACCCAAGTGTCACACGTACATTATATCGTGTCGTGTGACATGAATTAACACGTATGATAACAGTATTATCACGACTAATGAGACACGTCTTGCCTTGAAAAATGGTACTTGTTGCTGACTCGCTTGGCGCTCGGCACTAAGAGGTTAGAGCAAGGAAACAAGACTGGCCTGCCCAATGTGAATATAATGTGACTGGTTGGGATGTCATATCTGGTGTCTTCGGCATGATGTTCTAGTGGCGGCAGCACCGTCGACATGCACTCGCCCTGCTTCAAGGAGGCACAGAATACATACATTCTATCCTCGTCGTCATATGACTGAAAAATTGTTGAGTAAAACCCAAGCACACATACATATACATGCATACACGGGTCTCGCATATATACTAATAGTATTGACACCTAACTGAAGTAGTTGTTTATTTATTTTTTTATTTATTTCATTGGTGTTTACGCCGTACTCAAGACCATTTCACTTACACGACGGCGGTCAGCATTATGGTGGGAGAAAACCGAGCAGAGCCCTGGGGAAATCCAAGACAATGGTTTCTGGTAGACCACCTGAATGAAGCAGAATGACAGAAGAATATTATATACACATATCCTTCAACAATTAGAATACGGCTAATATGCTGCCAATAAACAAGGTGGGGTGGTCAGATGGGGATTGGACCCATAGCTGGATGCATCAAATAAATCGTTGCAAAAATAATATTTTCCACACAACTTTTGTTCTAAGTTAAGTAACAATTTAAAGACTTTGATGACTTTGATGCCCCAGTTAGTTTGCAGGTGGATCAAGGGCTCATTAAATATTATCCTTGTCTGGTTGTTTAAATGCTTGTTAGACTCTAAATGAAAAAGTGATATATATTCATTTCATTTGCAGGTTGTCTTTTCTCTACCAACTGTACCTATTACTCTGCATCTTTTTACATCCCTAAATTTTAGCACCCTCTAGCCATGTGGCACACCAGACCACATGTTTCACTTAGGGTTGTTTTCTGGCATTTTCTTAACACGATGTTGTTTTCTCACATTTTCTTCACATGATGTTGTTTTCTCACATTTTCTTAACACGGTGAAAATTTTCTAACATTTTATTAACATAGTGTGCTTTTCTGACATTGACACGCGATTTTCTTTTTCTGACGTTGAAATTGCATGGCATTCTGATCGTGAGACAACTTTTAAATTAGAATGTAAAGTTGAAATTTGACTTTGAAGCAAGGTTGTATATTGATTATTTTGATATATGTATATTATATCAGTGTCAAATATTTGTATAAGTAGTATGCGATATTGTTTGAACGTAAGCACTTAACGCTGCCTAAACTTACAAGTAAAATGTGATTTCAACGTTGATTCAACATCAGAAAACAACGTAATTTTAACCTCAGAATTCAACTTTGTCTCAAGTCAAAATGTACAATCTAATTTCAATGTTATCTCACTGTTAGAGCAATACGTTGTTTCAACGTTGATTCAACGTTTTATGCCGACTTGGTATACGGCCTACATATATAAGATCTGGGAAGAAGTTATGTCTACATGTTACAATCATGGGCATCGGAAATCGTTGCTTAACAAGCTCAACAAGTGTTATTTCGCATTACATTAACTATATCTCCAAGTTCAATTCGATTTTTGACGCTGCATTTGTTTATTTCTCATTAGGCACAGACGTCCGCCATGGATCGGTGCGCACCCACTAACCGCTACTGCTCGCGCCATATGGCAAACTGGAGGAACTTGAACTGGCCCTACAAAAGCGGATCTAGTAACTGCAGATATGCAACTCTGTGCTCATAAGGCTCTTTGAATTAAAATGCAGACACAGTGTTTACAATACACAGCAACACGTGGTGACTCGTTTTAGAGCTCTACCGTGTACTTTTTTTCAAATACCTTGCATTATCCGTCTTTCCACTATTCAAAGGTATCAGTACTCGTTCAATGCTTCGTTCATACTTTGACGGGTCACGAAATATGATGTACGACGTTAGTCGATAGCCATAGCATGGCGACATGGCGACAGCTAGAGGGAGCAAAACCTCGCGGGATCAGCGCTCGAGAACCCGAGAATAATGGAAACCGCGCGAAATTAGCGCAGTTTTTCCTAATCTTGCATTCATGCTTTTGCTTTAACATGAATCCGTCCTGGCAAGGAACTAAGCCTAGGCCAACTAGTACAAGCCAACAAACCATCACATAAAGTCACTTTCTTCAAGTATTGCCCTTTCATATCAGCTGGCAATACTCTAAATGCTTCGATTATGCCGTTGCATGTACAGATTGTACATTAATTATCCCTAGTCAGTAGTGAAGAGCTATAAAAATACCTCAGTCAGGGCAGACATATTGAAAGTCCATGTTATAAGGTAGAGAGTAATCAATCAAAATCGGATCTGGTGGTTAGAGCGTCCACCTCGAGGTCGGAAGATCCGGGATTAATCCCTGGTCGGGTCATACCAAAGACTTTAAAAATGGTACTTGTTGCTACCTCACCTGGCTCTCGGCACCAAGAGGTTAGAACCAGAAAGCAGGACTGATCGGCCCTGGGTCCGTATAATGTGACTGGGTGGGGTGTCATGGCTGATGTCTTCGGCATGATGTTCTAGTGGCGGCAGCACTTTGGCGGCATGGGCTCGCCCTGCCACAAGGAGACACAGCATATCTACACTGTAAGGACTCGTCGTCACATGACTGAAAAAATGTTGAGTACAACGTAAAATCCAATTATACATATACATAAATCAAAATCGCGAATTAATATCTGTTAATATACTGTAAAAATATTAAAATAAATTAATTATGCTCTGGTAGTTACATTGTCAAGAATGTTTCAAAAATTTCCATATCAAAACTTTGCATGTAGGAAAATAAATGAAAGAGGTATTGCTGGGTTTATTTATTTATTTATTTATTTATTTCATTGGTGTTTAACGCTGTACTCAAGAATATTTCACTTACACGACGGGGGCCAGCAATATGGTGCGAGAAAACCGGGCAGAGTCAGCACGAAACCCACGAAATTAGACTTGAACTCACAGCTATCGCACCGATGAGGGGTTTAATATGTGCTCTACCCGAATGTGGCGTATTGTATTGCAGAATTGTATGTTTAGCATTGTATGGAGATGATTTGTCAGCTGTACTTGTGTATATAGCCAATCGGTATTCAGACCGTTTAGTTCTTGAGGCATCGCCTCAGTGACAGAGGGGATTAGCCCGCTAGTGCAGCGTAATGACCTCGGTCCGTCCCACCAATTCCGTCGCTGTGAGTTTAAGTCGAGCCTATAATGGCTTCCTCTCCGGCCGTGCGTGCGAGGTTCTGCGAGTAACCTGCGAATGGTCGTGGGTTTCCTCAGAGTTCTGCCTGGTTTCGCCCCACCATAATGCTGGCCGCCCTTATAAGTGAGATATTCTTGAGTACAGGGTAAAACATCAGCCAAATAAATAGATAAATAAATAGTGTGAATCAAGTGTGGAATGATCATGGGGCTCGAAGCGAAAAACAATATTTTTTTTTATAAGTATATTATAGAGATAGAAAGAGAGTGCAGTCTATGGTGGATCTACCTAGATGGAGCCTCATCAGGGAAGACAATTTCAAACACAAATCAATTTTTACTACAGAAAAATATTACATTCAGCAAATTCGAAAGACTTCCACACACTCCTCATGCCAAATACATTATTGATACCTGAAAGAACAGACCACATCTTAACAAAGTGCGGATCACTCAAAGGATATTTCGGGCTGGTTCCAAATGTAGTCTTCGTTATTTCTTGGCATCTTTCCCTAGTGACTGAAACGGAAATAGAGACTGCTGTGCTACAGTGGACGTTTTAGGGAACTTTGGACAGGCTGAAGCACACGACGTCAGGGATTCTTTTTAGCAGCTAAACATCCTCTGATTGCTCTATTTCAACCTTCTGTGTGAATGTACACGTAGTAAAACATGCGTACCTGTATTTAATGTGGAAATACAACGGTTACAAGATGTTTAGCCGAAAGGAATAATCTCGGACGGCACTGTGCTTCAGCCTGTTCAATTTGACCCCAAAACTCCACCTCAATTGTTTTTTCCATTTTAATCACTTTAAAAAATGCCAGGAAAATAATGAAGACCATATTTAGAATCAGTGCCAAATGGTCTTTTACATGATGCGCACTTTGTTTAAATGTTGTCTGTTCTTTTAACTAGCTGTTCTTATGCTAAAATAATGTGACAAATTTCCACGATGTGACTCTACGGGGACCTGCTCGCCAATTTAACAGGTTAACCCCTTACACTGCACGGACAGCACGCTGAGATTGCTTGTAAGCAAAAGACATCATATGGCTAGCACATGGAAATTATGTCGACCAAATCTGTGACATTTTATGGCACTCATGACATCTGATGGGCTCCATGGTTCTATTATTATGTAAGAGGTTGGCAATAAATATACACCAGAATTTGAACTGAACTAAGACTATGACATAATTGTGTTGAATTTGGAAACAATAGGAAACTTTTCAACAACTGAGGGAAAAAATATCGCAAAAACGAAGGTCATTCTAGATTGACCCGAGCGACATACCTTGTTGTTTAACCTTGAAACATTAAGTGAAAACAAATATGAACAACGTATAACTCGGCTAATGAATAATTTGTGTTCTCACAAGGCTATCTCTAGATGTTGTGTGTTGTTTACAAGCAATCAGTGGAGCTAAAGGGACTAACCGGGTTAAAGGTCGCGACTATGACCGCATCCCGTGGTATTCAAATGGAAGTGGACAAAGGCGCTATATATAGTATGATGTTCCATTTGTGCCATTAAAATAGCACTTGTATCAAGCCCAAAACACAACGTCGAGTTTCAAAGCTCGACATCGACTTTTGGAGTCGAGTTTTTACAAATTAAAGCTTCTTTTAAAATTAGGGGTCTCGCTTCAAAACACGACGTTGGGTTTTAAATAGTCCTCTAACATGCAAAAACTCGACGTCGCGGTTTTATGCCTTTGCAAGCAGCCGTAAAGTGACATGCTGCAAAAGAAAAATGTTGGTAATAAAAAAGACACAATCTGAATCCTGTGTGTGTGTGCGTGTGTGTTTTTTATTACCAATATTACCAAAACTCGACGTCGTGGTTTGACGCGAGACCCCAGTTTTAAAACACACACACACATACACGGGGAAATTTAAATACTGTTTGTTTTTTTTATTACCAATATTTTTCTTTTACACCATGTCACAGTAACACTAGTAATAAAGCACACACACACACACAGTATTAAAATTTTCCCGTGTTTGTGTTTTTTTTTTTAATAAATCGTGCTCACGACATCTTCACGAAGTCGTGCTCTCGAGATAACTGATCAATAGAAATTGTCTCTTGAGCAAGATTTGAGGTGAAGGGTGAACTAGCACCCTTTACTGCTGAGCTAAGTTCATTCATCATCACAAGATTTCTTCACCCCCTTACTCTGATCCCTTCAACTCGCATGCATATGATGCTCCAGTCCGACTAATCTCCTAAAAACACACAGCTTACACGTACGATTTATCTTCTGAACAGAGTTGTTTTCCCTTCTTATTATAGCCGCCTTGCCTGTTCTAATTCTTGCTTCATATCCATTTAATAACTTTATGATGACCACTATTCTTATTGGTAATTAACAATCAACATTAAAGGTTTTTCGCATCTAATTCCGCTTAAGCCATGGTGCTTGAGATATGGTAACTTGCAACTATTTATGAACTTGCAAGAGCAGTTAATTAAAATGAATCCCTAAATGGAGACAAGCTGCCAATAGACAGGACTGTGAAGTCCGGTTATTTACCAAATACCACACTGTCGTGGCTGATGAGTAGTATTTTATATTAAGGTTTGACTTTTACGTTGGTTGTGAAAGAAACAGTCTGGTTTGACTTTACAGCCACATCTAATGAATTGTAATTAACATAAATGCAATTCGTTTTATCTGTTTCTGGAGTTATGGTGATATCGGGCGTGTAGGTTGCTCTAATTAGGTGTGACCGTTTGTCAACCGTCAGAATTTCTTTGCTGCATTGGGTTTACTCTCCATGTTGGCGTCTTTCATATCTAGCTAACCGGTGTGATGGCAGAATTCCGGGAAATCTCCCTACACATACGTTACTTATTTGGTTATGCGCAAAAGTTACACAGCGTTATTCACTTGCATGACTGGTTAGAATAAAAGCTCAAATGAGGTAAACTGGCAAGAGGCCCGATTTCATCGGTAACGTGTGACCATGCACCCATTATCTCACTGTTGTCGCTGCCCTGGTTTTACTCTGTATGCTGTAGTCTTTAACATTCTCTCGTGATTGGTATGTAGCAGTACACAGGAATATACCGAAGTGGATACAAAGCTCCATAGAAGGCTGTACATTATTACCTCCAGGTAGTGAAGAGCTCGAGGTTCCAGAAGATGTATTTCAGTCCAATAGGGCACATACAGTGCTTAACATACCATTGCTTGCTTTCAGAGCCTCTAAAATAATGAATACGTTCCATAGAAACCTTAAAATTTTGATTTTTCTGAAAGGCAAGATGGTTGGAGAATTTTCTTTTCTTTTACGTAACAAATCAGCAATGATTATAGCGCCCAAGTGTGTTCGTCACACACAATTCACCAAGCAGAAACTTGCCAATGGTGGATGTTTAATATCCCAGGCACTCTGCTTTCCCTCACCCATAAAACTGGCTGCCATGGTGTAAGTTGCATGTATATATTACCATTTCTAATGTGATCGCTGTGAGTTCAAGCCCAGCTCACGCTGGCTTCCTCTCCGTTCGTACGTGGGAAGGTCCGCCAGCAACCTGCGGATGGTCATGGGTTTCCAGCGGGCCCTGCCCGCTTTACTCCCACCATAATGCTGGCCACTGCCGTATAGTTGGAATATTCTTGAGTGCGGCCTAAAACACTAATAAAATAAATACAAATAAAAATAAAATAAAAATTTCTGTTCAGGGCATATGCACTCTGCAATCACATCAATACTTGCCTTCTGAATGATAACACTGGTTTGTAAGGTGGCACTTATGTCTGGCAAGCTGTAGTAGTTAATTCCTTTGCCCGTAAACCTGACTGAAGTTTTATAGGAGGTTAAATATTCTAGGATATAACGGTAACACGATATAGATAAAACATAATGAAAAAAAAAGGAAAGAATAAAGCTCGTCATGCCATGACTCACCCTGAGCAGTTTGCATGTTGCAGTTTCTGCTTTGCATTACAACTTCTTTCCTTGTGAAAGTATTTAGGTTTGGTCCAAGACAAAATTCCTCCAAGATTGTATGAGCTCAATATTTGTTGGACAAAAACAAAAAAGGTCAGTCAGCAAAATTCACCTATCCCCTTCACCACACGTTAACAGTTTGGAATGCAGAGCACAGTGATTAGAACATGCCAAACTGACAGGTGGTGCGGTATTGCGGTACATATATAGCTCTAGCCATAGAGTTCACCTTATACAGGGCTTAACTAAAACGCCATATTGATTGAGCTTCGAAAAGGTTGATTAGTCGCCGTCACATCTTGAATAATGAACGCATCTGATCGAATTGCCAAGTAATTACATGAAGAGCTTTGCACCAGGTGTCGTATGCAGGCTGACCAATCGGTTGGTGGGCGTCTGAATGAGACATCGGACATAATTGAGTGCCAGGTACTGGCTGATGCCAAGAGCGCGCGGACCAAGCCTTTGGTTGCTATGACAACATGCACACCATCAATGTGTAATATCTGTGGTTTTTGAATCAGCATAATGCGCATTGTCGTTCAAGTGTACTAAAATTGTTTACTTTACTGAAATACATATTTTTACACACATATTCTGTACATCGACATATTCAGCACGAAGTGGTATTACTAATAGACAGATGTCCAGGTAAATGTTAGTAGGCTACATGCAGGACGTGAGTGCACATTCAGCGGTGTACTCTAGGATTTTGGGGGTCCGGAAGAGAAGCGGACAGTCCTGTGAGGGCATTTCTGAGGTGGTCAGAATTGTCACCTATTTACCGGAGTAGTTTCAGTTTTAGAGTGTACTCTGGCGACTTTTTTAAAGAAATATAAAAACTCCAAGAATCGCTTTGAAAATGCTGCGAGGAGCATATCATTCCCTTGTTATCAAAACGTGAGAAACTCAATTCACAGATTTCAAAACAAATTTCTAACGTTTTTCGGCAGATTGAGCGTCTTCGTCGCAATCGACCGAATTGGTCCAATTTCCGTTAACCAGTTACACCAAAAATACCATGATACTTCGGCTTTAACAACAAACTGGGTCATTATATATATATACCTTCATTTCACTCTTGGTAGCATGCAGTGGAAGAATCACTCAGACAAAAAAGGCAATAGTTAAAACTAAGTTAAGCTATGTGAAAGTAACATCACAAACGGCGCTGCCTGTAGTCCTCACGTTTCTACAGCTGGTAAGTCAGTGGCACTGCGGCATTAACTTGCATGGTAAGGATTTTCAGTCGGGAGGAAATTTAGAAGTTGTGGTACAGTTTATTTAGCTGGGAAAAAAAAGCAAGGCAAAAAATTTTTTCATAAATTATTGCTTGAATGACGTTTAAAGAGGGATAACTTCTAGAGTTCATGGTGGAAGCAAAGTCAAATACGTTTGTTTTCCTTTCAGATAAACAGCCATTTCAATAGCAGCCTTAAAATGTAACATGAACGCAGAACATGAACAGGACAAAAAGTTGATATAGAACTGAGAAGATTAAAATTAAAAAGGTCCTTTTTGGAGAGAGAATGGAGTAGGAAATGAATATTTCGAATAAAAACAGTTGGGTTAAATTTAAGTTATTACAATTTAATCATAATATGTCTTAAAAAAATCATTATTATTTGACTGGTATTATACAACGTACTAAGGAATATTTCACTTATGGACGAAGGCCAGCATTATAGGCTATACTTTGTGGAAAGAAACCGGGCATAGTCCAAAGGAAACCTATGGTCATCCGCTGGTAGTTGGCAAGCTTTACTACTTAGTACTGGAGAGGAAGTAGGCCTACGTCGGCCAGAGTGGGACTTGGACTCACAGCCGATAAAGCCTTCCTATAAAATTAACATTTGGCCACACACGGGATTTCATATTATCTACTTAAGCAATTTTTTATTATTATTTTTTTCTGGAGAGTAGAATACACAGATGATATATCCATTATTATACTTGTTAATATCTGGCTTAACCCATCGACGGTCCCCGAATGACCCTTTTCAGTCTCAACACGCTGAATATTTCTGACAGCTGCCAATCAACAATCTCTCCTTTTAAAACCACACACTTTTGCAATGGTTTACTATTCCAAGGGGCGTGTTTGTGAAAATAAATTGATGTAATTTGTCCATGTTGAATTCTTTTAAGATGTCAAATACCTACATGATATTGAAGAATTTTCGAGCTGTTTCATCCTTGTCCAACATTTTGGTCCAATTTTGTACTTAGGCACGTTACCTGACTTTCCAGATGCATATGAGTATTTATTGTACTCTAAATTGAAACTTAATACATGGTCAGTAACTTTTCTTAGTGAAACCAAGTTCCGATCTATTCCGCCTAGTTTGGAAAAAAATCATGTCTTTTTTGTTCTGGTATAGATTTGACCCAGCTATTCTGTCAGCTGAAACCGAGAAGAAACATGTCTTGCTTTCACATTTTAATGCTTGTAGAATGCTTGTTTACAGATACAATATACTGTGAAAACCCA
This sequence comes from Acanthopleura granulata, assembly GCA_016165875.1. Taxonomy (NCBI): domain Eukaryota; kingdom Metazoa; phylum Mollusca; class Polyplacophora; order Chitonida; family Chitonidae; genus Acanthopleura; species Acanthopleura granulata. Next base: position 11,927,899 of record JABBOT010000009.1, on the reverse strand, counting down.
ATGTTGAAGTCAGCTCAAATATTTCCATATGTACAATTCACTTAAGCATCCGAATCCAAGATATCACCACATGAAACAGAGTTATAAACAAAACTTCTCTTTCAAGCCCATCGTATACTTTATGATCCAGCCGTTACACTACGCAAGAGCCAGATACCTTTTAAACATAACAGGCTCTAGTTTATTTATTTATTCAGTTACTGATTTATTTATATCATCAGAACATTACGCCGTACTGAAGAGTATTTTACTTATACGGCGGCCAGCATTATTATGGGAGGAAATCGGGCAGAGCCCGAGAGAAACCCACGACCATTCGCAGGTCGCTGGCATGCCTGCCCACGTAGGGCCTACGACTGGAAAGATAGCCAGCCTGAACCGGAAATCTTCATGCACGGTGGGAGTTTATGATTTTTGGGTCCGGGAAAACAGAGTGTCCGGATTAACCTACCACACTTCACAAGGTGTCTAACCTTACTATTGAAAAGAAGAAAAAGAAAAAGAAAAAAAAAAAAAAAACAGTCGAAAGGGGTTGAGTGAGGCGATTGTCCTTGACGTCTATGTAGTAAATTCTGGAATGTGACATATGCTGGTTTGTGTTGATCCCTGCTGTCGTTCAAGTTTCGTGTGCGTTCGCTTAAATAAATAAATACTACATGATCATAAAAGAACGCAACGGTCACATTCGATATCTACAGCTGCTGAAAGTGAATCACGGTCACGTCATATTAACAACGTATCGATATTCTATGTTACATTTACTACACCGAGGCGTCAACAGCTAAACTAACTGAAGATTTCCTTATTGTACAGGCACTGGTGCATACATTTAGCCAGAGTTTGAAATCAGGGTGTCTCATTTTCACATTGGCCTCTATTTGTCCTATCCCTTCCGCGTATCGATCTTCGGTTAAACATCAGAAAATAAATAAAACGCCTTGTTTTCAATAATGCTACGCCTTGCCATGCCTTTCAGTGTGTAATTATTAGGCTTGTACAACTGCCCCAGTAGGTGGATTTTAGGTTTGCATGTCCTCAGTTGTCAGACCGCCGTACTAGTTTTCCAGACGTCTATCCCAAACTGTTCACAGTACTGAATTGGTTCTTGGTGCCTAAATTCACCGTATAAAGCTACAAATCAGCTCCAAGTTTCGGATTACCTATGTTCAATTTAGACCAGATATGGCCGTTTTAGACATTACTAGTTTTCCAAACATGTCAGTTCACAGTTTTGGTTAACTATATCACGTGTACAAGCATGAACCAAAAAACCTGTCATACAACTTTTCGAAATTTGGATAGGTTTACGCATGCGTGTGATACAATAGAAGAGTGTGTGCAGCATTGTGGACGCTGTAATATATATCTGGATAAATATATCACCCGACAAGACTTATTATGAGTGTTAAACAAGGAGGTGTTGCGAATGGTTTCCCTTGATATTAAAGGAAGAGGCAGCAGATGAACATTACGGTTACAAGTCCTAAAAGCTGCTTTGTTTTCGTTATCCAAGTGCAAAACAAAAGATGATTACTGTTTTGTGACAAACGTTAAATAATTTGAGCGCCTAGTTTGCAAAAGCAGTCATATTCCGGGCTATTGTCCATGAGTATGAAGTACTCCTTGAAGCATGCCTCTCTTCAAACTCCCCACAGCGTTATTTTGTGAACATGTTTTAGATATAAGCAAAAAGATATAAGGGAAAAAAAAAGGCCACAGGCCTCTATTCTTTCTTTACAAACACATCAGAAATTTAGGGGAAAACGTTAATATATAGATATTTTTACCTGGTTTTTGGTAAAATAATGGAGCTATAACGCCCTTAACTCTTTCATATTGCACCAGTCCAAAGCTTTCCTGAAGCGCCATATCATTGTAAGTACATCAGGGGCCACAGGCGATCCCAAAAAGGTTAGTTTTTGATGAAGTCAAAAACCTAAAAGGCATAAAACTTCATCCGTTTTCTCCCAACCTTGTACACAGGATACGAACTTTGCATTAAACTTGGTATGTTGTGCTTTTGATTTGATAGAAACAGAGGGTTTGTTTGACAACTACCCGTTCAACCTTTATTTAGACGAGTCTCAGTGTTAAATGGAACGTTATCTTAGGTCATTGCCTGCCAGAGAAACATCGCTGGTCTATGCTTACTGATGTGACATAATGTTATTTTAAAGAGAGATAAAAGGTGAAAAGGTGAAAAATTTACTATTAGGCAAATGAAATAAGGATGTCAAATTTCAGCTCCTGAATATTGATTTTTATGCCTGTCATTAGTTAGAAATCACAAAAAACCCACTGTGGTATTAACATTTGTGCGCATTGAGAAAAAAGGATATGGTGCCTCCTATACGTCACCGACTTTTCAAGGGCGCTATGTAAAAAGCGTTTTGATTGGCTAATGGTGCCTCGAAACCGAATTCGTGTTTTCTACATACCGGCAATGTGTAAGTTTAAACGTGTTTTTCTAACAACAGACATGATAGAAAGATTAGAGTTTTATGTCATGGACAAGCAAAACTCTTGGGCTTTCTTTTAATACCACATGTCACTGATATGCTGTCTCTTTCTTCAACCTTTGTTATTCCCCTTGCATGTCAAGTAAAGCTATATTAGTGGCATTCATGTCGTTTATTTATTTGCTTGTATCTTCTTATTATGTATAACTTCATATTATGCCTCAAAGTACACTTGAATACCATGTCCCGGGGGTTGGAGGGTAGCCACATAAAGGCGCTGTTTCTTTGCGGCGGTTTTGGAACCGAGACAAAAACGACATTGAATATGTGGGGTACACTTACATCACACTATCAATGAATGGACGAATGATAATGGCGTAATGCCACATTGGCAGTATCCCAGCCATGTCGTGGAGATCCATCAGGGTATGAATGAATGAATGAATGAATGATTATGGCTTAAGGCCTCATCGGCGATATGTCAACCATCCCGTGCCGCCCAATTAAACTATAAATGAATGAATGATTGTGGCTTAACGCCATATCGACAGTATCTCAGCCATGTCGTGGCGATATTTATGTTATTTTATTGGTGTTTTACGCACTCAAGAATATTTCACATATACGACGGCGGCAGGCATTATGGTGGGAGGAAAATGGGTAGAGCCTGGCAAAACCCAAGGCCATACCTAGTCCTACATGAACTTCACCGACACTCTGATATTTGGATGTCACTTTAAGCTATAAGGAGTCATACAACCTTTAATTTAATTTCCGAGGAGTAGTGTCAGACTTCTGCCGCCTCGAAACTCAGCCACTTATCTTATGACTCCTGCCAAAGTAAAGACACACGTAAACATACGCGCTACAATTTCGGCCGTCTCACCTTCATTATTTGGGACCTGACCGGCCTAGAAGCTCATCGCTTCATGTTAAAACTAAACCGACGCCATGTTTATGGGGGCGCTTCCGTTTGTATCGCGTAACCATAAACATGACGTCGGCCTAGGGTGTTCTGAGGTGAAGGAGTGTCGACGGCTGGGAATATAGGCTGTTCCGAGGTGAGGAAGTGTAGGCCGGTGGGAATATAGCCTGTTTGAGGTGAAGCAGTACAGACCGCAGGGAATATGGGCTGTGCCTCATCTCAGAACACCCAGCGGTTTGTGCCCCTCCACCCCAGAACAGCCTGTATTCTAAGAGGTCTACACAGCTTCACCCCAGAACAGCCTATATTCCCATCGATCTACACTGCCTCACCTAGGCACAGCCCATATTTCCAGCTGTCGATACTGCCTCGCCTAAAACAGCCTATATTACCACCGGCTTACACCTCACCTCATTCACGGCGGTCTACACTGCTTCACCTCCGAACAGCTTATCCTCCAAGCGGTTTTAACTCCTTTACCCCAGAACAGCCTATATTGGCTGCAGTCCGCACTACCTCACCTCAGAACTCTCCACTCCTTCATCCCACAACAGCCTATATTCCCAGGGGTTTGTTCTCCTCCACCTCAGAACAACCTATATTCCCAGCCGTCTACACGCCTTCACCTCAGAACATCCCAGGCCGACGTCATGTTTATGGTTACGCGTTACAAACGGAAACGTCACCATAAAAATGGCACCTTTTTTGTTTTAACATGGAGCGATGAGCTTCTAGGCTGGTCAGCTCCCAAATAATGAAGGTGAGACCACGGAAATTGTAGCGCGCATGTTTTACGAGTTTCACTTCCTCACCTCAAAACTGCCTATTTTCCTTTCGATTTCCACTCCTTCACCCACAACAGCCTATACTGACAGCGGGTTGCACTGCCTCACAGCAGAACAGCCTGTATTCCGAGCGGTCTACACTCTGTCACCTCAGAACAGCCCATATTCTTATCGGTCGGCCCTGCTTCACCTCAGAACAGCTGATATTCCAAACGGTCTTCACTCCGTAACCTCAGCAGAGCCTACATATTCGCAGCGATCTACACTTCCTCATCTCAGAACAGCCTATGTTCTCAGTGGTCTACACAGCCTCACCTGAGGACAACCTATATTCCCCGCAATCTACACTGGGAATATAGGTTCTTCTCTGGTGAGAAAGTGAAGGCCACAGGGAATATAGGCCGTTTTGAGGTGAGGTTGTGTGAATTTCTGAGATATATAAGCTGTTCTGAGGCGAATGACCACAAACCTCTGAAAATATAGGCTGTTCGGCGGTGAGGAAGAGTAGACCGAAGAGAAAAAAACATGTTGAGGCAGTGTAGACCGCTGGGGATATAGGCTGTTTTTAGATGAAGGAGTGGAGACCGCTAGGAATATAGGCTGTTCTGAGATGAGGTTGTGTGAACTTCTGAGAATACAGGCAGTTCTGAGGTGAAGGACTACAAACCCCTGGGAATATAGGCTGTTTTCAGGTAAGGAAATGTAATCCGATGGAAATATAGGCTGTTCTGAGGTGAAGGAATGGAGGCCGCTTGGAATATATGGTGTTCTGAGGTGAGGCAGTGCAAACCGCTGAGAATGTTGGCTGTTCTGAGGTGAGGCAGTGTAGCATAGACCGCTGAGAATGTGGGCTGTTGTGAAAGAGTACAAACCGTTGGGAATGTAGGCTGTTTTGAAGTGAGGCAATGTAGATCGCTGGGAATCTAGGCTATTCTGGGTGGGGCAGCGTAGACCGCTGGGAATATAGGCTGTTGTTAGGTTAGGCTATGTAGATCACTGGGATTATTGGCTATTCTGAAGTGAGGTGAGTGCTGGGAATTTAGGCTGTGCCTAGGGGAGGCAGTGTAAACCGCTGGGAATATAGGCTGTTCTGAGGTGAGGACGTGTAGACGGCTTTGAATATAGGCTGTTTGAGGCGAGGCAGTACAGACCGCTGGGAATATAGGCTGTACCTAGAGGAGGCATTGTAGACCCCCGTGAATATAGGATGTTTTGAGGTGAGAGAGTGTAGATCGCTGAGAATATATGCTGTTCGGAGGTGAGGCAGTGCAGACCGTTGGGAATATAGGCTGTGCTGAGGTGAGGCAGTGTAATCCGCTAGGAATATAGGCTGTTTGAGTCGAGGCAGTACAGACAGATGGGAATATATGCTGTGCCTAGGTGAGGCAATGTGTAGGTTGTTGGGGATATTGATTGTGCGGAGGGGAGGCAATGCAGAGCTCTGGGGATATACAGATTGTGCTAAACTGGGTCAGTGCAGACCGCTGTGAATATAGGCTACTCTGAGGTGAAGCATTGTAGTAAGCTGGGAATATAGATTGTGTTCAGCACATTTACTGTGCATTACCGCAGAAATACTTAACTTTAGCATCGATACATACAAGCTTTCCTACGCATGTGCAGGCGATGATCAGTTTCACTGCGCAGATGCTACATAATCGATTCTCGCAGACGACTGATCACCATGCCTACAGCATACAAATCAACAACACGTTCCCAGGCTGTGTCCAGCGCCTGTCAGCCTGACAGTAAATTTTTTTCAGACATAGAAACATGACGCCACGCACGACCGGCAAAACCAAGTAAGTCCTCCTCTTTTTTATCTGCTTTTTACCCCCACCATGCCCAAGCGAGAATGTTTGCCTTATGTAGATGTATTAGAGTTTAGAATTTTATGGTTTAGAGTTTTGTATTTTACGTACACTTGTTTGAAAGAGTTTAATATATATGTGATGCACAATCCGTTGGTTCTAAAAAGACAACTGAGGGTTAAAAGGTATAGGACTCCATAAATAAGCGGATATTTATTAGTGACATAAACCTGTTTCTATCCATTTGTAACTTTCGCACCATTTCTATACGACTGATTGCAATCTTTCAGATTTTTAATTACAAAAAATGTTGTGTCAAGAATAATCCATCAAACGCCTTCACCCTAAGTTTCTTAAAACTCTTGCGATTTGTTTCATAGTTGTATCTAATTCCGAGCAGCCTACGGATGGTAGCGGGTTTCCCCCGGGTTCTGCCCGGTTTCTTTCCACAATAATGCTGGCCGCCCTCGTATAAGTGAAATATTCTTCAGTATGGCATGAAAAACACCAATCGAGAAAAAAAAAAGAAAAAAATGAAATCTAGGGTGTATAAGTATTCGTGTTTTATCACATCATCATAACGCTTTGTTGAAGTTGCACTCAAAGCGCGACTGAGTTATCTACATTGGTATTCGACTTTGGAATTATTTATTTTAATTTGGTGCTCATGACTGAGGATATAGATTGTGTTTCCTATATCATTTAAAGCTGTCTTTATTGCTTCTCTCTTGGATGTTACCCATTTTATTTCATATTATTGTTGTATGTTATTTCGTACATATTCCTTAATTTTGGAGCTGGTGTTTTAGGTTGATTTTGTCAAGCTTTTAATCAAATCAAGTTACAATCAAAGCGTAACTTAGATATCTGTATTTGTATTGGACCTGGAATTATTCACCGACGTCAAGCTCAAATTTTAAACTAGATCTCATGCCTAGAAAATAAATTGTGTTTCCAATATCATATAAAGCTGTTTACTATTCCTCTCCTATATGTTATGCACATTAATTAATATTTTATATATTATTTGGTACATATTCCTTAATTTGGAAACAGTATGGCGTTCTAGGTTGGTTATCGTGCTTTTACGATCAGCCACAATCAAAACGTGACTTAGATATTTGTATTTGTATTCGACCTGGTCATTATTCACTGACTACAAGCTCAAATTTTAAACCGCATCTCATGCCTAGAATATAATTTGTGGTTCCAACAAGAGTTAAAGCTGCTTACTGCTTCTCTCATATATGTTTCCCTAGGGAGTAGATGATTTGGGTTACTTTCATGGTGGTTTATGAACAGTTGCAAGCAAAGCGCGACTTAGATATCTGTATATTAGCGTTTGACCTGGACATTGTTCACGGACTACATGTTCAATTTTTATTATCATGACTAAAATATAGACTTTCTTTCCTGCAACAATGAAAAAAGTGCTCTCTGCTTTCGTCTTACACGTTACTATAGCTTTATGTAATATTTATATATTTTTTGTTATGTATTCCTATGGCGAAGTGGTGATAATAGGTTGTTTTGGAAATGGCTTACATTTGCTGTCCGCATAGAAATTCAGAGAAAGCAACAGACGTTAGTATTTTAACCAATGCTTTCTAATGAGAATCCGTGAACTTCATCATAACTTCCAGTGTAACGCAAGTCAGCCTCATGTACGTGGCTTTGTTCTGCTTCTATTCAAACTGAACCTGTTAGTATTTAACCAGTGGCGTATAGAACCGATTTCTCTACTTAGGAATCAGGAGATTTCTGTACTGTTGCTCCCGGAGATGAAAAGCCCCACATCTGCATGAAAACACGATTAGAGTGGCAAGTGGATGGTGATTAACATACATAATGAACTTGAAGGTCCACCATTGATGTCGCGGTTTAAGTTGTAGAGGTTTTCTTATTGAAAAATAAGAAATTATATGGGCGGATTTGTCTATTGACACACCCATAGTTCCAGCCTAAACCCACCAGTAATGGATGCATCAGAACCTGCATGGGAAGCAGGTATATGGGCTACTACCATTTAAGCATTTACTGAAGTAAATCAGTCCAATCTGCTACCGTAGAAGCATTAAGAAACCTAACATAAAACTTGACTTGCTCAATACCCGTGGAGTCCAATTACCTGTAACCACACGTCCACCTGTTATCCTTGAACTATGCTTTCAGTCTTACGGCGAAATGGCCGTTATTATTGCTTTGGTCAACAAATGCCTTAAATGTGATGACAGCACAGATTTTGAGTCATTGTAGACCAGTGATGTCTGGTATATTTGCATTATTTTGTCCCTAATTCTGCTTAAGTCATGGTGATATAGGGGATGTAAAGATTTACTTCTTAAACACTTCCGTGAACAGTTAGAATAAAACCCTAACTGAAGTAAACTGACAAGAGATAAAAAACCATGCTTTGTTGAGATCCACATTGTACCTGTGCTGTGCAGATTGCTCTGTTCTCTCTATTAAGAGCCCTGGTTTTCATCAGGCATAGTTTTCAGAATATTGTAATACTTTACTGTTCATTTCCCAATTTCCCATATTATCCTTCATCTCGTCGTTTCTCGGCAACTCTTGCAGTGCCCGGATGTGCGCTGTGTCACGTATGTAAACCCTTCCGTTATACCTGTATTAATAAGACCAGAATGATGTTCATTTTGTTTAATCATACTTTCCACTGTTGTTGTCATTCATGGGAACATATGAAGTCAGTGTTGTACCAATACTTGTGAAAATGCCATCGAAGGCGCGCGTCGGCTTCTTGGTGTGGATTGTGTTATTTGATCACCATCAATATATACACATTTGTTATGGAACACTTTTACGGTTTTGCAGACAGCGTTTGTTTTTCAGAGTTTCCCAGAATTTAGGTCAATATTTTTGCATTTCATATACTATCATTGTAGATCTATTACCTTCATAAACAAGACACTCACGGGTTTCTTTTTTACTTAAAATTTACTTCTTCTAAGCACGAAGCACAGGAGTAAAAAATATATTAACACCAATTCGATTGGCGAGTCAGATAACTTCACGCACGTCATGTCAACGTTAAGTTATAGGAGAATTTGTGTGTCCTCCACAGGTTTACGGAAAATAGCGCGTTTTGATTTATTAACTTATTACCTCCACCGATGAAATATTTTTTCCGCATGTATTTGTCCGTTTGTGTGCAATGTCAGTAGAAAAACTTATCCACCCATTTAGATGAAATTTTACACACAGCTTGGACTTAGACCAGGCACAAATTCATTACATTTCAGTAAAAATATAGATCTCGTCCGGAACCGGAACCTGGACTTTTTAGACCATTTCCCGCCATTACCGGACTTTACACAAATGCATATTTTCCTGTTACTTATCATGGTGCACAGAAAAATATTGTCGTTTTGTCGGAACACATCGAAAGGTCGATCGCGACTGCGCTGTAATGTACGAATTTATACATCCAGCTGCTGTGGATATGTTTTCGCTTTTGAATATGTAGTTATTTACTTATTTATTCATTCATTTATATTCTCCCCGAAAGAAACACCTGGATAAAGCATTTTTTTGGCAACAGAACCCGGTTTCATGAAGCGTACAAAGTGCTAAGCAGTCCTCAGCTAAGTGCACTTCATATCTTTATAACACAGGTTGTCCTGGCAGTTATAAGTGTGGCTCTTCATGAGACCGGGGCCCGATGCCAGTCGTGACCTAGTATCCAGGCTGAATGGTATTCCGCTGCATATTTCATGATGACTGACATTCTAACTTTCTCTTTGTCTCCCAAGGCTGAAAATGACAGCGTATTTACTTAATTATCTGCCTTTGAATAAAACAATAAATCGTACGCGTTGCCTTTTTGGCAGTTTATCTTTGACTTTTGTTTATCGGCAAATATTTTTGATTACTACGACTGAGTCATGAGGCGCTCCCTGTCACCAACTTCGTGAAAAGTTTTAAATCACAAAGGGTCATATTTACATTCGTATCTATGTAGCGCTACATAGATTAACACGCAGTTAAGGTTCCAAACACGGTCGAGATCTTTCTGTTTTTTTCGCTTCTGCCTGATAAAATCGGAAAAAGACCAGTACATACTGTATATGGTAGAGTACAAAAAATTGACATGAGGCCGGATTTCATCGGTTACGTGTGACCATTTGCCCATGATCACACGGTCTCCGATGTTCTGGTTTCACTCTATGTATGTTGTAATCTTTTTAAATCTACAGAATTATTATGACTATATGTTAATTTGTGTGACAGGTAAATTTGTGTGACGTGTTTGTAAGATTATTTTGGCCTTCGCAAATATCTACACTTTCACTTGCGAGAGCATTATCTTAGATTGACCAACGACAGTGTTTTTGCATAGGACTAGCCATTAAGTTTTATTACAAAAAATACACGATTTATATTAAGACGGCTAGCCCGTGAATAGCCGTGTGGCAAAGAACCCCTGGCAACTAGATGGGGAATCGTCTCCCTGTCGCTCAGGCCGATTGCCAATCTACTCAGTGTGACAGATCCACCGCAGAATGACGCAAAGGCTTCCCCGTTAATCGTTTGGAGTTGTTATATAACAACTTGCCTTGCAAGAGGCCAACAATAAAAGATATTCGCTACTAACTATATGCGTCCACCCTGTCTCTTAAACACAATAATTTACCCGCTAAAATCTCTTCCAGTCAGATCTATAAGAAGTTGGATTTAAAAAAAGTTTTGTCTCCGAATTTGCCGGATTTTTTTTAAAGGTGAACTCAAATACACACATAGTTGAATTTCTCCATATGTAACTATTCGATATGCTAATAGCGTTGTCATCACTTACATATTTTTGACTGCAATGAGCTTTGACTGGATGTATATACCATATATATCATCCATGCATATTCATTACAGTTGCAAACATATTTAAAATGTAGCTTTGCAAAATTGAACTGATATGACCCGTCTCTTTCCTGGTTTAATCATTTTCTCCATAATTCAGATTAATGAAAAAAAAAATGTACACACATATTAAACTGGAAGTCTATGGATAACTGGATTTATAGCTGCGCGCGTTACCACCGTACTAAAGAGAATAAAGACCTGGAAACCATGAACTATTATAGTGAATATGCAATTCCAGTGGCACCAGAAAATATTTCATATTTTTCGATTTACAAAAATATGATTACGTGAACCAACATGATACCTCGCAATAGATTAGAACTCTCCAGCTTGACATCAAAGACGTACAACAGATTTTGGTTCACATAATCATACTTTTATTATGATGAGAATTCCCTCGGCACATGCCGTAAAATAGCGAAATCTGTTTTTGAACTCACTTTTGCCTTCTGATGAAACCAAAAGTATTAATCACACCGCTCTAATTTTTCACATATATGTTGCATAGTAATTGTATTTCAGATTCAAGTAGATTTTCTCTCTTTTTGCGCACGAAAAAAAATTACATTTCACACCCGCATCATCGGGGGGACGATTTCCCATCTAGTTGCAATGGGTCCTTTCTGTATATATATTTTCTTTCCATACAGTTTGCCACATATAAAATGCTTAGATACAATTTTCTAACTCTAATTTCCCCAGACTTACGGTTTTGTTATAACCCGGTCTTTGATATATTGTATTATTTTTTTTTGTTATGCAAATCTGACCAGCGTTTGACCTAGATCTTGAGCTGTGTACAGGTCAAAGCCTGCACTGTAGCCCAGTCGGGTGTTCTAGCTCTTGTTTTTCATGGATTTTATCGTCTATGTACATAGTTCGTGCTTTCAGAAAAGAAATACCCGTGTTGTAGGCCTAAACATGTTTGCCATTGCAAAGACCACAAAGATAATTTTCTAGAATGTGTAGTAAGCTATATATAAGGCAATCACTTTGTTGTGCAAGTTGCAGTCTATCTCAGCTGTTCAATTGCGAAGATTATTGGAATTGTTGTCAGTGTGGTATATAAGCCCAAGTGCCGTTCGATATTATCATTTGAACCCCATTTTAGCTGTATTACTTATTACATTTTCGCCACACACTATATTTTTTCGGAGATTTCACTTTGATTTCGCATTGCTCATTTTCTCTTTGGGCTGTACTTTTTATCCAAAAGTCCCACTGAAAGTAGCATAATTTGTGTCAAGGCCCGAGGACTGTGCGCGACGTCGGGCTGGGACTTCCACCGAGTGGCTCCATTGGGAAGAGTGTTGGCTAGCCGAGAGGTTTGATAGGAACCGTAGTCATTTTTGCCGTGCGCACGAGTAATTGTCCCTGGAGGCAAATGATATATGTTGCGAACCCCGTCCTTAGGATATTGTATTTTTTACTTGTTTTTTTTGTGCTAACCGGGTCTGTGTCTGACCTACATTTTCCCTCTGTGTGCGTCTATCACCCGCATTGGAATTCAGTGGCGTGTCCTCGAGGCTTCTGTGATCATGGGTTTCGTGTCATTGTACATAGAGCGTACATACCGGAAAGCTATATCTGTGTTGTAAATATGTTTACCGTCAAATGATCCAGAATTTTCTTTACGTTAGTATATAAAAATGAGCGACGAAGTTATAAAGCTGGCTGTCTTTTACTCAGGTTCACGTGAGAGCAGTAATATTTACTCTGGTCCGCTTAGAAGGATTTTGTGGGATTTGCAGATACCGGCTTTCGTACTAGTCGACATACGTCAATTTGTGCTTCATTTTTCCATACGTAGCACTTTTGAGCTTGTGCCTCACCACTTGTTATTTTGTTTGAGACGTTCTTTTGGAGCTTGTATTGCTCATTGTCTCTTTGTGCGATTACGTACATTTCATCCCAGTTTACCCTGAAAGTGACTTTGTGCATATTTCCGAATAGTGAAACGTACATCGTCACCTCGGCATCACGGACGCTATTGCCAACCCGTTCGCCCTGAGAAGTTACACCTTCACGGGCAATTGGATATCATCGGCGTACCGCGCCCCCTGCTGTTTGTCACTTACAGGACTGACATCCTTCGATTCGAGAATTCCCAAGAACTGTGGGTTCTATATATACGTCGACTGAATTGCCTTTGGAAGACGGAATATTCCATCCGTATTTGAACGCTGTCACCAGTAAGAAACTATATATTTTTGTAATTATCCGTATTGGTTTGTATATTATTATCAGTTGTACTATTCCTCTGTTTAGTTCAAACATTTGTATTGAACTTCGTCTGGCGTCTTCGTGTTTCTTTGTTTGATCTTGTGTAAGGCCTATCGCTGTCTCAGAGTTGAACAAGCTATTTGTTTATCACTTTTCCTCTCCGATAGTGGTACACTTACACATCTTTCACTAGGAACTGTGGATTTTCCTATTTTTGTAGACTGAGACTGGTTGTTTAGGCTGTTTCGACCGAAGCTGTGATCTGATGTCATCTGCGTAAACAATATATACAGTACAACAAAAGTAAGTTCCCCCTAAAGCGTTGTTTGATATCTCCCGTGATATGTACCAGATGGCAATGAAATTTTGCACACACTATCCCAGTAATCAGGCAGACGCTGTATATCAAGGATTAACGTGCAGGTGCAGTTGTGCGCAAATCGAAAATCGGTCGATTTTGAAAATTTTATTAAAGTGATCCACCAGATGTCTCAACGGCAGTTCTTTATTTTATCACAGAATTTGATCATTTTCACTCGATCACCAGTAATTATCTATATCGTGTGTAGCCGCCACAAGATTGTATCACATTGCGACAACGTGCTCGCATTGTGTTGATGAGGCGTGCGGATTCCATCTCCATCGGCGGCTGCGTAGGACAAAACATGCGGCCTGAGAACTTGAGCAACGGAGCCAGCAGCATTCAAGTTTTTCTCAATAGCAACCAGATCGGTCTTGCCTGTGAACCTGATGCCTGCCCAGACCATTACGCTGCCAGCACCAAAGGCCATTACTGGCTGCACGCAGCACTCTGCATGCTGTTCACCCTGCCGACGCCACACACGTCTCCTAGAGTCAACGTGAAGAGACACACACGCGTTTCATCGGTGAAAAGAACGTTTCCCCATTGCCGTCTAGTCCATCCAACTTGATTTGCAAACGCGCTAACTTATGACCCCGGAGCAACAAGGCTTTCTTCACCATCCGCCGTCAATCTGGTTGACTATTTTTTATGAAATTTTCAAAATCGACCGATTTTCTATTTGCGCATGCCCATTAGAGCACAACTGCGCCTGCACGTTAATCCTTGATATACCGCGTCTCCCTGATTACTGGGATAGTGCGTGCAAAATTTCATTGCGAACTGGTACATTACACGGGGGATATCAAACAACGTTTTGAGGGGAACTTATTTTTGTATGACTGTATATTTTTGTAATTGCTTCTATTTTCCTTGTTAGATGAGGAAGATGTAAGGAATTGTACCTCTTGAATTATAGTTGTATGAATGAACTTATCTAAGTGCCTTCGTGTTTTTTTTGTTTGGTCTTGTGTAAGGCTTAGGCCTATCGCTGTTTGGGAATTGGGCAAGCCATTTGCTTCCTGGTTTCCTCTCACATTAGTGACACCCGTACAGTTGTATGAGTTTAATCTAGGTATATCCATGTTTATTCGCCCCTCAAACTTGTAACGTTTACCACTGGCGGCCATCTTGATTCGTCACCGTTAGTTTGCTCTCTACAAAAGTGATTTAAAGAGTAGTATTATTAAGTAACGGTTTTAACTTTCCGAATCGTTATAAGAAAGTTGTTTCCAACATTTCACGGAATAAGTATTTAAAGCGTTGAGATTTAAACCGACTTAATAATTGTTGTAAACAAGCAACCTCATTTTGCAGCTGAGAATATCTTTATGCGTGCACGAGACGGCGGGAATTTTGACTCGTGAGTCTGCCTATGAAAAGGGTTGCAGGCTGATGAATGGTCACTTGGCCTGGACCAAGTCTCACTGGCAGCACTAGCTGCCTTTCTTCTCTCTACGCAGAGTGATAAATCCACGACCTAAAAGATACGTGAAATACCAGGAATATGATAACATTGATGTGTACTGCCTATAACACTCCCTCCCGAGAATTAAAGTACAGTGTACCGGCGCACCACTTTACCATGGTGAATCGGGAGTGTGTACCCGTAACAAAATCTTCACGGTCTGCCACAGTAGTTAAACAGTGAACTCAAACAGAAAAGAGACATTCTGGACCTGTGAAACGGACAACGATACCTAATACTCAGACCAATAAGTCACGGGTTATAAAGCCAACCCATTCAATCGGGAATGTTATAGGCCTTGATGACCTCACGCTTGTTTCTACCCGTGATATAATATCACTGGGCACTGCTTTTCTATCCGTAAGACAAATTGCATGGTAATATGTGAACATAAAATCCTTTCCATCGGAACAGGCTTAAACGACCTAAACACGACCAGTAAAGTGTCTAAATGTTTGTATTGCCCTCCATGATACAAATACATTTGCCTAACTTATGCCTACAGTAGTCCATTTAATACAGCCACTCGCCATCGTTTACGATGAACTTAAGAGGGTGGATTACACACTGGAAGTTATACTGAATTCTGTGTATTTGGCGGTGGAATCGGTTATTAAACCCAATCAAACCTTTACAAATGTTTAAACGCTGCTTCACTGTGATAAAGCGACATAGTATCGGTAATAACAAGAGTTCATGTGATCACAAGATAGACCCAAACAGATTCATTCACTTGAAACGTATAAAGGAATATACCAGCAGCATTGGGATGGGTATAAACTGTGAGTGGAAGTACTTCATTGGGTTTGATGATATCTTCTTGTATTACATATTAAATTAACAAGTATACATGAAACAATGAGTTTGGAAAAAATGTTATCAAATTATAGTTCTCATTCTGTTGTGAGGTTCTTGGGTGGGGCACTAATTATCATAAAGATAAGGGTAATATCGTTCCCATGGTAACCATGGAAATGAACAAATGTCATCTGTGTATCCACCACAAATTACAAATGAACACGAAAAACAGCTGGAGTTGAAGCCCGGACCCGAAGTCAAACCCATTAATCCAGTACATAAGGAGAAAATGGTGATCTGGTGACTATGGTAACCAAGAAAATAGACAGAATTGAAGTGTGACACATTATCACATCTGCATCTATGCATTCACGAAAAATGAAAACTGGACTGGAAAATAACTGGAGTTGTAGAACGGACAAGAAATCATATGTAAGTTATATAGTATATGCAATGATAATGTCAATCGGGTTACCATGACAACCAAGTCGCAACACATCGCCTCCTCTATATCTCAGTATCTACTAAGAATCAAAATTATGTATGAAAAGCAAGTGGAGTTGTAGCCCAGACATATATTTATAAAGTATATAAAGGAAAAATGGAGATCTGATTACACCAAGGCAATGGCGAAAATGAAGAAATGTGACTCGCGACACATCATCACAACTGTATCTATTTATCCCTCACAAATTAAAACTGCACGTGGAAAACAGTTCGAGATGTAGCGCCCACACGAATACGGACGGACAGGTGGAGAGATGGACAAAAACGCTATGCCATAATATGATCACCCATTGAAAACCCATGGGTAAAACGCCAGGGTCCCTTGTTTCAATGACGAACAGAGAAATAGACAGCCACTCACCCTAATCTAACATACAGGATAAAACGCAACTTATGCAATGGATATCTGCGCTGCATATTATGTAGATAAGGGAATCAAAAGAACGTTGTATGCATTGTTTTGTACGTTTTCTAAATAGAAACTGCATCGGACTGGCTTAAAAGTGAAAACTTCGAACTTCAATACTTGACTGTGGACAATTCATGTCTATCGTGGTATGGAACTACAAGGAAGAGTTTGAGAGGCTTAATTCCTCTGATAAGAAAAAAAATCGCGATGTGTCTGGTGTACATCAAATATATCAGAAGTGGTGGAATCTTATATACAGAACATAGGCGTATGTGATACATTCTATTATGAATGATCCAGAAATACTGGGTGAACCAGACCTCTTCTCACAAATACCGGGTGAGAATCTGTACAGAACACAAGAACTAACGATCTTATTAAAAAAAAAAGACAACACAAGACCAAATATATATATGTATATATAAAGAATCCCACTCATAGTCCAAAAAACTTTGTGATGTACTATAACCGAGATATCGTAGTTCAAAGTAAGCATAAACGGCCACGAAGGGAAAACCGAACGGGTCACCATGCTCTCAGTTTTAGCCAATCAAGGGCGATATATTTCTACCATCCGTGAAAGCATCTGTTTCCGCTGTGACGTCACCCGTTCGTAGTGGACAGTTTTGAAATGCAAAAGTATTATTAAATCCATTGTTTTCCTTCTGATTACGTGACAATTCTGATACACTATAAAACCACTTTTAATGAGAAAGTGGTAGTAGAATGCGTCCAGAGTTATTTTTTAAGGTCAGAACCAGTAGGCCACTATGCGTAGCCTTCGATTTGAAAAACAAGGGGACCATGCGTCTCGCACAAATGAGTGCGGCGCCTTTAGTACTGAAGAGGGTAGGTATGGATGACGCGACATAGTGTTTCAGGTTTCTCTAAAATGGCGTATCGCATGGCCTCGTAAGAATTGCAGAATAAAAGGTGATGTATGGAGTTACTAATAAAAAGTGTGTAGAGACCTCTCTTCTTAACCACCATTTCCTGTCTTTTATTTTAATGCTCTGAAATTTATGCCATAACTACCAATACCATCTGAACTGATTTAACTGTTGTTGAATGTATATAACGAGTATGTATATAGGTCACCAAATTAACAGATCAACCTTGACCGGGAAGCGGCAGTATATAACTACCTTATTTCTGTCCATTCGTTACAATATATTTGTATATTAAGGACAGTAAACATATTCGATATGAAAATAAGTGGCAAATGGAGTAAAAGCAAACGAGCGACGACAGTGTGATGGTTGGCAAATGGCCACATTTAACCGTGAAACACGGACTCGTGTCACTTGACCCCAGTTCGGGTTTTATTCTGAGTGTTCATGTAAATGCTTCAACAGCAGCCAACTTAGATAAATATCTAGATAAATATTTAAAAGGCATTTCAAACACAGGATATTGTATATAAATGATATTTAGTCGAATTACTAATGATTTCTATTATTCATTTGATTTTATTTGCTTTTTTTTTGGTTTGGTTTATTTCTCTTTAAAAATCCGCTTTCTGAATTTGAGGGATACTTTTTTACATCTGAATTATCCAGTTTCTTATCTTTTCTCACAAGCTTGAATATGAAAACCAAAATTGACTTTATAATGAAACCAAAACACATACAGTTGGAAACTATCCTGACTATTATCTGACTTTATATATATATATATACATATATATGTACCACCCGTGAAGAGAGACATGCAATAAGTCACGAATACGTTTATGAACTGAGGCGGTGTAGGCCATTAATAACATAGACTGGGCCACTAATCTGACAATACGAAGTTCCTCTTCGCCTGGGCATGAGGTGCCTTGCATACATTATAGATTCCTGAACCGGCCTGGTCACCAAGCCGACAGAATATAAGACAAATAACGCAAGCTGTCCGGTGTTTTTGGTGTGTAATAACTGCATGACTCCTCCACGTCTGAATATATTCATCAGCAATTTCCCCTTTTACTATATACCGGTTCCAGGAGAGCGGAGAGAAGAACAACGAAGTCTACAGTTATTCAGTTTCATCGCCTACGATACCATTTGGTTTGGTTTACCTCGTCCAGCCACTAACACCATGCATGCATTATACACGTGGTTTTACCCATTCAATGAAGGAAGTTATTTTCTTGAAGCAGATTTTGACATCCTTTACAAAAGGCAGTCAAAAGCAGGTTTGTCTTAAATCACACAGGTATTATTTAGGGACTAGCTGTTATCTGAGACCTTCCAATTAAATCATACATATTTACATAAGAAAAGGGGTTGCTGTCTGCATTAAGTAAGTATCTGTACAGTTTTTAAAATTATTATTCCATTGATTGGTTATTTTAAAGTAAAAAAGACCTCATGACTGAGGTACTGTTCATTACAAATATTATAAAATTCTCTTTTGAATATAAAAACCTGTTTGAAATTGTATGAATTTGTTGCTGAATTATCTTTGAAGTGTGGGGTATTGTGCTGCCGACTGGGGGTCTGCAGGCACCGATGGTTTTAAGCTTATGGGGGATTGACCAATCAGAGATCTAGGCGATATCAGCGGTTTATAAGCAGTGACGTAAATGTTCTGAGTTGTCTGTCAGTGTAAAATGTAATAACATAGGGACAGCACACTGTTTTGATGTTATATGTTTTAATTTTAACAAGTACATAGGTGAACAACAATGCAAAGTATTTCCAGACCATTGCGTTGTATCACGGGTAAGTTTCTTGATCATTTGATATGATAAATTGGCATATATACTTAAGTTACAAACAAAACCATAGCAGCTCACTACACTCTCACGTGACCAGAGTGTCTCGGCTTGGAACAATTACGTCACAGTCCAGGCAGAATGGTTGGGTTTCATGCTAAACGACGGACCACGGTCAGATGTCAGTTTTAATGCACTTGGCCCATGATAAAAAGAACAGGGGCAAATCAATGTATCCATTTTTTTTTATCAGTGGTCATTTAGCAACTGTCACTTGACAACTGTTTTGTTGACTGTTATGGCTCGATAACGTACTGATACACATCGTATAGACTCACAGATAAACATATAAACCTTTATTTCTTTGCTTAAAAAGCATAACTGCCTTTTTGTCTTTGGCCTATAAAGCCAGTTCACTGCATAAGCTCCATGGGAACGCGGCTTGTTCCATTCTCTTATAATCCAACATAAGTCCCACTGACCCGAACTTCACCACTGACCAAACCAAACCAGGACTGATAGCAAACTGACACAGAATGGATCACCCCTAGCCCCTCCCATTCCATCAGCCTTGAAAGGATTAAATGTATTGTCCAGGGGAGGTATTCCGTCGAAATTGATTGTAGGCTATCTTGCAGTCACAGAAAGAGATTGTAAGCTACGACCGTCTTAAATTGGATGAAGCCTCTTGTAAATATTATTACAACCATTTTTTCTAAATGTAGATAAAAACATTTCTCTTTGAAGCCTAGAATATCGCGTGATGACGGAGGTTGAAGCGAGACAATGAGGGGAATTCGCAAACTAACCAGTCATCCTACGTGAACTCGTGATATTCCCAAAATGCCGCTTCTGTATATAGGTGAACTGCAAGTTAGTAATATTTCGAGTAGGTTTACAAGAATGTAAAACGTCTCAAAAAGACGTTAGGATGTTTTTTTCACGTTTTAAAATGCTGTCTTTAGGTGATCAATAATTAGTGATGTATAACTGTTTAGGAAGTAAATGTATAAGAAAACGCTATTCATTAGTATATCGCTCCATTATTTGGACTACTTTGTTTTGGCAATCCAATGAACCACTCCTCTCATCAAGCCGTCTATATGTTTAGAATGGATTGTGAAGCTCATCGCAATATTTATAGCAATCAATTGTTGCTATGAGATACCTTCGTGTAAAACTATACCAGAATGTTGAGAAGAAAACAAAATGGTGTGCATTGGACAATGATCTCTCTCGCTCTCACGACTTCAAACAACGTATGAGCAAGGATGAGGGAGTTAACTTTTAAATCCCAGTATCTCCCGAACCATTCAGTGTTTTGTTGAGACAAAATGTTTATTTTTACCCATAAAATATCCATTTTTCCAATTTCTTCGAACAGTTGCAAACTTGTGTGTTCTGGGGATAATGACTTCTACACCCTCCTCAGGAGGAGTCGATCTGCTGCATCCCTACTTCCTGGATCTACCTCTATAACTTCTTTATTTCTGTTCTTTTTGGCATTTACTTTTTTCACAAGCATTTAGCTTTGGTTCGGTCAATACTTAGTTGTGTTTGTATCCGCGTACGTATATGTGCATGTTCGTGGTGTGCTAGAAAAGGAATGTCAATCCCGGATTTCGTCTTTTGTCAGCATTTTGAAAATCCTATACATACATATACCTTGGGTAATCCACTGACATGCTTTGTATAATAGATGGGGGAGAACACTTTCTAGGTGCATAACGCATCGCCATGGTACATTAATACTTCAACAACGTGTCACCTCATCCGGCGCAAAAGCGCTGTTACGAGGCACATGTCGTGATTACATGTGTCCGGGTTAGGACCCGCGTAAGTTTAAGGCCCACACAAGGTGATTAAATTCACGGTCGGGTTTGGCGTGGCTGATTGTCCAGATGGGACAATGCTACATCATGGCCCAAGCTGAAATTCCCACAGATGTGTTAAAGATGGTTCTCGCCGTTGGTCCCCATTAATGTTACCCAAAAGCGGAAAGAGCGCACCTCCAGACGATACATGAAGTGAGATAACGCAGGCTTCAAAATTTACCACCGGTGATTTAGAAACAAAAGATTTACTTGTTCACTGCTATATAAAAGAATCCCCCAATTTCAATGAAGAAGAAGTCTTTTGGCCACTCACACGCTACGTTACTGTGCTTCCTGATTCCCCCGATCTAAGGCTATAACATCTCTCCTTTGGAGATACCCTATGCTTTCGGACTTCACCACGTTGAACTGGGATTGACTTGTTTTGGCTGGCGTTCGCTCTCTCTCCACTTTGAACCCGGGACAGCGGCACATAGTAAGTATAAGTAGTAAGTATATATTAAAGAACTCCTTTCTTGTTATTTAACCCCTTGTCGTTGTAGTCACTTTGTCCACAGGTTTATCTATAAAACTATATAGTTTTATAAAGGTTACGGGTATAGTTAGTGGCAACCTCGGCGCATAGTTTCCACTCTGCACGTTGTGTTACCTAGTTGTGTCTGACAAGACTATATAGGCTCCATCGTGAGGGTTTCCCTAAAACGCTTCTACTCAAAACGCTATAAACTCTGCGCTCGGATCAAGTAGCCACACAAACCCTTACCCCGTATCAGCGCCTGTATAGGGATTAAGCCAGATTACACATCGTTGTATAACACGAGTATAACACGATAACATTTAACTCACAATCCGTCATCGCACAGATGTGAATGAACAATAGACGACAAACACTGATTTATTTATGTTTGATTTATTCATTTATGTATATATTGAATTGATGTTAATGAATAATTGAATAACGCCGTATTCAAGAATATTTCACTCATACAACGAAGGCCAGCATTATGGTGGGAAGAAACCGGGTAGAACCCGGGGGGAAACCCATCACTATCTTAGAGGAAGCCAGCATGAACTGGACTAGAACTCACAGCGAGAGCATTTGTGAGGGGTCCCGAAGTCAATACCCTGCACCAGTGAGCTAACGGGTGCACGAAGGCCCCCTGTTTATTTCCTAGTTTGGGGTTTAACGTCGCTTTCAACATTATGTCGCGTCAATATCACGACAGTGCCTTCTTGTGTTAGGCCGGACCCAATGCCCAGGTAGATCTATATAAAGCTGCATAACTGGAACGCTATGCCGACGACACAAGAAACAACACCCCACCCAGTCATAGTATAGTGACACCAGGCCGATCAGTGCTTGGCTAACTCGTCTTATGCTGAGCGCAAAAGTCAGGTAGTGACAATATTACCGATGTTAGCACACTTTTGGTCCGAAAAGTTGGTTGCTGATAAGTTGCTCATTTACTTAATTCATCATCAGGGATTATGTTAAAACGTGCACGGTGTTGAGAAGTTATGTATGACACGCCGAGAA
The DNA here is from genome assembly GCA_016165875.1 of Acanthopleura granulata. Taxonomy (NCBI): domain Eukaryota; kingdom Metazoa; phylum Mollusca; class Polyplacophora; order Chitonida; family Chitonidae; genus Acanthopleura; species Acanthopleura granulata. The sequence goes on along the minus strand of JABBOT010000009.1, from coordinate 11,905,202 downwards.
ATGCCAGTTAACCAATCTATTTACAGCACACTTTGTAAAAGTATAGTTCACTTCATAAATTGAGAAATCGCACGTGATGCTTTCAGCCCATGATTCATTACTGTATTTTTTCGCCGCTCGTGCTAAAGATAGGTCGTCTCTCGAACAACACTGGGTTAGCGTGCATGGGTTTGTCTATTATTTTACTATATGGAACACTTGCGTGATTCCTGCACATTATACTAATTGCTTTTGATTCACCGTGCTATTATAAGAATAATATATTCGGAGTAACCTTCCCTGTTGCATTATATAGATGTTAACACACAAACCTCCAACAAGGATAAGTGATTATTAATTAAATCGATATTGAGTGGACATTGATAACATCCCTGATTATACATAGATCAAAGACGACGAGCCATTGTGATCATTATTGTATTCCAAATACTGCCTGTCGACAGGCATGGACTCGTAAAAGTGTAATCTAAGTTAAACTCTTAAGATATATTTGTTAAAAAATGGATAAGCTTTTGACCGATGTTTCTATGCTGTACAGTTTCATTCAAGTTTGAATATCAAGCTTTTGTTTAGTTAAGAAGACAATGGATTTTGAACCTTAGCTCATAAGAGCTTCTGAAAACAGACTGAAGGTAAGAAAAGGTCATGTAACAATAGGTAAGGACTCATTGTGAGGGCGTCCCAGAAGAGAACCAGTAGCCCGCATCTGGATACCGTGGTTACGGTAGACCAGTACAGTAAGTATAGTTATAGGGGATGGGTTTGTATTTTGATCCTATGGATGCTGGTTCCATGCAGTCAAAACGGTTCACCATGATTACCTGTACGAAACAGAAAAGAAAAAAAAATCATGGATATAAATGAGAACAACAAAGAGTATTGTTAAAGACAAAAAACAAAAAAACAAAAACAGGAACCAGCCGACACGAGGATGATTGCGAAGTGATACAATGCGTTTGTCCAAAAATAAGTCATGGACTGAAACATTGTGGTATTGATGCTACTGCCTTGTAAACATAGGTTTATCATCAAACAAAACTGATTTTGAATTTAGTACTTGTCATGTGAATCAAACAGGAAACAATATGTTCTTCTTAATAAAGGAAATCGTCAGATGTTTGTACCTGAAGTTGGTATAGAAACTTAAAAGTAAAGAACAGATTTATACAACCTGTACCTTAAAAGAAAGAACTTTACTTATGGTTAAATAAAAAATCTAAATTTTTTGGTGGAAGTGCTTGTTATTTGAGTATTTAATAGTTAAACATCCAAGACTGAGAAGCCTTTTTAGGCCGCCATTTTAACAGGTTGCTTACGTCATTGTGCTCAGCTTTGCAAAGAAACTCTTATGTCTTTGAAGCTCTAGTTCTGATGATGGTAAATGTAACTTCGCCTTACAAGGCTACCAGTTTGAATCGCAGAGGAGTGAGGCCGAGAGCAGTAGTTTGACCCACCACGCATCAAGCTCAAGTGAGTGAGAACCGGGATTTCTGGCTTGACGGGCAGTCTGTGAAAGTACAGGTTGCGCTCTCTGCCTTCAGGGCATCGCAATTCAGATACATTTTGGCAGCCTACAGCCACGCATGTAGGCATGATGTGATCCTCTAGTACATCTCAAACTCTTTCTTTTTAGAGTTGGTTTTAACAGAACTTAAAATCCACGATTATCACGATGTTTGAACATATTTAGCTGAGACTGGAAATGCACGTTAATTAAATGGTAGGAGTAAAACCCTAAACACAGTGAAGTCAAAATGAATATTCAGGAGGAGGAAAGGAGGATTTTCATTGGACAAGCCTAAAACACGGCGGGACTTGCTGTATGCTCCGAGTAGGTGGATTTTGTAAAACATGACGATGTCTAAAACAGTTTGTCTGTTTTACGAAACCTTAAAAAAATGTAAAAAAAATAATATTCCACATACTTTGTATAGCTCTTTCATTTAAAGTGAAGGTTGTATAAATGTGTTCTTTTCTTTTAAGTCTATACTTATCGCAATAGTTAATACCATTCCGAGCTAGTGTGAATACCGCGTGAAGAGTGTAGTTTATTTGGCAGCGAGACATATTAATATTGTGACAACGATTTCGGGTAGTTATTAATATTTATTTCATTTATATGAAATAGTATTGACGGCATGTTGAATGGTTTTATAGGTCGGGCAAAACTTAGTCGTCGAAAACTGCACACTTTGTTGGAGAACATTTAAAAATGCAGTCAGTTGACACAAGATAGAAAACGTATGGTTTAACATTTTGTCCATACATCTGACTTAGTCCATCAAGTGAAGCAATACACAATGATTTGAAGTCCGCTTTGTTATGAAGTACGGCGCTTGTTTTAGTTGTCGCTTGATTTTCACAGCCCTTTATATACCCTTATTAAAACATATTGGACCAAAGCTATCCGAAACACACGTTCAGGAAATACAACGCTTACATGTACATTGTGAGTGTTTATGTATGTTGTCTGATTCTTATTTAACGCCATACTCGAGAATTTTCCATTTGCAACACGGCGGTCAGCTGTATGGGCAAGGGAAACAGGCAAGTTTGCGGATGGACTTCCCACATTTGACGTTGTGCTCCGTATATTGATTTAAGACGCAAAATTAGAGCGTTGGAACTGTGCTCGTACCCTGTTCAAATGCGGTATTGTGAAAGACAAGCATTAGCAAAACGCTTCTCCGTACCACGGCTTCAACCAAGTGGACTGACAGACTTAACTTCAACGCCGAGATGAAATATTTAGCAGTTTCAGTTTGAGACGAGCTATACGAGACTGTTGCTTCCCTGGCGCCAAAAACCAGACCCATGATACTGTATCAAGTGGCACAGTTTTATGTAGCATTGAAGTAAGTAAAACAATCCAGAGCGTTCAGTCCCTATTGAACATTCCTCTGCACGCAGTGACAAGCTCATGGGGCAGTTTCTTTAGATTCGATATCCACTGGGTTTGCGCGGATCAATAGATCGACCGTGTGTAGCTAGCTTACCAAGTAAGGTGAACTTGGAGATTAACTCAGAGACCGAAATGAGGCTGAGAGTCTACCGGTCCGGCACATGCTTTACTGTTTTCCTTGACGTCGATTTGCTGCCAGTAAGCTTTGTCTTCGTGTTGTCGTCAGTGTGTTAATGCCTGAAATTTCATCCTCAATGGTGTTGTGACAAACAGAAGTATTTTTTCGCAGTGAATAATGTCGGACAAATGCTTCTGCTCAACTGTTCTCCCGCTCCATTAATTGGGTCCCAATATTGACGAACCATGCCGTAGCCTTTCGGGTAGGTAGGGTAAGGTGAGGTCAGGTGAGGCGGGGATAATACCCGGGAGGGGCTTGGGTAAAGCGGTGTGGGGTGAAGAGTCTTATACATATTTCCGCTATGTAAAATGTGATGACTCAGATCTCTGTGGAATCTCTAAATCAAGCTATTTGATTTACTAAAAAACTAGCTTGTCAAAGATATTTTAACAAAAACCTTCACTCTAAAATATTACATTCATAAGGTATGCAACTTCCTCGAAACGGGACAAAGAAACCCAAGTGGATTTGTTAAAGCATAGCAACCCTCGGTAACCTCACGCAATTCAGTTTTATTCGCTCATTTTATGCAATCTCTTCTTGAAATCTGTGATTTTACACGGGATCGGGAACACTTCCAAGTGGAAACGGTTAGAAAAATACAAGTAAAAATCTAGAACTGAGCTGAATCCTTCAAGCACAGGCATGATGACCACAAGGCTTCTGTTTATCCCACGCTCAATGATCCACTCTCATTCATGTGCAATGCATGACGCTACACTCGAAACATATATACGGCGTATTACAAAGTTTGGTGCTTGCATTTGTTGCTGTTTGGTTATTAGAGCTACCCAGAACACGCTTTCGTGAAATGCAACACTTAGGTGTATATTGTAGGTATTTAATATACCTACAATAAAACAGATTTGGCGAAAGCAGTTTGTAATAAACTTTCATGAAATGCAGCACTGACATGTATTTATTTATTTATTTATTGTTTAATGTCATACACAAGAATTTTCGTTTATTATCACGACGGTCAGTTTTATGGGCAGACAAAACCGGCGGTCGACCTTCAACACGTTACTAACTGACCTTCCCACGTGTGTACATATACACCTGCATACATACCATATACAGATTCAAGGCAAGTTGCCTTCAACGAACTTTGGACTGCGTAAATGTCGTCGACAACATATGCTAAATGTTAAGAACGTCCTGTGAACAATGAGAGCGGGGGGAAATGTACAAACTCCCTGTTCAGGTACAGGTTTGCATGGCAAGTATTAGCGAAATGCTACCGAGAACGCTTCTCCGCACCACTATTTTGACCAAGTGAATTGGCATATAAACTACAAAGCTGGGATGAAATATTTAGCACTTCGTTTTGAGGCGAGTAATAGTCAAGGACTAAGGTATAGCTTGTGTTCCTGGCGCTAAAAAGGAGAACAAAGATATTCTACCGGAGGCAAGTGGGACAATTGCAGTAACTTAAAAAATTTACCTGGTGAGCATTTACAGGACAGGCATACAGTGACAGGCTGATGGGATATTTAGTTTCTTTATCATCTGATGTCTCCATTGTGTTGTAAAAGGTCTATAGATCGGCCCATAGCGTAGTCCATTAAGCGACGTGAACTTCTGGCGGTTGACCCCAAAACCAGTACGAGACTGGGAGTCTGTTGGTCCGGCACAAGTTTTTATTATTTTCCTTAATATCGATTTGCTGCCAGTAAGCTTTGTATTTGATTTTGTTGGTGGGCAGAAAGAAGTATTTTGTTCGCAGTGATTAATGAAGGACAAACGTTTCTGCTCAAATGTAGAAACGCTCCATTAAGTTTATTCCCAACCATGCCGTGTCCATTCAGACATAGAGGGTGTTGTGGAGTGAAACGAGAAAGGTGTTAGGCTTGGGTGAGGCGCGTGTAGGGTGGGGGTAGGGTGGTGAGTCTTGTACATACTTCGCCTCGCGGCCTCTGTAAAATGTTATGATTTCAGTGTGTGTCACAAGTTATTTGATTTAAAAAAGTAGTGTGTCAAAGATTTTATCAAATGCTTTCACTCTAAGTTTCTTGAATTTTACAAAGTGTATAGCGGCGGTTACACTAGGAAACATATGTAGCTCGAGGCCGGCGCGAGGCTGGCTCAGATCTGTATACTACCGAAAAAAGGTTGACTAAAAGAAACCGGCTACATTTAGAACTGCTTTTTTTGATTGGCCAATTTCGGTGGCCTAAATCAGAACGGCTCAGTTTAGTCCACCGTTCTCGTCCGTGTAAACGCAAAAAGGCGCCGGCTCACCAACAGGTGGCGCTGTATTGCTATCATGTAACATTGTTGACAGCCCATCTGCTAAGTGTCATAAAGGCAGAAAATGTTGACGTTCGGGGCAAAAACTGGACAGAGAGGTAGAAAATACTGCTGCTTTGCCTTTGGGAAAGCGAAGGTATTCTGTCAGAGTTGGACGGTACAGTCAGGGACGGGAAAGCGAAGGTATTCTGTCACAGTTGGACGGTACAGTCAGGGACGGGAAGGTTCATAAAAAGCCGATGAAACAGCAATCACCTTTCCACCAAGGGCTGCAAGATACTTCTTATTACCCCCACTTACAAACAGTTATAATCAGTATATTACTTCTTTAAGAGGGTCTTTTTACAGAGTAAATTGTTTTCTTGGATATGTTCTAGCAAACACGCATTTCCGTTTGCAGATTAGGAAAGACAAACTTATTGTAAAGTAGCATCATCAGAAAGAACACAACCGCTTGGATTTACTTTGCGTAGTACAGAACATCATACAATTGCAATACTGTTTTTAAAATTGCAAACATGCAGATTTTTTTCTTTCATTTTTTGAATAAAATTGAATAAAGTGTCAAATAAAGTATGTTAAAAATTCTTCAGAAATTATTCAAATAAGTCATGATAGAGAGAAAATAAGAATTTCCTGATGTTTTCTTAGATTGCATAAATGCTGTACCCCATTCAGTATTTCATCACTAACAAAGGAAACACCAAAACATTTATCTTCTTACTGATAATACGTCTTTACTGTAAATTAACTTGCTCTGAAAATATGGTTTTCCATGGGAGACGGTATTGTAAAAAATATTCAAGGAAATGCCTAGGAAAAACTTTTTCACTGTGAAGTTAGTATTTGTTGAATTTTAGTTAAAAATAAAAATGACTGTAGTCTGTTCACTTTAATGTTAGTTCTTTCATGTATGCTGAGAGTGGTTTGAATAATTTTTTAAGGTCTACATCTTCAAAATTTTAGAAGTACCAAACCCAGCACATTTTTTAAGGGTTTCAGAAATATAATTTCATGTTCAGCTGCTTTGAAAGTGCTTTGAATATATCTTCATATATAGGACAAGAATGACAAAAGATACGTTTCTGTTGAATATAGCCATGCATCTCATTAAAATAGCTGATGGTCCACCTGTAAAAGGGAAAGAAATAATTCAATAATCAGCATTTTTCGGTAAAACATTCCTTCTTTTATTGTGTATTTAATTAGTAAAATGCAGAACGAACTGGCCGCAATATGGTTAAAAATTGAGAAATTTTGTTGTTCACATTTTCCAGGAAGAGCTACGTTAGAACAAATATTAAATCAAAATTTACATTCGTCATTGGAAAAAATGTAGAAATGCTTATGTATTAAATACAGGGATTCAACTCCTACATGGGGCTAAAACTTACCAAATAAGAACAGATTACTAGGTATTTGTCCGCAAAAAAGAAGTAATTTTTTTTAAAAATTAAAGTGGATTTTTCTTTTATTATTAAGTTTAATATGCATCCTCACTTGTTCATACACTGATTAGAAGCTTGGGCATTACAAAGGGTGTTCATTTACAAATGCTTTAAGTGGATCTCTTATTGTCTCCGATGTTGGATCTTCCCTGGGACATGGAACATGAGCTGGTTGCTCCAGGATTTCATCATCTGTCCTGTTATCCCAGTGTGGATTATAGGCTTCATTAAAGGACTAACAGATGTTGTGGAGAGTAACACATGCTGAACTGACTACAGAGTCCTTAACTCTGTATCCTTTCTTTTTAACAGGATTCTCCATCTACCTTTAAGTTGTCCATCTGTATTTTCTGTAACCACCCTAACCCGACTGAAATGTTTTTGTCCTTTTGTCGAATTGCCGGAATCAAAGTATGGCTTCATGGGGCGGGACAACAGTGAATAAGCAGACTCGCCTAAAATGACAGGAGGGATATTGATATCATTAATATCTAAATGTAATCTTGCATGTAAGTATTATCACACAGTGAGTAAAGATTACTGTTTGCAAATGCTCAAATACAGCGCAAACATTTAAGAACCCGTAAGGGAAATCATCTAGACCCAGCATTGGAACACTGAACCAGCCTTTTCTATTATAGTAATCCTTGGGACATATTTCTGGTGCTTTAATCAGGAAGTGTGTGCCATCTATGGAAATTACCATCTAGTGTGAAAAGCAGGCATTATTTCAGTAAAATTACTTTCATTGGGAATACACACATAAAATGGCATAAGCACTTCTACTAATGCTCTACATATTTCAAGACTAAGCAACACATGCAGTACATTTTGCAATGCCAAATAGATGTCCTATGATCCTGTAATCGACGTTGGTATCCAAACGCCACAACGCAATGGCCACCCTCTTTTCAACTGAAAGAATCTTCCTCGTCTTAGTGTCCTCCTTTTTAACCCCAGGACGGAGATTGTCACACAAATACTGAAATGTTAAAAACAAAACAAAACAAACAAACAAACAAACAAACAAACAAAAATGCACATTTAAAAAGTTCAATAATGCCACTGGATACGATTTTTCATGTCATCTCCATGTTTATTCATCTACTTGTAAATGCTGCACGAAGATCATTTTGTCACCTGTACTTCATTACAAAAGTTGTTCAGTTTTTAACTATTACACCGTATCAATCACTTTTTGAACAACAAAGAGGTACCATAACTGTTTTACGTGTTTTTGATATGCATATGATAAATACTGTACACACAAGTATTAGAATTTCAAAATGCAGTTCGTTAGAGAAATTCTCATTGTAAAGTAAATTAAATATCGTTAATGAGTTAAAGATAGATGAATGTCAATGCATATATATTATATGAATTAGTAATAGGATATTAAATGGTAAATGGAAAGGACTGAAATTGGGATGCAGATGGGTGATAAACATATTACATGCATCCCCAATATATGAAAGGAGAGATCTTTCAGGTTTCTAAGAGCACATGTATGAACCATAAGTGATAATGATAGAGAAAATGGGAGAAAATGCCATTCGTTAGTAAAAAATGAAGATGTGTCATAAATGTAGGCTAGAGAGAAAGATGAATAAACACAGACCATATATTAATTAGTACATGAGTAGAATGCAAAAATGTGCATGATAAGGTTAGTAAATTGAGGGAGAGAGAAAAATACATGTACCCATTCTCTGGTTGGATTTGAACCAACATTTCCCCAAAGAGCACTCTCAGGCGTAATTCTTTATATTACAGGGATCTTGGTTTGAAGGCTGATGATGTTATTAAATTAGTCAGTTTCGTCAGGCATTAAAGCACATCAAAAATGCATTAGCCAATGTATTAACTTATTAGTTATTATAACTGTTAGGTGTTTGTAGGTTTATGGAATAATGTAGAAGGGTAATTTACATTATCATTTCACAAACATGTAGCATACTTGGATTCACCCAGGAACTGGCCATATTTAAAAAAAATAGAGTGACAATTATTGTTTGTTTATTTTCTGCATTCAGACTGACAGGACATACATAAGTGCTGTTCCATATTAAATTTTGGTGCCGGTGATAGAATATTGCGCGAATGAATTGCTTATAGCTGTATTTATCCCGAAATTTACTTGCCGACTAAGATCTTGTCTTTTGAATTGGATTGATAGATCCACCACATCCGATGTCCCACCACCCCTTCTCGTGACAACTTTACTTTTCATTCCTTTCCCGGTGACGAGATTGTGGCGTCATGACGTCACAAAAAATTGGACATTTTTAGTCAGTGTGTGGGACATCCGGTTGACCTGCTAGCAACAATAATGATTATGATTAGTCAAAAACGCATTCTTGACTGACAAAGGTGAAAGGTCCATTGTATTCCCCGCTTTACTCGAAACAGATTACTGCTTCTCTCTTACACGCTACCCTCTGTATTTACTACATTTACATGGAATAGTTTCGTATGTATTCCGTTGGGAAATGTTATTATAAGTTGTTTTGGAAGTGGATCTCACGATTATCGATTTAATTGGAACGCCCCTTCTTGGGTTGACGAGTGCGGTGCGAATGTCGGATTTAACGTTAAGGTTATCGACGTCGCTGGCACTATGTGTCCCTTTCACAAAGTGCCGTTAGCGTAACTTCCATCGCAGCCACCACTGCGGCCGTGGCCACGTCACCGTGGTAGTTCATACCTGCACGTAACTCTTTGTTTAATAGCTTCGTTGAAGATGACTTCAAAATTTCCAACCAATATGGCATGCAAGTGTATTTGTGACACGTGTCAAAGCTGGTCAGAAGTTTGTCGAAGTCGGTGGTTTATCAGCTGAACTCCCCGGTTTCTCACACCCATTAAAATCCCCCACCATCGTAGAAGTTGGAAATTTTTCAACTTTGCGCGAGGTGTCGATGGACGACAATCAAATAAATGAATAAATTGTGTACTTTACCAAAACCACGTTCTGTCTGACATCGAATAAATGAATGAATGGTTATGGCATTACGCCACATAGGCCATTTGTCAGCCTTATCGTGGCGAGAACATGTTTAAAACCACGAATGATTGGCATCGAAAGTGGAGAAGGATTCAGTCAGTTGAGAGAAATTGGATTAACTTGAATAGCCAGAGAGAGCACATAAATATATGCAGCGAATATCTCAGTACAAACAGAGTCCGCAAGATCATTGAACCTGTAATCATAATTTTAGTGGCTTTTCACCCATTATACTGCGTGCCGGCGCACTTAAGCCAACATAAGAGTATTGCTCTTGAGCATAAGGAAACAGCTGTAAATTGAAGGGAGCGAAGGTTTAACGGCCCCTTGCCCCCTGTCACCAAGCTCTTTCTGTGCTAACTCTCAAAGTGTTGTAAATTAGTTGAAAACTGTTGTAAATCAGTCGTTCCAATCGATGACTGGTCTCTCTCAGCGTGAGAGCTAGACGACCTAAACTGTATATTTCATGCTGGCTTCCTCTCCGGCCATGCATGGGAAGGTCTGCCAGCAACCAGCGGATGGTCGTGGGTTTACCCCGGGCTTTGTGCGGTTTCCTGCCACCATAATGCTGGCCGCCGTCGTGGAAGTGAAATATTCTTGAGTACGGCGTAAAACACCAATGAAATAAATAAACAAATAAACTGCATCTTCGATCCCCTGGCCCTCGCGTGCACCAGCTGTTGGCCAAAGCAGTCATTTCATAATGAACAGAGAGCAGTTCTCGGTGAAGTTACTAAACATTATTTTGATGCCTAACGCGTATCGGCGTGAGTGTGTGTATATGTATGTAATAAAACCTGTGTATGTATGTGGTTCAAGTCCAGCTCATGCTAGCTTTCTCGCCGGCAGTATGTGGGAAGGCCCGCCAGCAGCCTGCGGATAATCGTGGGTTTCCGCCAGGCTCTGCCCGGTTTCCTCCCACCATAATGTCGGCCGCCGTGGTATAAGTGAAATATTCCTGAGTATGGTGTAAAACACTAATCAGATAAATAAATAGATAAATAAATAAATAAATAAATAAAGTCTGTATGCTCTGGTCGAAATGGTACAACATAACAGACTATTGCACACAGAGTAAAACGAGAGCAGGGACGACTAGAGTAATAGTAGGCAAACGATCACATGTAACGGATGATATTTGCCGCACGTCAGCTTTCTTGCTCAGATAGGGTTGTATTCTAACTGATCATGTAAATACTTAAGTAGTAACAACTTACAACACCCACTTTCGGCAACATGGCTTAAGCATTATTAAGAAGACAACTGGGGCGGGTTCTGGCTGTTTTGTGCATGTGCTTTTTTCATGTGGTAGGTATCATTCTGTAATGCAGACTTTGATGTTTACCGCCACTTTTGGTTTGATGAGTTTTAGTTGAAACTTTGGTGGATGCACACATTTAGAAGCGGGCTGAAACTCAAATTAGTATTTTCAAGCTGGCAGTGGGAGACTTCTTTTACATGTGTTGCCATGGCTCGCGGTACAACATTCATCCGTAAGGATTTGTCAAGATGTTTTACCATTATTGTCTCACATTTCGCTAACAAAAGGTGAAGGCGGTATGAGGCTTATAGATTCTGGGTCTGCGCAACGACACTAAACTTTAACACATAAGTAGATGGGAAATTTATGTCGGCCTCCTTTGAGCGCATGATCCTATAGAAAAAGTATATGGAAAATGCATGACGAAAGTAAAAATGGTATGCTTTTTAGAGCTTTATATGCGATTCTTTATCGATGCATTTATACATTTGTTGTAGTGTTATGTCTTCGTGTGACGTTCAGTGTTGTTGAACATTCCGTATGAATCTCCAAACCCAAACCGAGTCTAAGCCTATATTTTAGCCACCTGTGAGATATTACCGGTAAATATATCGATCTATGACATGATTTTCTTACTCCGTAGGATTTCTTTCATATCATTAGAATATTTCTACGCAATTTGTATTCTGACCAGAGTGGCACTTTGAAACGCAATTCCAATCTCTGGAACCAATTTTGCTCAACCTGATTCCAGGTGTGTGCATTCACCCAAGTTCTTAGTTATAGTCACCATAACGCAGTGAACGTCAACGCCCGAGGTTACAATGAAGACGGAAGCCGACAAAATGATGACCCGAAAATTACATTTACATCGTAACGTAATTTGTAGATTAGCGATTTTTCCCGTGCATGGGCTTACCAAAATTTTCTAACTACTTGGGATTTCGGCTACTGCTTGGTATGGAATTAAATCTTGAATCAGGAATTTGTGTAACGTATTTTTAAGCATGTATTTTAAACTTCACATTGTGAACAAAAGGGCACATGCGGTAGAAAGGTATATGTGTGTGCTGTGTGCCTACATATATGCATGGATGTATGTATGTATGCTTAGGTGTTACGTCGTACTTAAGAATTTTTCAGCCATTTGACGACAAGGAGTTCTTAGAATGTATATATACTGTGTGTATTGTGGCAGAGCAAGTCCGTACCGCCAAAGTGCTGCCGCCACTGGAACATCATGCCGAAGACACCAGACATGACACCTCACCCAGTAACATTATACTGACACCTGGCTGACCAGAGCTGTTTCCTTGTTCCATAACCTCTCAATGCTGAACGCCACGCGAGGCAGGAAGACGTGCCAAGTCTTTGGTATGACCTGACCCGGGGTTGATCCCGGATCTCCACCTCGAGGCGGACGCTCTTAACACCAGGCCTTCGAGGCGGTCTGGCTTACGCATAGAACTCCTGGGCATTATTATTGCCTACAAATCGATACTGATGTTGACGAAGTCAATTTGAAACTGTAAAATCTCCTCCGTCGTTAAACTGATAATTCTTTTATGTTTTCTGTACTTCGCAGAAGCTGTTTGCTGTTGGCGATTTCCGGTGCCTTGGTGTCGCTCCTGTTTTTATCCCTGGTAAATAATCCCGTCAGCATTTCCTATCCGGCCCCCGGGCATGGAGAATGGGGACAGTTTTCATCCGGAAGAGATCCCGTGTGCACGGAGAGGAGAAGAGTGGCCTTTGTGAAGGTTCATAAGGCCGCCAGCACAACAATCACCACAATTCTACAGAGATTCGGATTTTCAAGAAACCTCACCTTTGCACTTCCGCCTAAGGATGACTTGTACCACTTAGGGTTTTTTGAAACCCTGAACCCAGAGAAATTACCCCCGATTCCTCGGGGAGCGGTTTATGAAATTCTGTGCCAACATGTCGTGTACAACCGTGAGGCGTTTAAGAGGTACCTTCCACCAGATGTCGCTGTCATAGCGGCGGTCAGAGAACCAGTGGACCGATTCGTGTCGTCCTTTCTGTATTTCGTCCAATATAGAAATTCTGTGACAGCAAAATCGACGGTGAGAGGAAATGACCTTGTGCTGATGAGAGAGTTTCTGAGGAAGCCAGATTTTTACGAGCCGATAGCATTTAAGCCCGGGTCGTTACTTGTCAGTCGGATGTCTTTTGACTTCGGCATTCCTAAATCCCAATACAGGAATGTGAGTTATGTGGACGAATACATTAAAATGGTGGACGAACATATGGAGTTCGTCTTGATAGCGAATCATTTTGATGAGTCTCTTGTGATTTTGAAACGGAGACTGTGTTGGTCAACTAAAGACATTCTGTACAAAGTACAGCATAAGGGGCGGGCGCTAAAACCCTCTATTCCCGAAGACATAAGAAAACGCTTGATAGATCTATCTCCGTCAGACTTTCAGCTTTACGATTACTTCAGTAGAAAGTTTGAACAAATTAAAAAAGCCGAAATTAAATTATCACAAGAAGTGAGCATTTTCCAAGAAACACTGAAAAATGTGACGAGATTCTGTGGACTTCTAAGAAAACGCGGGTCCCAGATCAAGCACTTTGAGAAGACCGAATTTTCTAAAGGATTTAATATCACAAAGGTGGACTGTGATTATCTTAGTTTCAGGGAAGAAATATTCGTAAAATTGTTGTGGAAGAAGCAAGATCAGTAAAACGAATTGATAAACATTTGTGTATAGAGTTTCCTTCGTTTGCGAAGGAGAAGTATATGTAAGGTTGAATCGGGATGGGGGGGTGGGTGGGGTGGGGGGTAATTATAAGGTCCAGGATGAAAAAGGTGAGAATGAAAGGTTTATGATGTGTGGTTTGAAGATGCAAGCTTTACAGTCTCCGTCATTCTGTTTTGTATGCAAATCTATTTTGTTCCAACTGTGAATGTGGGAACACTTTATCAACAGGACAAAGTGTGGCCTATATGAGATGCATGCCACATCGACATCATGGACAACGAATTTGATTTTTGCACATAAATACGATCGACTTATTTTATATATTGTTTTTTCATAAATGTAATATCATACCCTTTGAGTTCCCTAGGGGTATAAAGAATAGGACCTCACCACTGTACAGGTAAACTTGGTGTAAAAAGTCGACGGTACAGTAAAACATGTCTTGTCTACGTATATACAGAATATTTTGGAATATTTTAAGACAAAGTAATGTAAAGACTTTGCACAAAGAAATCTGGTAGGTGTACAAAACTGTACAAATATATATTTATATACAGAGTAATGGATATACTGAAGGACAGGGGAAAATACTGCAAGGACTTTAGCCAAGTGGGGTAGATGTTAAAAGTATAGAAGTAGTGTTTATATACACAGGAATGGATGTATCATATGCCGAAGGAAAAATATTACAATGTTTTACCCAATTAAACAAAGAGAGTAAATGTACAAAAATTAACTACACAAATATACAAATATTTTTTACGCACACGTGCAGTAATAGATGTATTGTAAGAGAGAAAAAAAAACTTTACATATTTTACACAGACAGATGGGGTATATCTGGAAAATCAACTCTACAAATATTGTGTACATATACAATAATGGATGTATTGTACGACAGGAAAAAATACTGGAAATCCTTTTCACAGAGAAATATCTACAAAAGTAACTGTACAAATATCGTTTACATACACTGTAGTGGGTGTCTTGTGCGACAGGGAAAAATACTGTAAATACTTTACCCAGACAAATGGGGTATATCTACAAAATTTATTGCACAAATAGTGACCTGCTGCAGATTTAGGGTATTGACTTCCCACAGAATTACTATAATCATTATTGCTGTAACTTTATATCGTATTGGTGGACCCGATAACACCAAGATGTCATATAGTCGTCGGGCCGACATCCCGTAAAGGACAGAGCCGCTGTCGGCTCGCGGTCGGCTGTATGCCGCTGGCTCAAGGTCATGTTACTCATCGGCGCGACGCCCTCCACCCAACGCTGGGCCGATGTAGCATAGCCGATGTCGGGCCAACATCCCATAAAGGCTGTCCCGCCCACGTCCGTAACCGACTTTGAGCCGACGTTTATTTGACCATCGGGCTTTCATACACCTCCATATACCTTGTAGACGGAAAGACTGTTAAGGTAAAACCACCGTTATTAAAGGGAACTACAGTGGTAAGATTAAAATTCCAACTGCCTAGTGAAAAACACGATATTTCACGAAAGGAGTGAACAACAGATATTTATAAAATATATTATGAAGACTTTATTTTACACCAGAACCAAAGAACGTCATATTTGGACTTTACAAACGGCTCTCTTTCTCCAGAATGAATGAAAACAGGAAAAGTGTGGCAAATTTTGTAAGGTTGGTAATTGACTTATTGATTTACAGGGTTGTCGATGGTCTCTATGTTTTGTTTAGACTTCAGTGTATGCATTCCGGTCCAATGGGTCCATAAATAATCGTGGACAGAGGAATGGGCTATCTACATGGTTACATTCTTTTTTTCTCCACTATTTCCCGAACCCTGTTCGTTTAGCTGTATCCCTCATGCAATCCTAAAAGGTTTACTTTACAGCTCCAGTGGCAAGTTTACAAGGCTTTACATATCTTGGTTGTATGATGTGCAGGCCCTGAACTAACTTGTTTAAGTGGCATTTAACGATGTTAGCATCTACATCGAAACGTCGTCATAATAAGCCAAGAAGTTGTATATCCATAAGAAAGACATGTTCTAGTGTAGGCCCTGAACTAATTTAATGAACACACCATTTGTGCTCTCCACTCTCAGCTGTTCACCGGTGGCGACCGTGTTCTAGTCATACAATTACTTTGCACACCTGGTGAAGGCCAACCTGTGCCCACCAGGGGCCCCCATAAAGTGTGACAAATGGACAATGCATACCTCTTTACACCTCCTATATCGGAGAATTAGGGAGATGGAAGGTATGTATACAAAGCTAATAACTAGGATGGCTATAAACGCGTGGGGTCGTCATTCCATCTGTAAGCCTGTTTTATGTGTTTTAAAAATCAGGGATTCGTGCAAGGGAAAAATGACACTTCTCAACTCTCGAGACTAAAGCTCTGGAATAATGATATACTGTCTGTACACATAATTAATGTTGTTATATTAAACGGTCATCTTTACATCATATCATGCGACCCATTAGAAAATATCTAATAGGGCCAGAAAAAAAACAGTAAGAAAAATACATTTGCCTATTTTCCAGGCGGTATTAGTTAGTATATGTCGCTTAGCTGAAAGAGACAAAGAGACAAACGATATGTAAGTCCTACTGCAGTTAGAAAGCATTCACTAACGGAGAATATAGTGACAGGCTCCGGTCAGTAGAAATTTCATGACATGTTGTTCAGTTTGAGGAATTAATGATGGGAATGTTTCAGTTTACAAAAATTGTTGAACAGGTGAACGGGTCATATTTTTAGCCTGCTTGCCTGTTCCTTGGAATCGAGAAACGGAAGCCTTCTTTCAGGTATATTTACAAGATCCATCTTTGGACATTAATTTTCCGTTGGTTCGATGTCTTGATACGGGCAGTAAATGGGTGTCCATTTTTGTTATTCATTGGCCATCAGCTGTGTGTTTTGACAGGGGCAGGGCATAGATGTCCATTTCTGAACATTAATTTGCGGTCGACCGGACGTCCTGATATGGGCAGTATGCGAAAGCATATCTTTGGTCACGAATTTGCCGCTGACTGGACATGGTGAAACGGGGAGCAAAAGGATGTCCAATTTTTGTCATTCATTGGCTATCTACTCAATATCGTGATAGGAGCAGTATATGGATGTCCATGTTTTGGTCAATCTCTGGCCGTCAGCTGAACATTATGATAGGAGCAGTATATGGATGTCCAGTTTTGGTTATTCTCTGGCCGTCAGCTGAACGTTATGATAGGAACAGTATATGGATGTCCAGTTTCGGTCAATCTCTGGCCGTCAGCTGAACGTTATGATAGGAGCAGTATATGGATGTCCAGTTTTGGTTATTCTCTGGCCGTCAGCTGAACGTTATGATAGGAGCAGTATATGGATGTCCAGTTTCGGTCAATCTCTGGCCGTCAGCTGAACGTTATGATAGGAGCAGTATATGGATGTCCAGTTTTGGTTATTCTCTGGCCGTCAGCTGAACGTTATGATAGGAGCAGTATATGGACGTCCAGTTTTGGTTATTCTCTGGCCGTCAGCTGAACGTTATGATAGGAGCAGTATATGGATGTCCAGTTTTGGTTATTCTCTGGCCGTCAGCTGAACGTTATGATAGGAGCAGTATATGGATGTCCAGTTTTGGTCAATCTCTGGCCGTCGGCTGAACGTCGTGATAGGTGCAGTATATGGATGTCCAGTTTTGGTCAATCTCTGGCCGTCGGCTGAACGTTATGATAGGAGCAGTATATGTATGTCCAGTTTCGGTCAATCTCTGGCCGTCAGCTGAACGTTATGATAGGAGCAGTATATGGATGTCCAGTTTTGGTTATTCTCTGGCCGTCAGCTGAACGTTATGATAGGAGCAGTATATGGATGTCCAGTTTCGGTCAATCTCTGGCCGTCAGCTGAACGTTATGATAGGAGCAGTATATGGATGTCCATGTTTTGGTTATTCTCTGGCCGTCAGCTGAACGTTATGATAGGAGCAGTATATGGATGTCCAGTTTTGGTTATTCTCTGGCCGTCAGCTGAACGTTATGATAGGAGCAGTATATGGATGTCCAGTTTCGGTCAATCTCTGGCCGTCGGCTGAACGTCGTGATAGGTGCAGTATATGGATGTCCAGTTTTGGTCAATCTTTGGCCGTCGGCAGGACATTCTGGTAAGGGCGTCCTTCTTTGGTCATTAATTTGCCACTGGCTAGACGTTGTAGGCCTGGTAGAAAATGGATGTCCATGTTTTGCGATGTTTTCAATGTCTGCTGGACGTCTTGACACGGGTAGTATATAGCTGTCCAGTTTTGATCATTGGAAGGTACAAAATTAGATATCCCCTTTTTGGTCAAGAATTTGACGTCGCCTGGGTATCGGCCAGGGTCCATTATCCGTCAGCGAGGATAAACGGACGGCGTGGACAAAATTTGGACGTCGGCCCGACGTCATTGTGTTATCTGTGTGTGCGTGTATTTGTACGCGTTAACACTGTGACTGTGGAAACAAAAAGTACGACCATGTTGTACTTTTACAGCACATTGTTGATGTAACAACGCAATTGGCTGTGAGTCAGAAGAGTGCTATTTATCAACAGGAAAATGCACTGTACCTTAATCTGCCAGTAAAGCAGCCGAGGCGGTAAAGCGGTGTTTTGGCCCTTTGCTACACTGGAGAGAAAGCGACTAACCACAAACTGAAAACTGGGTCATCAGACAAGCCGGTGGTACCCTGTAAAGGCTTGTGTGTGTAAATTTGTTCACGTGTTTGCGTTGTAGGCATATGCATTTTCGGAATCAGTCTAAAAAATTATCCCATGATGTTTTTAAATTATCCATTTATTTAAAAAACAAACCCCCAAAAACTGAACATACACGTCACCTAACCAGAGTCGAATCCCCGATCTATATAACGACTCCAAAATTTATTTATTTATTTGATTGGTGATTGTTGACCCTACGAAATACATAACGGAAAATGACAATCAGCGTTGTTAAAGCAAAAGACAAACAGCAAAACCATATCGCTGAAATAAATGTAATTTCTTTTTCTGGCGACTTTTGTTGTGAAAGACACACAGAACAGAGAGTGAAAACCAGAGCAGCGAAGACGGTGTAAAAGTTCGGCAACGAGTTAAAGGTATATAAGTGGTGAAACACGACTTCTTGTCAGTTTACCTCAGTAAGGGTTTTACTCTGACTATTCGTGTAAATGTTCAGACAGTATGTACTTAAACGCCCGCCCAGCACCATGCCTTAAGTAGGTACAAGAAATGCAGTGATGTTTATTGTAGTTTGTTAGGCGTCGCTGGTCGAAAATTACTCCAAATCGGCCGTGTTTTAATAATCACACAATATGAAAACATGAAAAACTACTAGCTAGCCAGCCGATGTTTGTTACTTCGCCTGCTGTTTTGTCATCTGCTGGCACGTTAAATGACACCTGGCAGGTTCGCTATTAATCCTTTGTGCGGATGATGACAGCGTGTCAAGCGGTTCGCTCTTCAGCAACGAGAGGCTCACGCGTCAGGCAAGCTACACAAATAAAGACACCCACAAAGTCAAGATTTACGACACTTCTCCGTCGTGCCTTTGTTAACCCAGCTTCCTGCTTGTTAGCATGTGTTAACACAAAACCTGTTTACACAGATCATATAGCACAGATCATATAGCACTGAGAAGTGACAAAGACACAGCATATACCGTCAGTCAGATTGCTACCACAAAGCGCGCGGAATGAAATTTTATCCTTTTGTACAATAAAATGTGTGCTAAGCATAATTTTTTTCTGCTTTCTTTATTTGGGGTTTACCGTCGTTTTCTACATTATTTCACTCATATTAGTATAGTGTCTGTTTGAAACAGACGGATCACGTTGAGCCCATACATGTATGTATGCGTGTATGTGTTTGGGTTTTACATCTTACTCAACAATTTTACAGTTATATTACGATGAGGAGTCCTTAATATGTATACTGTGTCTTATTGTGGTAGGGAGAGTCCATGCCGTCCAAGTGCTGCCGTCGCTGGAACATCATGCCGAACACACCAGACGTGACATTCTATACTCAGGCACATTATGCTGACACTGGACAGACAAGTTCTGCTTCCTTGCTGTAACCTTGCTATTTCAGAGGTGAGTGCAAAGCAACAAGTACCAAGTTTTGAAGTCTTTTGTATGACCCGCTCTCTTCCAAGTCTTTTCCAGTTGCAGCCAACAAAACCATCACCTGTTCTGTGGAGTTCACTAAAAATCACATTTATGAAACTGGCTTTATTAAAAAAAAGAAAGCAATGCGAAAAAAAAATGACACAATATACCTAAATCATCGGTGTCTCAATCCGTGCTTAAAACTGAAAGTTAACGAACATTCTACCCGAGCGGCCAACGTGACATTAGCACAATCATGACCGATACTTCTCTGCCGAGTGAACAGTCTGTTAGATTTAATATGTATTTATTTGATGGGTGTTTTACGCCGTACTCAAGAATGTTTCACACATACGACTCCGATTAGCATTATGGTGGAAGGAAACCGATCAGAGCCCGGCAGAAACCCATCAACAGATTGCTGCGGATGTTGCCCCCCCCCCCCCCCGCCCTCGGCCACGGGAGGGCGGCCCAAACCGAAGACGTTAACTCTATGTAACCTGACGTCATCACGGCTATTTACTGCTCTCTTCCTCTTTTTCAGAGATGCCCTGGGTGGTTTAGTGGTTAGAGCGTGCGCCTCGAGATCCCGAGACCCATGAACGTTCGAGCCCAGGTCGGGTCAAACGAAAAATTTTAATAATGGTACTTGTTGCTGTCTCGCATGGCGCTCAGCAAGGAGTGGTTAGAGCAAGGAAACAGGGCTGGTCGACCCGGTGTCAGTATAATGTGACTGGGTGGGGTGTCATGTTTGGTGCCTTCGGCATGATGTTCCAGAGGCAGCAGCACTTCGGCGGCATGGACCCACCTGCTACAGGAAGATACACTATATGCACACAACAGAAAGATTCCTCGTCGTCATATGCATGATGACGTCGTCATATGACTGAAACATTGTTAAATACGACATTCAACCCCAAGTACTCACTCACTCATTTTCAGCGGAGCTACATGTAACTTGATGTCTTTCTGAGTTCCCCTTCCCGCAAAAGGAGAGCAAATTTTATTATGACCCAGACTACTCTTGTGATGAATTGGAAACCACACATTAAAGCCACACAGGCCCCAGACTACTATAAATTTTCCATAAGCAAACACGTTTCACGCTTAAAGTTGTGACTCACCCTCAAACATCCTCCGGGTTAACAAGCATTTGCGTTTACATCGCCGGACTTGTGAGAAGGCGGCCATTAAAACAGTGACACAGGTTGACCGATGCAGCAAAAGATAGTCCTCCGAAGAATACGCGATGTGCTCATTGCTTGTTACCCAGGGAGAGTGGGCCAGGGGCTGGGTCAATGCAGCAGGCAGAGCGACAGCTGCGCTGGTTCGCTGGCGATTACCTGGAAGCGAGGCCTGGCCGGAAATGTAAATATTGAGTCATATGCAGAGCAATAGCAAGAAATGTTGTTTAGGTGAGCAGGCTGGTAGGCGTAATAAAACAGCAGAATACACACATAGTGATGACAGCATCAGACATTGGACCCTACTAAAACAAAATGTTGTTGTTTTAGTGATTGGTGTGAGATATGGATTAGAGCGATATCTAACAGTTACACAGAGTTGTAAATAACTATGTGTGTATATTGCTGTTCTCTCTGTGTAACTGTTAGATATCGCTCTAATCCATATCTCACACCAATCACTAAAACAACAACATTTTGTTTTAGTAGGGTCCAATGTCTGATGCTGTCATCACTATGTGTGTATTCTGCTGTTTTCTCTGAATGACCGCTACATATCGTCCTAATCCCTATTCAACACCTATCACCTAAACAATAGCAGTTTCTTTGTATTAGGATCAAAGGCCTGGTGCTGTCATAACTACATCTGTTTATTGCTGTTTGCCTGAATGACCATAAGTGATCAATGTTTAATTTCCATTGGTTGAATCATTTGATCAATCATAGCAGTGTATTTTATTCAGCCTTCTATTGTCCGCATCTCTGTAAATGTATATATATGTGTGTTTGTTGATTGTACAAATTACTTCTCCTGAAGATGACAAGTAAAACTTAGTCGAAATATTGAGAACGTCAACCATGTGTTACATTTCTTTTTTCGGAGTTTCTATGCTTTTGTACTTTACTAAGCTAGTTGGTGGATCAACAAGATTTTGACCGACAAAATCTGGATATAAACATGCCAGCTGTTTGCAGCTGTAGGTCAAGGGGACGTAACTCATAGTCTGACACTTTAATCGTGCCCTCTCCCCAAGGATCTCCAACTTATCTCAACAAAACTTGCATATACACCTGAATCTGTTTAACGCGGTAGAACGTACAAATTCTAATAAACGACAAGTCTATTTTTATTCCAAGTTTATTACCTTACAACTTGCGACAATGTCATAAAATCCTCCATTGGTCTCAATAACGCAGTCAGCAAAGGCGTTCTTCACCTGGAAGCTCGTAACTCACATCACCTGATGACACTACAACCTATAGACAACGTCATTGACGGAAACGTCACCAGATGGTGATAGTGGCTCCAGTTAATGAGTATGAGTCCAGCTTATCAAGTTCGGCCAAAACTTTTCCCCTTAAGTTGCTAAAAGACAAAGGCCGGCATAACCTTCTTGATGTACGTGTAATGCTGTAGTGAAAAGACGCTATTACATGTATATTCACTTACTGATATTTCGATTAATCTGTTTATGATCTATGACAGTCTGCATCTGGCAGACCTTTCCACGTTCCACGCAAACGCTTGATATGACACAAACAACCTGAAGCTTTCACTGATTATGTGCTATCAGTATAAGAACAAGACAGAACTAATCCCACTAAAATCTTATAAAATATTAAGAATCTTTGCTTTATTGTGAGCAATCAACACAAGATCAAGGAAGCATTAAAATACCACAAGCTTACAAAACGCTAACATCTTTCTAAGAAAAAAAAACAAGAAAAAAAAAAACAAACTACACAGAACTATAAACGAATTAATCAATTTACTTCATGACTTGAAAGCATTTTGATTTACACCCGACCAAAAGAAAGAAAATCGCAAAAATCAAAACAAACCACAGAATATATCGCGTATTACAAAATGATAAAGACTAAGCAAAGATAAAGAATGTAAAGATTTATTTGTACAAGTATATTATACAAGCCTACGGCTAATTATACGTAAAAAATCAAACAGCAGTCATATATCATTCACAACTATTTCTCACAGGAGCTGTCATTGTATTTGTCACAGTTAGAGTTAACATAAATATGTTTTCATTCAGGGAGCAATCATTGTACCTTTCACAGTTTCTGTTAACAAAGTGCAGCTATGTGTTTATGCTACCAAATATTTACAGGGAGCAGTCATTGTTCCTCCACAGTTTTGTCAATGAAAACAACCTACGTGTTTTTAACATTTAATGACTTCCGTGAAAAGGCTAGAGGTTTTCCCTCACATACACGTGCTGAACATATCATCTTTGAAAGTGATTTCAATAAATTCTAAATCCATGAAATCGCCACCCAAAATGGTATATATGTGCCCAATGGTATGTGCTTAAGTCACATTATTTTTTGTACATTTACATATTTATCCATTTATTCATTTGATTCTTTTACACAATATTAAAAAAAATATTTCGCTTATACAACGGACACCTGCATTAGGCTGGGGGAAAACAAATGACAATCAGAAGGCTGTTGGCAGACTGGTCTCTCTTATAAAGTCTCATTTATTTTGACATTGCCAGGGACGTTAATGGTCACAATGATTATATCGCGAACCAGACGTAATGGTAGAAGGATGTTTATCATAAAGGCTTAAATGGGGCTTGAACTCGTATCTACTGATCCAAAATCCAGCAGTCTACCAACTGAGCTAAAGGAAAACTTCAATTAATCCAGGTTAGTATGATCACTGAAAAGCTGTGCGGGATGCTACATGTAATCAAGTGGTACATCATTTCATGGAAATGGTGCGAACTATTACCCTAACCTTAACCCCAACCCTAACCTTCTGCCTAATCCTATCCTTAGCCCTAACCTCAGTGTCGGTGTGTGCAAAATCTGGCCTTCTCAACACCACAGTCTGTTCATATAGACCCACAGCGGGTTAGGTATGCAAACGACCATGAATTTTCATGGAAGTAAAAGACAACAAGGATAAAAGATGTCGTCATCAACAGACAAACCACTTAAACCTAACTGTTATCAACATGAATACCATCCGTTCACGAATAATATAAAGTACACGTGTAGTACCTGCTTTATATGTATTGGACATTGCATGATCCAGTTTGTAAGAATTTTGCCAACGGCCAAGTATAAAAACTAACCACATGGTGTATGCTTTCCCTGCATTACACATTGTGCAATGCAATTTGCATGAATTTTGACAAAAGCCAAATGTAAAAGAAAACAAGCAAATAGTGTATGCTTTGTATGTATTGAACATTACATAACGTAATTTGAAATAAATGTAAGAAAAAAGTATGGCTGATGCAAACGTTTTCACTAACGCGAAATAGGTTGGGTTTCGATTGGGAGACACTCTAGATTTCATAGGGCCAATATGCAGCTCCAACATTCCATCTATATACAAAACAAATCCTGCCAACGCTTACCCAGCGATTTCCGTTTTATCATTTTATGATTCTATAAATGTCTGTCGACGCACAACAGTCAACCAGACGCCATCCTTGGTACTCGACAGAAGCGGAATGTCTTTGAATTTAGGCGGGACCTATAAAACAAGCAGAAAAAAGCATAACTCGTATTTTTATTTTTAACAAGCAAAAACATTTGTTTTAAAATGTATTTATTAGATTTTAGATTTATGCGGTTCCCAAGAATAGTTTCCGCCATGCCTTGTACATGACGGTGAGAGGTTTCTACATTCCACTTTGCAAAGGTGCTATCGCCTCCGCCACGGAGACTCCTGAGCAAGATTCTTGAATTTTTCTTGAATTTATCAACAGATTGAGTGACTTGAGGAAGGTTGTTAGATTTCACATCACGATGAGAACTTGATCCGCAAATACAAAAAGTTTCTACCAGGTCGAAATGAATCATCTAAAGTGCTTGTCAAGAATCAAACCCTGTCACTTAGCACTTAGCGTCTCATCTATCTTGTGGCGTGCACTGCATGGTCAATTTGCCGTCTTCCTCTCATACAGGGGAAGAGGAGGGGATAATCATTTGGCCAGATCTGCCGACATTGGAAATTGTAACACTGTGCCGATTTGCTTAAATATTGATAAAACAACTGTCAAGCACTAATTAAAAAATAAACTATAATCAAAAATTTAAATATGAAATTCCAAAAGATTTAACCTATAACCTGTCAAAGTTACAGTCGTTCCAGATTTCAGTGATACAATTTTTCCTTTTTCAAACGATACAGTTAATCCTGATTTTTGTACCGGCACCTGAGATCCTGACAGATACCGTTGCTCCTGATATCAACCGTCTTACCGGTACTGGATATAAAATACACAGACACACCTGACACCAAAGATATCATCATACATATATACCTGATACAGGATATCAGAGGCATAGTACTGACTACTAAGGATTTGTCATTGGTTTCCACCGTGAGTTTTGAAATACATGTAAACAGTATGTACCACAAAGTCTTATTTCCTGTACCACCGTTGCCACCACTTCTAACAAAACGTATACACCTATAAAACAGTTCTGAAAGGCAACTACCTTCTTATTTGTACACTTGTAAACCTATACAGCTCGTACTTTAGTGAATTTTATTTTAGAACTACATATCTCAATCAGTTCCATCAGACCAACGTTTTGTCCAAACTTACGGTTTTGCTGTTGGGGACAGACCCGTACTTCTGTAAAAGCCGTGCGAAGACGACCTTCATCTCAAACAGTTTATGAGACTAAAGCTTTGTCCAAACTTACGGTTTTACTGTTGGGGACAAATCTGTACTTCTGTAAGAGCTGTACGATGACGACCTTCATCTCAAAAAGAGCCAGCCTCATGCCGATACAGTTCCTGGGGCCATACCCGAACGGGATCCACTGGAGTGGGTGGTGCTTTTCTTTCTTCTCCGGAGTAAACCTGACCCATGGAAATCACTTGACAAGTCACGTGGCCTGTTGTCTGACCAACAGCAAAGACTAGGTAGCTAGGCATTTTATAATTTAGCACTCTTCACATATTTATTTATTTATTTATTTATTCACTGACAACCCAAAAACCACACTGAGACCGACATGTTGAGCCCGTAATACTATGCACATAAACATACAGAAATCATAAATAAGGACAGAAGCACGGTTTGTAAAACGCTGTTCTGTTGTACAAGAAGACGTTTGAACGAAAATCAGTCCAATTTGAAACACATGATCGTATCATCTGAAGTACATATCTTTTTAATCATCTCTTAGTTTAGTCCGAGGCATAGATGACATAGATGCTCACATTTCAGGTCTACCGTTCAGCGTTGCTGTCTGACTTAGGCCGACCTACTTGTCTCAGCCGAACATGAGCCTAAAACTGTAATAAAACTACACTCTGGAAAACCTGGTGACTATAAATCGTTTTATTTAGCCTATCTAAATTATTCTGATCTCCGTTGCCACCTAAAGCAAATGCTAAACGACCCAATCTCGAACCCCGACATCTTGAACTCGTAATGACAATGAAGAATTTTCTGGCAGCTATCACTGTGGAATACCAGTTTCAAGCTATAAATCTACCTTACACGGGCTTGTTATGTAGTCATATATGTTTCCAGGGAGGAGTTTTGTAAGAGTTTAGGCTTGTTGCGACGGCGTAGAGAGCCGGCCAGAAAGTCAGACCGCATCCCCGCACGGTTGAGTACAGCGCAGGCCTTACACGTCAAATTTCATCGTCCCTGACCACCACGTCATTTCTACTACAAATTTCATCGTCTGAGCAACCTCGGGCTTCTCTTAGTTGGCCTTTCAATCATGCACTGCTTCATTACTGACTGGTACCTTTCTGGGTCAAACACTTCCGGGTCAGGCCAGTAGCCTGGGTCGTGATGTATCATATAGATGGGTAATGCTACACCCATGCCAGCGGGGATCTTGATTCCCTTGATGATTGTATCGCGAGCGCAAAGGCGGTCCATCCTGCAACATACGTCAAAACAAAAGCAAAGGACTAACCATTTGAATTCGGCAGGCTTTGATGAAATATCCAAGGTTGTGGGACTTGGGACGAAAGAACTTTCATGGGGATATTATGGGCCAGTGCAAACCGAAATTACAATTGTATAAATATTTTGGGTGAAAAATATTTTTGGGTGAAAAATATCATGGTCCAACATGGCATGATCATTACAAGGGGTGCAACTGGGGCAATCATCACAAAAATTCGGCAACCTGTACGTGTGTGAAGAATACAAAAAGCCAGACATGAGTTCATCTTTCATAATTATTGTTATAAAATTTATTATTTTATTGTTACTGAAAAAGTTTCCCACTGGTTCTCTTTTATGGTTGTAAACAAAAAGTAGTTCTGTATAAAAGTATATTTATATTTTATATATTTTGACCAGCATATTTGGAAAGGGAATGGAAAAGGAAGTAACTTTCCCCGCAACATGTCTTGCCGGTTCCATTTTGTCATTGAAAGCTGTTGACAGCAAGCGTCTCTTTGCTTGAACCGGTCTTAATTATTTATATTGTGTACTCTCAGTTCTTTGTTGGGTTGTGTTATTTGTCGTTTTCTTGAAGACTAGTCTTGCGATTATTGAATGAGTGAGTGAGTGTTTGGGATTTAACGTCGTGCTTAACGATGTTTCAGTCATATGACGACGGGGAGTCCTTCTGATGTGTGGATAAAGCATGTCTTCTTGTGGCAGAGCGAGTCCATCCCGTCAAAGAACTTCCGCCGCTGAAGCATTATGCCGAGCACATCAGATATGACATTATATACCCAGGCACATTATACTTACACCAGGCCGACCAGTCCTGATTCCTTGCTGGTAACTTTGCTATTTCAGAGGTGAGTGCAAAGCGACGCAGCAACAAGTATCAATTTTTAAAGTCTTTGGTGTGACCTGACCCGGGCTTGAACCTGGATCTCCCGACCGGAAGGCGGAAGCTCTAAACACTAGACCACCTAAGCGGTCCTGCGATTATTGACCTGCGGAAAGTTAATTTTTGTTGATAGCTGATATAGGAATGTTGGTTTCGACGTCTATGTCCTCCCATTTGATAAATATTGCTTGGTCCCTTAAGAAGGGTGTGAATGAAATATTATAATGGTCAACCACACAAAATAACTACTCCCCTTTTCTCACTTTTTGTGGAGCTTTGGTGACAGTATGTGCAAAGTACCATGGTTACAAACTCTCCAAAGTTCACCACGGGCACTCCTCTTTCCTCCACCCATGAAACCCACACCTATTGTGATAATGTGAATTTTTTGAGTATGGCACTAGATAACATCAAAAATTTGGCGGAGGGACCTGTGTGCTAGTTTAGAACAATTGCTCAGGGGCCTCCCAACAATGCGTTCATTGTGGGTTGAAGTCAACTTCATGCTAGCTTCCGAAGTTGGGAATTAAATGTCTGTAAGCGACCTGCGGATGGCAGGGGGTTTCTCTAACCATATTACTGGCAGCCGCGGCATAAGTGAAACATTTCAGGACGACGTGAAAACGCTAAGCAAATAAGTAAATAGATGACAAGACTGACCTGGCAACGGGAGGGTTAATTCGGAGTCCCTCAAGCACTACCATGTCCAGGTAGGACAGGCTACCGATTGTTTCATAGTCTGGCACTTTTCCCTGCAATAATAAGGAATATAGGACATTACACCTCACGGAGGGATTGTTAGTTTCCATTGGTCAATGCACGGTCAGATGATAACCTGCAAAACATGATGTACAATGATAACGTGCTCGCAAAGCAATATCTCAAGTTCACAAGGCAATGTCCAACGATCATGCGCTAATAATTAACCATTTCATGCGATTATTTTGAAAAAAGTTATCTACCGTCGTCCTCTCTTGCTTGTAAAAAGTAAACTGTCAGACGATGGGGATGGCGCACAAGTCCAGCGATTTAAAGCTTCGAGAGAGCATGATTTTTCTCTTCTCTTTTCTTTCTTCCACATTCTTTCGTGGAAAGAAAACGTACAGTGCACGTCATGGGATGGGATATGAGGAATTGTCAGCTCTCGACAACTCGTCCTCCGAACTCATCCAAAATCACTTGTCTCGAGCTTTTCTAATATATCATACCACCACATACACAATATGTACATTACTTAATATATATATATATATATATATATATATATATATATATATATATATATATATATATATATATATTAGGCCTACATATTATATCTGTATATGTCTTAAGGTATATTATGGTTTATCTTGGCCATAATTACTGAATACAGAGCGAGTGAGTGACACGTGACTTACATCCGGGTAGTGCTCGTCAATCTCAGCGATAAGTCTGTCCATGTGATCTGGATTCATGGCCAAATGGTAAAAAAGATAAGTCAGTGAAGAGGCTGTCGTATCATAACCCGCCGTGAAAAAAAGAATCGAAGCAGCCAAAATTTCAGAGTCCGATAAACCTATAACAAAACAATCATATCCCAGCTAAGGTCATATAACAAAACAATCACATCACTTCTAAACCATGTAACAAGACAATCACTGCTAAAGTTATGTAACAAACCAATCATATCACTTCTAAATCATGTAACAAAACAATCATGTCACTGCTAATGTCATGTAACAAAATAATCATATCACTGCTAATGTCATGTAACAAAACAATCATATCACCTCTAAACCATGTAAGAAAACAACCACATCACAGCTAATGTTATGTAACAAAACAATCACATCACTGCAAAGTTATGTAACAAACCAATCACATCACTTCTAAATCATGTAACAAAACAATCATATCACTTCTAAACCATGTAAGAAAACAATCATATCACAGCTAATGTCATGTAACAAACCAATCATATCAGTTCTAAACCATGTAAGAAAACAATCATATCACTTCTAAACCATGTAAGAAAACAATCATACCACAGCTAATGTCATGTAATAAAACAATCATAACACAGCTAAACTAATGTAACACAAATTTAATTGTCTGGAAACAGGTTTGCTGCTTTGATTGCTTGTTTGGTTGGTATTTCCCCATTGCATTGATAATGTCGTTGCAAAGCTCTTTTAAGCCCTTTAAGGTTTCTGTTGCCTTCAGATAGTAACACTTTGTATAAGAAAATGTTCATTTACCTTAGGTGCTACACTTACCGGTATCAGGTACTAAAATGAATACAATTAATTGTGTACTTGACAGAGGTTCGTTTGAAGAGCGCAGTATCTTTGCGTAGTCCGACCATTCATTTCGTTTAATAATGAAACAACTACAATGATTTGGTGAATCTGACTCGTACTTTGCTGTGAACATTCAATTCAATTTTTCACAAGTTTTTTCATCGCACTTCAAAGCCAACGGCAAACGTGTACGCCATAACATACCATGTCCTTTTCTTTTGTCTTTCCAGTGCCCTTCATCTCCACGTGACTCGCTTACTGTTTCGTTTCCATGGAAACCATCATTATTATCAGACTTGGCGGCGGCTTCAGCCTCTTTCTGTGCGCTAACCATCAGTTGGAGAAAATCCGAATATTTCTAAAAAAACACACATGCACACACACATCACAGTGTTTACTTTTGTCCATCTTTCCACATATTATACTTTTTACTAATGCTGACAATTGTTGCAAATACGGTTTAAATAGATAGCTTTCTAATCCCTGGACATCCGAAGATTTGACAAAAAATCTTTGTTTCCTTTAATTTGCTTTGATATGTTACATGTTTGAATTCAGATGGATGCTGGCCGTGGGTTTTGTTCCCACCATAATGCTGGCCGTCGTCGTATAAATGAAATGTTCTTGAGTACGGAGTAAAACACGAATGAAATAAATAAACTCTATGGATGCACTACTGGTGTACGTTTGTATGATATACAGGGGTAGGCCTAGACGACTCTCGTGTGGCTATCTGTGCTTTTAGTCTGACGTTTGCTGAAGACCACTTGTCTCCCACCAGTATGAATGAATGAATGAATGAATGAATGAATGATTATGGCTTAACGCTACATTGGCAAATATCTTAGTCATATCGTGGCGGTCCACCAACACAATGTGCCAAAGGAGGGAAACCTCGTTACTAGCCAGGTTGGTTGTTTAGCTACCCTGTGCACCCCAGTTTCCTCTATGAAACGGACCGCCATCGAACAAATGAAAAATTCTGGCGTTAAAGGTAAAGACTACAAGAAATGAAAATATGGTGAATGAAAATTGTTTCTGAAAATTTAAAATTGTATGTGAAAATTCCTTCACTGATTTGTAAAAATTTTTCCCACCAAATTAAACGCAGTCAAATGTTTTGATTGTATGGTGGCTTTAATGGTCCACATGGATAATGTAGTTCTTCAGTAACGTCACGCCTACCTTTCCCAGGCCCTGTTGCAGACATTTAATGCCATATTAGCTTTCCAATACAGAAGCAAACATTACAGAAGTACACTTCATAGGTAATTTATGCAGAGCTTCACATAAAGCTGCACAACAACTTTTGTTACGTCACTGGTGAACCACAATTTAATTTGGTGAAAAAAAATCAGTTTAGGAATTGGTAGATACAGTTTTTAAAATGGCCTTTTCACTCTCCATAACTTTGTGTGACCTTTCACTTCAAACGAAACAATGAATCAATCATTTAATCAATCAGCTTACCCCTGGGGTTTTCCGCCTTTCCACAAGGGCTTGTTGTACGACCTTGGTGAAAAACGCCATGGAATCTTTAGGCGAGAGTTGGATTTTGAAAATCTTTATCAGAGGTGTTAGGACTGGAAAAAATACTGCAATTAAGACAAAAGGAAGGCAATGTTAACGTACAGTTATCTTAGGGTGTCGATTTTTGGTCT
Organism: Acanthopleura granulata; assembly: GCA_016165875.1. Lineage (NCBI taxonomy): Eukaryota > Metazoa > Mollusca > Polyplacophora > Chitonida > Chitonidae > Acanthopleura > Acanthopleura granulata. Next base: position 11,873,397 of record JABBOT010000009.1, on the reverse strand, counting down.
GTTTTCTGAGTGTTTTGAACACTTACATAGTTGAACAGTTACAATAAAATTCATAGTTGAGGTAAATTGACACGAGGTCGGATTTCACCGGTAACGCGTGACCATTTACCAATTATCATACTGTCGTCGCTAATCTGGTTTTACTCTCTGTGCTGAAATCTTTTATATTTTAAGCTGTCTTTGTGGATCTTGTAGCTTAGTGATGCAAGAAACGCTTGAATGTCAACGCTTGTAAGGCTAGTGAACCCTTGAACGTCAAGCCAATATGAAATTAAAAGACTAACCTGTTAATGAGGCACTTTTAAGATATGCAGTAAATTGGACTTGACTTACCGAAATTCCTAGAATTAAACATGAAAAAAAAACCTGTTTTCAATGAAACATAAACTTACACAATATAATAAAAATGACAGTGGAGAAGCTGAAATCAAAAAACTTCCGACCATATTTCACAAATGGATCGTTCGGTGTGCGCTGGCTGTCTAGTTTGATTCCAAAGGCGGTCTTCGCAATCACGTCCATTGTGTAGGCTTCCATTTGCCTGCAGAGATAAAGTTTCGTTGTACGATCTATTCAAAGGCGGTGAGGCAGAGAGGGAATGAGGCGGAATTTTGGCTGACCGGACACTGAAAATTGGATCTTCAAAAGCGACTAGTTTCGGTCACAGTTCCAAACCATATTTTGTCTCTGTGTGATTTGTGGTTCTTGTGTGTACATTCTCACAGACATACTGTATGTCTACCTAAACCCAACACCCAAAACTTCACAAAAAGATATGTATCACATATTCGCACTTGCCATGAAACTCAAGTTTAAAACACCTTTTGCGGTATATAATGCCATATTCCCATAAGCATGTTTTCAACACCTCGTCTCAATTGCCTGGAGTGACCTCACAATTATTATAATGAACGTGGCATACTGGGTAACGGTAGGTTTTCAGGTCACGTGTGGTATTAACTATTCATCTCACACCGTGAATGTATTGTTAGATTATAGGCTATGTTGCTTCGGTGCTGGAAGTATCTTGAATCTCCTCTCATCGTTAGACTTTATATCTCTACTATCTCTGTTAACTGGGGGTTTACATGTATTTTCTTTGCAACACTTTCTTTGCAACAGGTCCATAATCAGCTTTGTGGAGGATTTTGTTTTGTCCGATTAGGCACAAATGTTGAGCTACATGTTGAGATTGAGGAGTGACCGAGTTTTCAAACTAATTCAAACCATGGCGGATCTAAAGGTCAGAGATGAAGAACGGATTTGATCTGCAGTGGCTGACCTGTTAGTCAGGACTGATCCCGACCATTACTCACTGTGCCAAGCTAATTATAATGATGATGACGTCACGCGAGGCAATTGATTGATTGATTTATTTGATTGGTGTTTTACGCCGTACTCAAGACCATTTCACTTATACGACGGCAACTGGTGGGAGGAAACCGGGCAGAGCTCGGGGAAACCCACAACCATCCAAAGGTTGCTGGCAGACTTTTCCACGTAGAGGAAGCCGGCATCAGCTGTGAGGCAATAGGGGAGTTTCGAGTTAGAACTCTTTTGTCGTAGAAGGTAGAGAAGGTAGAATTCAACTGTGTGTGAATTCAAAGATGTCGGGCAATTTTGTTGATTTTAATTCACCGATCATCTGCCTTGCCGTGTTAGGGAGGTGCCAAAGACCTCTCCTTTAATTAGGAGCTTCTTAACTTAAAAAAACTTCCAGTTTCTAAGTTTTCCCAGTCGTACGTGTAGGCTAAGTAGCTTTTTTGAAACTTTTCTTATACGCCCATGTTATAACAAATGAAATCAGAAATAGTCGCCTAACATATTTGACAGGCCACATGGCACTGTAAGGCTTTTCTTATCTTTAGCGATAAAAGATTTCGATCTCGAAACTCCCCTATTGCGACGAGGTGTTGATAACACGTTTATGGAAATATACTATTATGCATGCGGACTATTTTAACTTGAGTTTCCTTCCAAGAACGGGGCTGTGATATATATCTTTTTGTAGAGTTTTGGATGTTACATGTCACTGACAAAAGGGAATACCGGTAGTAGCAATGGGCGAATTTACAGGAGGCCAAAAGTACACGACTAAATGAAAAAAGCAGACTATAGATGGTCCAAAACGTGCAAGCAGAACAATTTCAAAGGTAATCAGCTTAATCAGCTCTTCTATCGTAGAATTAATATCTAAGTCTGCTGGTAAATACGTAAACCAGGACATCAAATTAAATGTGATGACAACACAGCATTTTGAGTAATTCTAGACCAGTGACATCCAGTACATTGCAGTTAATATATCATTTTTTTTTACCTAATTCTGACTAAGCCATGGTGGTAGGGCGTGTACGTTGTCACTTCTTAGGCACTTACATGAACAGTTAGAATAAAACCCTAACTGAGGTAAACTGACAAGAAGCCAGATTTCACCGGTTACGTGTAACCATTTGTCAACTATCTCATTGCTGTCGCTGCTCTAGTTTTACTCTCTGTGTTGCAATCTTGTGTATTACCCATTCTTGATACTAGGTTATCAGTCTCTCAATCTTTCAACCTGTCATTTAGATCTACACTCACTGTTTCATATCCAAGGGCTCTCCAGAATCAGCCTTGGACTCCAACACTTCCACGAAAGTTTTACCTGTGTCAACAATCAAGCTTGTCATCTGAAATAAATAAATAAATAAATAAATAAATAAATAAATAAATAAATAAATAAATGTACTGAAGATAATTATATTAAAGAACAACAAAACATAAAGACGATGCCAACATCAGATGAAAGAGCGTGAAAATTTATTTGCAGATATAGTCTTTAACCTTTATTTTGATTTTCTCCCTCAGGATAAAAGAGTATTTGAAAATATTTTTGTATGGTGATTATTTGGGACCACCTCTCGGAATATATAGTATTTGCGTAATAATGGTATAAATAAGGGCGTGATGCATGTCTAATAAATGTAATTGAACATAAATTAGTTGTCTATATTCAAACATATGCATTTAATCTGAATTATAATAATATTTATGAATGTATTAATTACATAAATATGATCAAAATCCAGGTTGAACACATTTGTTAGATGAAAAGACCAAACTGTAATGAAAGTATATTTATTAAACATGTGTAACATCGTGATTTTCAACATTATCACTCGTACGATTTTGGCATCGTTTTCAAATTTTCTTCTCCTTAAGAGTACCGTACCGTAACCAAAGAGTAATAAATTTTGCATGCATTTTATGTCTATCATCTTTTGTGTACAGAATATACATTACAATAAACAACAAAAAAAAATATAATGCAAGTCGTGAACTTTGGTCAGATGGATTTAAGGAATCCAATAATGATAAGACCATAATGGGCAAATGATGAGGGATTTTTGTCCCTTGATAAACCTCTTCTTGTCTTTTTTTTCTTCTCCACAAATCAGATGGTAACTAGTTTTATTCTTTGGGTATACCACCGATCACTGACAAGCTAGTGAGAAACTTTGCCCATATGTGACGAAGGGCAGGATTTGATCAAATGACTAATTTTATTTGATCATTTCAGACGATATCAATGGCTACATTTAGCTATTTCACTCGCCAGTCGCATCACTTCATACATCATGTGACATTTTCTATCAATCGGAAACGGTTGATGACAATGTTTCTATTATTGTCTTGTTTGCTTCTCTCATAAATGTTCTAGGAGAACCAACCTTCTTCAGTTTCCCACCACTAAAAGCCGGCGTCAGCGTATTTCGGTTGTGTCGCCATTGATCATCTTCAAGAAACGTCAAGAATTCCGATGTTGGCGGATCGACCAGCCTGGAGAGTCCAAAACTCTGCAAGTATGAACATAGACAGCCGGAGGGCATTTGGTGATACAACAATGGTTGATGATCCGTACAGTTTATGGTTGCTATATTCTGTGGAGAGGAAAATGTAGGCTGGCGGAGGACATTTGTGATGGAACAGAGGTTGATGGTTCATACAAGAATACAAGATAGACTGGTGACATTTGATGGGAGAACAGTGATTAAAGCCAGTTCAACAAAATGTGCAGCAAAATGTTTTTGACATTAATATCTAACTAGACTGAGAACACTTGCTGGAAGAACATTGATAGATGATGATGGATGATTATTTGATGTACACTTGAGTGTATGGTTGTAATGACTGATGTTTGGATGCATGGTTTGAGACGTGATTAATTGCTGTTGTATGAAGGTTGGTTTGTTAGATGCTTCCCTAGAGAAGATATAGATAAAGATTGTGAATTAGAGCTTATGTTGTTTTTGTAGGTTTATTTTCGAACGTTGTCAATCAAGAACCAGCTGCCCTCTAGGACTATGCCATGTGTCTTTATACGTGTCACTATAATGGCTTAAAGAAGCCAGCAAGCAAAGATGTTCACAACGTCAAGTAGACCAACCCGTCTGTTTGGAAAACTGCTGAATTCTTTCACGGTTATCTCCCTTAACATGTCTGCGTCTCCAACCACCAGGAGGGGATGAAATCCGTCAAATATCCTGACGACATAGATTTGGTATGAAACAGATCATGGTTGAAACTATACATGTTAAATGTTGGACGGCGTCGCCAAATAAACCGCTCAAAGCTGCATCTAATTACTTTCAGAAAACTTTTAAAATGGAATTAAGTCATTTAGTTGCTACATTTTAAAGGGAAAGACCTGGTAAAACTGAACTTATGACGAGTGAAAAGACAATTAAAAACTGTATCTGAAAATACCTTCACTGAATTTTTCAGATATTTATATTCATCAACATAAACGCAGTGACATGTTTGGATCGTATAGTGGGTTTTATGGATCATATTGACAATGTCGTTCACCAATGACGTCAAACAACTTTTTGTAGACATTTATGCTCAGGTTTGAATAAAGTTCTTGTGAGGAGTAATTCTCTCAGGTTTGTGTATGAAAACGTTAATATGACATTGAATTTCTGTTTTACGAAAAGTCACCGTGATGCCACCGGTGAACCACATTATCAAGATGGTCCATAAAACCCACCATACCGTCAAAATATTTGACTGCGTTTATTTTGGAGAAAAAAAAATAAAAAAAAAATAGGTGAAGGTATTTTCAGATACAGGTTTAATAGTCTTCAGTTTTACGTGGTCTTTCCCTTTAAGCATTAAGACGAACAGTTAGAATAAAACGTTAACTGAGGTAAAATTACAAGAAACCATTTTTCAACTTTCAAACTGTCGTTGCCACTGTGGTTTTACTATCTGTGTTGTAGCCAAATGTTTGAAACCTGCGGATGGTCGTGGGTTTTCTCCTGGTTCTGCCAGGTTTCCTTCCACCTTAATGATAGCCGCCACCGTATAAGTAAAATACATAAATTAAATGTCTGAATTTTAAGGTTGGCTTTATAACGATCCTGCCGGTCAAATCACCTTTTCACATTCGCCGAAAGGCCAAAAGTTTTGTGAACATTATTTCAGTAATCTCCACAGTTTCGCAGTTTCTCCAAAAAACCTAGCTGTGAGAAAGGAGAAATCTTCTCCTGAGGCTAGAGTACCAATACAACAGCTGCATTGTTAATAAAGCGCATCATTTATTTAACTACTTTAAAAAATTAAAAATAAAGAAATCAATGAATTTTTATGCATATATAGTTCTTCCGTGGTGAATTTGACGAGCCTGACTTCATTATTTAAGTTTAATTCACTCCATTAATTAGTTAAAAATAAATCCTATACCTAAATCTTACCACAGATGACGGTATATATTTACATTCTGGTACGGTCTCACGATAATGAACAAAACAGACACGGGGCAGAGTACAGTACATATACCCCACAAGTTTTGAACCTTTTAACACTTCCGGAAAGCAGCACGGTTCAACCGGCGCCCGGTCATTTATGGTATAGAATATAGCATTTGGTAAACCAGGGGAATTTATCATTTTATGAACCACTGTGAACTGTGTAACCATGTAAGCTTGAGTGTAGTAGGTCTAATACGTAATAGGTTAATATGTATAATTTTATATATTTATTTATTCATTTAATTGGTGTTTTACGCGGTACTAAAGAATACTTCATTTATATGACGACTGCCATCATTGTAGTGGGAGGAACCGGGCAGAGCCCTGAGGAAACCCACGACCATCCGCAGGTTACTGATGGACCTTTTTCTCGGAAAGAAAGCCAGCATGAGCTGGACTTGAATTTACAGCTGCCGTATTGGTGAGAGGCACCGAGTCATAACGCCGCACTGACCCTCTATGTATGCTTCAGAATTTTTCTCTCTAAGCTATTGCCCTCACCCAAAGACTCTGCCATATTTGTTGAACCATTCCTCGTTACATTCGATAAATCCCTGAAACAGAAAGATTATTATTAGAAAATTAATTATTATCCCCACGCATTTTCCCCTAAAATCGTTAAAGTAAAAGACAGCTCATGACCGTCGTACTATTCATTGCAAAGATTGTAAAATACTCTCTTGCATGTAAAAACATGTTTGAGTTTGTATGAATTCGTTGCTGAATTATCTTCGTTTGAAGTGTGGAGTATTGTGCTGCGGACTGGGGATCTGAAGGCGCCAATGCTAGTAAGCTTGTGACAGATTGACCAATCAGAGAACTAGGAGATATCAGTTTTTTATGAGCTGTGGGGTAAATGTTCTGAGTTATCTGTCAATGTAACATATACTAACACAGGGATAGCATAACCTTTTAATGTTATATAAGTACATTTGTGGACAACACTGCAAAGCATTTCCAGACCATTGTGTTATGGCAGGAGTAAGTTTCTTGATCATTTCATGTTACAAATTGGCATATATACTTAGGTTACAAACACAACCATAGCAGCTTACTACAATCTCAGGCGACAAGAGTGTTCCGCGCTTGGACCATTTATGTCACAGCCCAGACAGAATGACCCCATTTCATGCTGGGCGACGGCGTACAGTCAGGTGTCAGTTTCCGATGTCGTAGTAGCTGTTAGAAAAATTACTTTAGCGAAATAAACATAATATTGCCCAACCTTTTTTTTGGCAAACTTAACTTGGAACACGAACTTCTTTCACTTTAAAAGAAAAGGAAACAAAAAGTATAACTAAAATCACTTCAGAAGAGGGGTCCATACAGACCTCAACGGATCTACGCATTTTTTATGACGTGTTTGGTAATTCCAATCGTATAAATCAGCTTTTAATCTGGAATTCGTATGAGGTCATGAGATACGCTATTTTAGAGAAACCGGAAGCACGATGTCGCGTCATCCGCACCCGACGCTCATAAGTGCAGAGTCGAGACACTCCTTTGTCGTGCGATGTGTAGTCCCCTTCATTATTACAATCGAAGGCTAGGCATTGTGGCCTCCTTGTTGAGACCATGGGGAATAACCCCAGACGTATTCTACTACCACTTTCTCGTTGGATATGACTTTAAAGTAAATCAGCATGACCTCGTGATCAAGAGGAAAGCAGCTGATTTCATACTACATCCCCATGGCAAAAAGGTGAGCTAGGAGCGGGTGACGTCGGAGGGGAAACCGATGAAAGAAATATCTTGGCCTTGATTGATTAAAATTTAGAACAAGGCAACCCATTAGATTTTCGCGTTTTTGCTTCCTTTGAACTGCGATATCTCGGGTATCCCACATCATAAAAATAAAAAGTGATGTTTTTTGAGCTATGACTGGAATTCTTTATCGAAACATATAAACATTTGAGCTAGCGTTGTCTTTTCTTTTAAAATACCCCGCCATGTAGTTGGTGTACGTCTAGTGCCGTTTCTTGCATACTTTTAAGTGAAAAAACATTTTACAAAATATTATCGGAACTTTCCAATTAAAACGACTGTACATAACAGCCACACATAACTGTAGTAAAATTGAGCAGCTACATTTTTGTGCATAAGAGGCACAAACCAGATGTACCTGCAATTCACATGGTTTTACTTAAAAGAACAATTTGTGTACCTCTAGTACACAAAAGTATGTATATATGGTGCAAAGTCATTTTTACAGATTCCGAGGTATTTTCTTGATTTATTTGTATTTGTTCTCCTTAAATTTGGAAAAAGATCCTTACTTACTTTTTTGTTGTCCAGAGCATTTCCTACTATAAGCCATGGCTCTGGTCCTTGAACTCCCATTTTCTTGAAAATGTCCTGCTTCCTCTTCAAATAACTGAAATGACGCGAATCGTGAGTGGAGAATTCTCAAATGAAATCACAAATAAATTTTCACCCCAAATGAGATGTTATATCCATATTCCGGATGTTTTATTTTTCATATTCAGTTTATATACGTAAGTTTTCCTTTTTCTTTCTTTCATTTGCTAAAATGAGATTTTACGTGTATCTATATTATTAGGGTCATTAATTCGTCCAATTGCCCATAGGTGTATCTTTATATACAGCAAATTCTTCAGCGTGACTGTGGTGTAGACAATTGTGGCGTAGTTAATTGAGGTGTAGGTAATTGAGGAAGGCACAGATTTTCATCTTAGTGCCTGGGACAGGACGCCTCTTGTCGTTACTAACTTGTCAGCTTTCTCGGTCAAGTCGTGTTTTGTGGGTAGCGATATAGGCTGGCAGAGACTGGTCAACTGACTCCATCGAGCTGTGTTTTATCGGTGGCAATGTAGACCTAAAGACTTGTCAATTGACCCAAACAAACTATTTTTGTCGGTAGCCTTATAGGCATATGGCGACTTGCCATCTGACTTCATCAAGCCGTGTTTTGTGGGTTACAATGTAGGCATATCGAGACACCTCAGCTGACTCAGTCAAGCCGTGTTTTGTCGGCAGCAATACAGGCATACAGAGACTTGTCAACTGACTCCATCAAGCCGTGTTTTGTCGGTAGCATTATACGTTTATACAGACTTGTCAGCTGGCTCGGTGAAGCCGTGTTTTGTAGGTAGCAATATAGGAATATAGAGACTTATTAACCGACTCCACCAAGCTGTGTTTTGTGGGTGGCAATGTAGGCCAAGAGAGTTGTCAGCTGACTCTGTCAGGTCGTGTTTTGTCGGTTGCAATACAGACCTAAAGGCTTGTCAACTGACTCCAATAAGCCATGTTTGTTGGTGACAAAGTACATAGACTTTTCCAGCTGTGGTATGTTTTCTTTTAACCTTAAGCTGTTTTTAGTTCGTGACACGTACGTCTGTAGCAAGGTATAGAGACTTTTCAGCGAGTCAGTAAAGTTAATGAACTTATTCAAGCCCTGTTTTTCAGTTATGCAATGATACATGTAATGCTTTAGATGAAAAATGAATGAAAAAAAAAAAACATGAAGCCTATATGTTATAGTACACAATGCCCACTGCCTTATACTCTCATATAGTGTGCACTTGTCTTTACATCGGACTATTTACTCTATCGGACGTTATGGGTCAGTTCTCGCAAATGAAAGCAAAAAGGGAAACTGTTCACAACGAACTACAGCTGGGCCAATTTTACAACGTATGACGACGCAATCTCCACAGCACAGACCCCAATTAATCTTGCATAGCTTAAAATTGAGTTCATACTTAATTAATACTTAGACGCAGACAATTGCATTTTACGATTAACTTGAGTTTTCCGGCCGCTACATATATGGTATATAAAAAATCTACATTATAGGATGTAGTACCCTATTCAGCATAAATGCAGTTCTGTGTATTTTCGAATGTAAAATATTTCTTGCTGCCAGTCGACTATTTTTGGTGTACAGTTGCATGCTTGGTATGAAATTAATGGAAAATGTGACCAGGTGTGAGTTTTATTGATGAAAGAGACATTCTTGGAAAGAGGGCGCAAAGAGTCTGGGTTGCGAGAGACATCCCTTTGACGTTGCCAGGCACGTCTCACAGCTTCTGGCATGTAGGAAGGTCCACATTTTCAAGATCAAGCTACACAGGTCAAAATGTTTATGGCTGTTTTCTCACAGGTGGACGAATTATGCAATAACGGTTAATGGCCAGGGAATGTTTGGGAGTTATAGCATTAAACGTTAACATTGTCAATTACGGAAAGTAAGGAGGTGTCTAAAGTCTGTTTAAATTCTACATTTTGGGGGCGGAAAAGCTAGCTGCCTTGCAGTCTCGCTACCTCGCTTGTGTTGAAAAGTATGATGCTTTGCGAAATGCCTTAATTTTTAGGATTATCTAAAGATTTTCGAATTAAACTTACCGGTAAAACAGAAACAAAGCCACCAGTAGTAAGAGGGCGAAGCCCCTTGACGCGTTGACAAGTCCCAGTACGTCCATTATAAAGTTGGTGAGCATGTAGTGCGGTGCAGGGTCAGAAAGTAGGCCATACAACTGCGTGTCTTTGCAAGGCTGCTAGCTCAGCATGACCTCGGGTGGCGAGAATAAATAATGAAGAAACGCTGAGTAGGCCATGAATGTGGGTCATATCCGAATGTGCACGTATACCTGTGAAGTACTTCATTCTCTGATGTTATAACACTCTTCAGTTCACTATGTAACTGATTCATTAATTCACTGGGTGACTGTTTCATAAATTGTTTGCATGATTTACCGATTCGTCGGGTGATACATAAATTGAAGGTATTTTTTTTTATTGTTTGCTGCTAAGGCTAACACGAGTCAAACTAATTCCAAACTACCTGAAGCTGACATCTGATTTAACAATGCCCTTACGTCTGCAATCCTTGTTTCGTTGGTACATCGTCAGGTCAGTTGAGGTGGTACACAAAAACTGCAGTACCTCAGCAGAAAACGATGCGTTTCTCTGAGATTTTGACTCTTTTGTGTAGTCCGCCACAGTCTCCCATTGGGTCCAAGATTTTCCTCCGTATTGAAGTGTGTTGGATCACAGATAGTATAATACTCAAAGCTACCACACAGACAGTCTTGTTGATACACTATAAATTTCTACACTGTCATTTTTAAACCTAGTTAACATATATCAGAATTTTGTCTGCTTTGGACAGAAGTGAAAAGTTTTTTTCAGGGATATACTACACCCACAAACCCCATGTCCGTCTAGAGTGTACATAGGTAATAAAATGTTATTATGTCACTTCCAGCCACAGCAGCTAAAATACTGAGTTAACCTTTTTCATGAAAAATAATTGCGTCGGAACTGTCGCATTACAGACAGAAAATTTCTTAAATAGCTTTCGCTATGCCGCATTTAGCACGGCAAAAAGCTATTCAGATTGAACTGACCTGTTGGATTTACCGATGAGTATAGCGTGTGGATGACATTTGTTAATGTAGGCATGAAGAAAAAAAGAATCATAAACCTCGTTTTAATTTAAATAATACAACTACTAAATGCTTCATCAGTGCTTCCTTTTTGTCGCAATGATGAACCTATTTTATTGGCTAAACCTTTCTTTTATTTGTCATCGAGGGATTTGATTGGTCTTCAGCTTGAATGTATATCTCTAGGGTTTTTTTTCTTATTCTGTTAAACTAAATGTAAATGTTGATATTCGAGACACTCTACGTGCTGACTGAACACTTCCATATCCACTGTACGTGTTAACACCCACAGAAATGTCAAAGGGCGACAGTCACACCCATCTCGGATCCAGTTTGTACTTTTATGTTGCTTGCTGAACGATATGTTTGTGTGCAAGTTTCTTTGAAAAACGCCGTGTTATTCCATGCAGTGTGCTCACGAGGCTCACCTCTGTGAAATCATTGTATATGACGTATGGAAGTGACTTTAATGTACACTGCATATTTAACTTCGTCACATATTTACAGTAAGGTTCCCACTAATATGTTCAATACCGTATCATGGTATCATACTCTATAAATACTGCTGTGTTCGAGTTGTACACAGCATTGTGCCAAAAAATGCAAATCAATTCAACTTGGTGCACCAGCAGAACAGAAGTACTTGTGTAAATTATGTAAGACTTGTTTTAAAGACGTGTATACACGTCACTGTGCAACAGCTATTTGTAGAGAGTGTATGGTTGTAGGACGTAAAAGATCTTCGCACCAGCTGATCGCCCCTGAGCAGGAAGGTCACAGACTCCAATCCATCGCATGAATAGAATTCCCAAATCCCTTCGTGCAGGTTAGCTTGGCACATAGATAAATCAGTTTCATTGACCAACTTTCATTTACGTTTTTTTCTGCCATTGTGTAGGCTCATATATCGATAGGGAAAGAAAATCGAAGGGCAAAAATCACACCCTACTTGAGTCTATTTTGTACTTTTACATATTACAATGACCATCAATAACTGGGAAGAGGAGAATTTTACAGAAGTGTGTTTGAAAAGAAAAGACAACGCTGGACCAAATGTATACATGTACCGATCCCATTCATAGGTTTAAAAACATCACTTTTTCGTTTTGTGATGAAGGATCACTGCGATATTAGAAGTAAGCAAAAACACCCACGTAGGGAAAGTCGAGCGGGTCGCTATGCTCTAAATACTAACCAATCAAGGCGAGATATTCCCATCATCCGAGAAGGCATATGTTTCCGCTGTAACGTCACCCGTTCCTAGCTCATCATTTTGCCATATAAAAGTACTGTTAAATCAGTTGTTTTCCTACTGATTACGAGACAATTCTGATATAATTTAAAGCCATTTTCAACAAGAAAGGGGTAGTGGAATACGTTTAGGGTTATTCCCGTACTTCCTGCACAAAGGAGTATCTCGCTTCTAATACTGAAATGCGGAGGGTATGCGGGTGAAATGACATCGTGTTTCCGGTTTGTCTGATATGGCGTATCTCATGCACGACTTCGTAAAAATTTCAGTTTAAAAGGTGATTTATAGAGTTACCATGCACATCATCAAAATGCATACCACCCATCTTGTGAAATAACTTTGGTTATACTTTTTCTTCTGTCTTTTCTGTTAATTCAAAGACCTGGATCTAAAGGGTATAAGGTGGCGGCATTCATACAGTATTTCTCAGTGAAAGGTAAAGTGTCTGACACATGCATGATCCTCACCAACTATCAAGTGCCTCACACTGAAACTGAGGTCTACAGAAGCAGTTTACCTTGAAAAGAAAAATGAAATGTAACCACTTCATTTAAAGTTTCTTTAATCTAAGAAGATTTGTCTACAACTGAAATGCAGTTCGTAGCTGCAGTTCGCAGATATTAAAGAAATAAAGAAACACGCATTCACCTACACCCCATATTAAAGAAACTGGGTATGACATCTAAAACGACCCAGTCATTCCTGACTTTACTACTTACAGGACTGATGCATCCTGTCGTTTGTGGGAAAGTCTGCCAGCAACCTAAGGATGATTGTGGGTTTCCCCCCTTGTGCTGCCAGGTTTCCTCCCACCATAATGCTATTTGCCGTCCTATACAATTAAGTGCAGTATTCTTCAGTACAACAATAAATAAATGTTCAACTGAGAGCGGTACGCGGTGCAGTGGTATACATTAAGCGACTTCCTTCACGCCGTAGCCGATGGTATGTTCAGTCATGCTGGACTGTGGCGGTCAATTGTTAGATCGCGACGAGTGATGTTCACAGTGACAAGTGACGAGTGATGTTCAACTACCATTTCCTGATGTTCCACCCAACGGCATACACTAAATGTTTTATTATACCGAAAAGAATAAACGAATAGAGATAATCAGCTCTGTTGAAACTTTAAATCGCTTGCACGTCGCTGTCTGCTGAGCCAACCATCGTGCGACTGTTTACTTCACAAACAACAGAACGCTCACGAAGAGCGATAACCTTATAGAATAAACGTTGGCTATGACGTGATTGTTTTACAACACGTTTTGCGGAATATCATGTTACCGTGTAGAGATCAAGAAATTACACTCTTTGAGGAATAATAATAAGCTATTGGTGGCCTCGTGAAGCCTTGGTGACAATAAATGATCGACGGCTCCCGTGGGGGCCTTGGTGACAAAAGACGATCGACGGCTCTCGTGTCGCCGTTTTCGACTTGGTGGAAGACAACCTGTATTCTGTCAGTATGGAATGTTGATAGCATAACTGCACGACACAGTTAGGTGGGCAAGCTCACCACACGTGCTAAAGTTCTTTAATAACTTGCTAAAGTTTCTTTGACCCTGGGAATTCCGGTGTTCTTCCCTAAGCCTACAAAAACGACCGCCTTGGACAAATTAATTACTGGATTGTGCACAGTTATTCGACATGCATTTATGGCTATGTAGAGAGAAAACGGTAATGCGCTAAACAGCCTTCAACACAACATTTGGGACTGCAAAATATTGTTTTGTACATTTAGAACCATGTTTAACAGTACTAAATGTAGCACAATGTACCGTGTTCTCGTTTGCTTTTGTATTTTCATATTTATAGACTTGCAACGCTTTGCAATTAAATAGAAAAGCAAAAAAGAAAAAAAAAACAAGCACAACATCAATCTGTTCGGTGTAATGTATATCTATTTAACAGAAATAATATTTATAGTTCGTGTCAAGAGAAATTTGTTCATAGAAGGCGTGGTGTGGTTTTCAAACATGTAGTAAACGTGATAAGAATCGCTCCCTCCGTGTAAATATATACACGGAGAAGAAGAAAAGAAAACATCACTGGGACTGACTTGTTTTATTTGTGTAGTGTTCCTCATTCTAAACTGCTGCGGTGTGTTTGAATTCGAATTTTCTAAAGGAGGGGAAGAAGGAAATTACCCGAAATGAGAGGTGATCTGCTATTGGATAGACCTTGTGATCTGATTCTTCGCTGATTGGCAGTAACTGATGAAAGACGATCTGGAATGTTTTTGCAGAGATGAGATTTGGGGTTATGGGGCAATCTGTAGGTTTTGAACGATACTCCATTTCACCACAGGGAACGTTCACGTATGTACCCAATCATCTGCGCACCCAAAGAATGTTACCTAATCCTTTTTACTATACGGTGCTTGTGTTTGAATTGCCCAAACTTATTATTGTTAAAAGCGAAAAAGACCTACGATAGGTTAGTGTATTTTTTTTTATACCGTACTTGTTTGGCATCTAGACTTGCATTAATTGGAATTGACCAATTTCTTTTGTGCTTTCTACATATTTATGATAATTTCACGATACCTTAGTTACCACTGGCTTATATATATTTGATTGCCTTCCTTGACGTTTGACTAAAAGATGTGGCGTATCCCCTGTTGTAAAACTGACACAAGAATACATATTTTGTAAATATGGATTTGCCTTTTTTGTAAGGATTGCTTAAACTTTGCTGTGCATAAGGTTTAACAATTGGTACAAAAGATGGTAGAACCATTGATGTAATTATATTAATCTTTGTAATTGATTACATGGATTAATATCTGTTGTAGAATGGAAAAATATTTGTAGCAAATGTACCTTAACTTTTAATTTCGTACATTAACTTTGTTTCAATGAAATGCTAAAGTCTGGTTGGTTGGTTTGGACGGATATTTACTCTTATTGGCATTCTATGGTAAATGGTTGAAGTGGTAAATGGTTAATGCGCACTAGAGTTAACCTTTCAGGCGCGCTATGATTAATGGTTGATGCGCCCTATATTTAATAGTTGAAGCACATTGTTAGTGGTTAGTGTGTACTATTGTGATTGATGGAGGGACACTATTAGACATGGTAGAAGTGCACTGTCGTTTATTGATTTTGGCGCACTGTGGTTAGTGACTGAGGTTCAGTATTTATGGCTGTTTACTATTTTGGTGGATAACTGAAGTGTGTTTTGGGTAATCGTTGAGGCGCACCATTGTGAATCGTCCAGGTGCATTGCGGTAAATGATATATATATATTGTTAATGGTAGAGGCGCCATTATGAGCGATTGAACTGCACGTTAATCCATGATAAAGGTGCACTATGGTTTAATTGTGGGGCCCCACCGTTTATTTTTAACACACAATGTTTATAGTTGCATTACATGCCATTAAATGTAATGTGCCTTACATTCTTCACAGTTGTATTCCAAACATGCGAAAGCTAATCGAGGAACTTTCCAAGTAGCCTTGGTTTTTTTTTGTTCAACATTTGTTCTTTTCATCCCGTTTATCTGACATTTACTTAAAGAAGAGGATACTTCATTCCGTTACAAACATTTTCCATGTTTGCCGTTCAAGTAGTTCTTAGCGTAGCCAGCTGATTCTCTACAGCAATGCTTGTACAGTACAGATCTGAAAGCTTTGCTTACACCTGGAAATACAGTATAGCTTGCCTTATAAAGCTATACAATTCATAGCATGATTCTATCATTCTTGTTCTTCCAAAAGAGAAGTTTTCGGAGAGGTTTACGACTGTAGGATTTTCTGCACATTAATGAGGCAGTTCGATCGTATGATGTCACTGGTACTCGGTGACCTTCTGTTCAGGAGTTAGAAAACTTATCAGTACCAAAGGTATATTATTCCAGAATGTGACCTGCGTGGGTATATGGCCTGATATTTATTCGAGAAGAGTAATATTTTTACGAGCCAGAGGAGAGAGTGGAGAGAGTGGATCTGTAAGAAGAAATGCCGGGCCACACACGCACGCCACACGCTGGTATGAACGATTTAAAACAATGAACATGGAATATGGATAACTTTTATTGATTTAATATCAACCAATACCGTACTTCGGCCAGCACACGCTGAGATTTTATGGACGCTTTGCCGCTGTGGAGCCACAGCCGATGGTTCGGCTGACACGATCAGTAGAATAAACAAACTAACCGTCGGACAAGATCAGTATTACCAGCATATGAGGAATGATAAAACCTGTTTGTTTGAGAAAACTTCA
Organism: Acanthopleura granulata; assembly: GCA_016165875.1. Classification (NCBI taxonomy): domain Eukaryota; kingdom Metazoa; phylum Mollusca; class Polyplacophora; order Chitonida; family Chitonidae; genus Acanthopleura; species Acanthopleura granulata. The sequence goes on along the minus strand of JABBOT010000009.1, from coordinate 11,856,714 downwards.
AGCCTTTCCCTGAAGTCAATCTTCACATTTTAAAAATAGTAAATTTTATATAGAAGAAATATATATTGCGCCTTGCAAAGGTGCAAAAGTTTAATTACTGTATTTCTATACATTGTCAACCGAATTCTTTCTTAAAACCTGAGATGCAATATGACGTTTAAAATACAGACACAAGCTTACTACATGTTGAACTGGCGTTTTTATACTTGAAAACATGAACATACATGATGGTATAAAATGCATCGTCGATACTCAATGAATAATCTAAGTTTTCTACGACATTTTTGGACAACATATGAACATTTTTCGGAGCACAAGATGGGAACGAGCTATTATTTCCCAAGGCAACGGGCGTGTGTAAATACTTCAGTTCACCTATGGCAAATATAGCAAGTCAATTGCTGTTTCGCAGTTTCCTTGACACTTTTGTACTCTTTGATGCCTTTATTTGAAAAACATAAATGTTGTATCAAACATTATAATTTGCATTCTAGGTTACCCCAAAGGAAATGGTTGATGTCATATGCACGCTATGCTGAAAAATTTCAGCCAATTATGTCCCCCATGATGTATAATGGATAGCCTGAGTTTCCGGGCACAATTTTACAATTGCGTTAGGATAAAGCATGTTATAATAGTTGGATATCGCACAAGGACTGTTTTTGCTCTAGTTGTACGGGCCGGATTACAATTTGTTTTAAATATGCCAACTTTCACAGAGCAACAGAGTTAATAACCGGTACCAGGTAATAACTAATAAATACCTGTGGATGCATATTGTTAGAGAACCACAATCGGAGAGGAAAAACGATAAATAAATGGCTTGTTCAACTCTCAGACAGCGATAGGCCTTACACAAGATCAAACAAAGAAACACGAAGATGTATGAATAAATTTAATGCATATATTTAACAAAATATACAAATAATACAACTGACAATAATATACAAAACAATACAGATAAATACAAAAATATATAGTTTCCTGCTGATGACAGCGTCCAAATACGGATGGAATATTCAGGTTTCCAAAGACAAGTCAGTCCACGTAAATGTAGAATCCACAAATCGAAGGATGACAGTCCTGTAGTCCTGGAGGGCACGGTACGCCAACCATGGTATATATACAACTCCCCGGCAAGGTGCAACTTTCCTAGGCAGACGGGTTGACAATATCGTCCGTGATGCCGAGCTGGCGATGCATGTTTCACTCGTCGGAAGTGTACACAAAGTCACTTTCAGGGTAAACTGGGATGCAATGTACATAATCGCACAAAGAGACAATGAGCAATACAAGCTCCAACAGAACGTCTCTAACCAAATGGCAAGTGGCGAAACACAAGCTCACAATGTGCTACCTACAGAAACTGGAATACAAAATGACAAAATTGTCGAATGGTATTCCAAATCCCACAAAATCCTTCTAAATGAGCGAGAATAAATATGACTGTTGTCACATGAACATGAGTAAAAGAATGCTGTCGAGTGGACATCAGTAAAATGACTGCGAGCTTAACAACTTCGTTGCTGATATTTATAGGCTGCCGTAAAGATAACTCTAGATGGTTTATTCGTAGACATGTTTACAATAAGGGTACATCGTTCCAGAATGTACTGTCCATGTACAATGACACGAACTCATAAACAAAGAAGCCTCGAGAACACGCGACTGAATTCCAGCACAGGCTATCACGTGCACAGAGAAAAAAGTGGAAATCAGACACAGAGCTGGTTAGCGTGAAAAGAAATAAAAAAATATAATACAATATTTTGAAGGCGAGCTCGTAAGAATATGATTTAAAGAAAGGGTCGTGTCTGGATACATTTTGTGGGCTTAATAAGACAGTGGGGCTTTTGTCCGCTGGACTGTTGTCCGGTTGGGGTTTTGTCCGCGACGATTATGTCCAGTAGAGCGAGATGTGGACCCTTCTCGTGACTGCCCAGGGAGGAAATATTTGCTTGTGGACTTATAGTTAGTCATTTTCAATACAGTCTACATGGGTGAGTGCAATTTAATGGTATGAAACAGATGTTATGAGAAACAGAAAAAAATCCAACCACTTGAGGCTGTATTCCTTGGCTGTTTGCCGAATGCGGAAACTTATTCAAGGCGGATTGATTACTCAGCAGGCCAGGATTTTCTGTAAAGCCTCATATACGCCTCATTTCAGGCCAATAGCCTTTTATTGGTAACATACTGAGAGGCTGCATTTTATTTTCGTTTGCATAGTGTTTTTTTTTTTTGTTTTTTTTTTTTTTTTTTTTTTTTTATAGCGTGCTGTCGGTCTTGTGGTTTCTGCACATAGGCAATTTATTACTGTAACATGATTAGCGAAAGACTTCAAAATTTTTTGCAGCTTTTGTCAGTGTCCGCCAGATGTATGCACTGTAAAATCTGGCCTGGACCTGTTTGCTGTGAGGTCACAAGCGTGGTGGAATGTGATTGGATGCTCAGTAGATTCTTCACCTGGTCTGATTCTTCATTTGTTGTTTTTCGTTCACTGCAAATACTGAAGTCACTCAGAGACTGGCTGTGACGTCCGCATTCCAGTCGAATGGGTCCCAGTTAAATATAACACTGCTATTCAATGTCTGACAAACAACGTTTATATAACTATATCACTTCTCTTGAACTTGTGAGTTAACCTAAACGTCTTTGTATTTACCACATAACGCCATTGCTAAAAAGAAGTCAAAGGATCGTGTGAACTTAGATACGTACAAAGAGGCTGGCAACCTCCTGTCCAAGTGTTGGGCTGATTTTTTTGTTTTTGTTTTGTTTTGGGTTTTTTTGTTGTTATTATTATTCCTCTAACATCATATGGTGCATATGGTGATCATAAGACCATCTAAATAAACATAAGTATATATGACTTGGGTTTGCGGCATTTTGCGAGAGAGTTGCGTTATTACAACATCAAATCTTAGGTGTAAAAGCTGGGCGTCCTTCGCACTACTTGAATACTCTCTTCTGTACGAATTTGTTTGTCCATATATTTGACTGTTGCTTAACGCCATAGAAAGACTGTTTAAGTTATACGATGGCCGTCAGACTGATGGGTCGAGGACACAGGAGTTCCCGAGGTAACAACAGCGATCTTTGTACTGAATATGCACAGACCGATGTTATCAGCTGCCAAAATCCCTACCCAGTGCTGAATTGTCTTTGTTGTGTAACGTTTAGGACACTTTTATTTGCCACAGACTAAGGGTATGTAAAAACCATGGTATCAAATAATCGAAATTATGGCTCACTGAAGCATTTGTAAATAATTTATTTTGGTACGTGCATGCATCTAAGTTTTGTAATTTAACAGCATTAATTATTAGAACACAATGACAAAATTGCAATATGCATTTACCCTCAATGTATAGACAGAATGAACGATCGCGTTTAAATTGGAATTTCATGATGTATAGTGCATCATGTATTGATACATGTATGTATGTATTTATATATGTATATATGTATGTATGTTTGGGTTTTAAGTCGTACTCAACCATTTCTCACTTATATAGGACGACGAAAAGTCCATCGAATGAATACATATACTGTGTCTTAAATCTTGTGGCAGCAGCAGGACGCCACAGGGCTGCCGCCATTGGAGAATGATGTCGAAGACACCAAACGTGACACCCCACCCAGTAACATTATGCTGACACCGGATGGAACAGTCCTGTTTTCTTGATTTAACCTCTCAGTGCTGAGCTACACACGATTTACCCAACATGCTTCAAACAACAGCAATTATGTAATAGGCTGAAAATGTAAAAATTGTACAGTAGGCTACTCTAGCTACAGTCTCAGTATTTCGACCTATTTTGCTCCTGTTCCTGCGAGCTCAAGTATCGTACATGTATGGCGTGATTTCTTATCAGGAACAGCTTGGTGATATATCACAGAGTCACGGGTACTCATCACGTATGAAAGCTACGTATCTACTAAATTTGAAGTTTGTTGCTCGTCAGAGCGAGATTGCTTATGCATTGAAATTTGCGTTAGAAATGACGCGATCCCCAGAGACATTCAAATTCCACATGTAAGACGTGCTCTATATACTAAGTCGTTTTGAGTTTAGTTTACATTCACGGGCAACGGAGACCAGAATAATTAAGACTAAATAATATGGTATGAAGTCACTAAAGTTTCCATGTAGGGCGTATAGTTTTATTACAGTTTTAGGATCACTTCAAGCATGTTTCTTGGATCGTGACGTCTGAAAGTCATACCGCATTTGCAGAGTAAAGAACAGGTCTCAGAATTGCTTCACTTTTAAAAGTGGGCACGTCTGTGTTCCGGGTAGAGCTTCGCCGACCTATCAAAACTTCGCTTACAACCATTGATACAGCGTTCCTGGATTCGCCGTTTGACTTGTACCTTTTGTCCGTTGAGCGTATATACATCTGTGAGAGTATGTTAATCTTCAGTTACATTCTCACGTGCAAGGATCTCTATAAAGACGTATTGTAAAACAACTACGTCCGAACAAGGTAAGTTGGGCCCTATGTGATTTAAAGCACTACCTTCTGGAGCATTCGTGCAATGTGTGCATAAGGCCATTGAACAAAATGAAATTCTCGAAAACAAAGTTATAGTAAAATCTTAATTTGTTGTCATGGAATTCACAGCCTTGCAATTTTTCAATTTGTGTGACAAATAGTGTTACATATACTCTCATTTCGTCTGAAGAAACATATACCAACAAATATTCTGGTGCTTTTTTCTCAGTGTGGTAAAGATATTCATGTGCAGGTTAGTGTTACCAGTCTAAAGTACCTATAAGCTATACTGGATGATAATCACTTGGTGATCTAAACAATCTAGTCCACCCGTCCATTCTTTCATCCATCATTTCTAAGAATCAACAAATCAGTCAATTAATGAATCAATGAGTCAATCAATAAATCTGTTAATCCATTCAAAATTTGTTATTTTTTCCAGAATGAATCGCGTCACGCCCGTGACCATTGCGGTCACGCTGCTAGTCTGTGTACCCAGTAGCCCATGTGCCGCTAAGGAAGCTTCACGTTTCTCCGTAGCGCGTTCGGAGAAAACTGCCAAGAGCATTTCACAGCCTCAGGTGCTGGAGAGGGCCGCTCGACCTTTGCTACAGACCGAAGCGCGAGATGTTTTGGAGGAATCAATCACATCGCAATTTCTCCGAAACATACAATCCGTTCAGAGTCAAGCCACATTTGAATTTCAACAGGCTTTGTTGGAAGGTGAGTTGAATTTTCCAGTGAAGATAGAAAAAAGTCCGTTCGTATTGGACGGCGGACGTAAGCCACATTTTTAGAGTCTGTCTATGTTAGAAGAATGTTTCATAATTGAGATATCATCAGAGAAGCAAAAAGAGACTGAACGAAGGACTAAACACGAGAGAGAGAGAGAACATATGGAGCAGTGTGAAAAAAGAAGAATATAAACCACATACCATACATTTCATGTTATTGTTTAATAAATGTGACGACAGCATAGAATTCTGACTAATTTTAGACCAGAAACGTCTAATAAATTGCTATCAGTATCACTGCATATCTTCAGTTTTAACTAGATCTGCATGCTTAAACCATGGTGCTAACGTGCGTATAAATTGCTAAAATTATAGCATTTACATTTATAGTGAGAATAAAAACCTCACTGAGGCCATCACCACGATATAGCTGAAATAGTTTCTACGTTGCTTCAAGCCCTAATGATTCTTTCTAACTGGGGTAGTTGACTGGATTTCATCGGTTACGCGTGACCGTTTTGCCCTACCATAATGATCTAAGATTTTGTCCATGGCTAAACTGCTTATTTTTGCTGATTATGAAGGTTCTACTGAGTTTAGCGAATTGTTTTGAGGTTAGTTTGGAAGCTTGGATGATACCCTACTGGACAAATGTGAGTTTCATCACCAGAAATGGCATTTGTGATGCTTGTTTTCCCTGTAAAGATGCACTTTTTCGCCGAAATTTTAGGTCATTTACAGTATTGATCACATTGTTGTGGCCACTGTCGTTTTACTTCCCATGAGGTGTAGTCTTTTATATTTTATACTAATTAACATGGATTTGTTTGCAGACAGCAAGACCAGTAAAGCCGCCCATGATTCCACGGCATTTGGGCCTCACCTTCTGGTCAGTACCCAGGCTCAGGAGATCGCACAGGCGGGAGAAGCCTTTCTCCAGGCCAGTACCACAGCGGCCAAGCGGTGAGTAGCGATTCAGCCAACCCGTCAGGCACTCAGTCAATCAATCTGGGATGGAGTATATCCACCTTCTCTCCTTCCAGATCACCTGATCAGAGGGATATTTATCAAAAAGAAAAAAAGCATAAGTTTTATTTGTATGTACTCTCTTAAAATGCAGGTGTTGAAGTCATACAATAAAATGTTAGGAATTATGTAAATTGAGAGTGCCAACTTTTGAAAATGTTATTCTGGATTGATTGTTTGCATATTGTGGCATAAGGTTAGATTACAATGTTTTCAACATTTGTCACTTGTAAAGTGTTAGTTTCTTCTAACATAATGTTAGATTACCCCATACTCCGAGCATTTTAATAAAGTGTTAAATTTTGAACACATAAAATAACGTTAGCCTAATGTTATATGTCGTTTTCGTCGTCCACCATTGCATATATGCTGGATTTAACATTATTAAAATTCTACATAACATTGCAGTTTTGATACAGAATTATTCCATTTATATTCAGTATTGCCATTAACTATTTTGTGTCATTGATTAAGTGGACACTTGAGAATGTTGAACTCATGTGACAGTGATCAAGTCTTACAGTAAGGGCATGGTAACATGGGCAAACCATACACCACCCCCAATCGCACAGGTAATAAACCCCTGACGTATAAGACCGCATCCGAAGCACCGCTTGTCATTATAACGTTTAGATATTGTGCTTCAATACAAGGTTCATTATACACATGTAAAGTGTTGAACTACATTCATTTCTTCCTATCAAATTTTGTACTGCCAGACTTAATGTCAACGGTCAAAGACTCCGGGGTCTGAGAATGTTTCGACCCGCGCTGAGGAGATGTCCGTTCAATGTAGCCATCAGGTGTAACACGGGCTCCAAATACAGAACAATTGACGGTTCTTGCAATAACCTGGCAAATCCGCTGTGGGGAAGAGCTAATACGCCCTTTGACAGGTTCTTGGCGCCACAGTATGACGATGGTGAGTAGAAGCTACGTGAGATCTCGTGATATGTAATAGAGCCACGAAACATTCAAGTCCGACATTTTTGCACCCTCGTAAACTATGAATGGGTGTTCCAAGTCAATAACCGCAAGATCCGTTGAGGGCCGTTGTTTATCTTCACCGCTATAGCAAATGGAAGCAAATCCCCATAGCTCTGAAGATGTATGAACACCAAAACGCTTTTTATTTTAACATTGGACTTGGTTAAGGATGCAAAACGGTCCACAATCAATTCTGGAGTAATTAAGTGTTCTATCTGTGTTTGTACCAGGTTAAACTCATGATTTTCCACTTGGAAAAAACAGACTAATGAAATATAGATCCAACCTGGTCAAACAACTGAGAAGATTAATTTAAATATTTCAGGCAGAAGCTGTTTAGCTTTTACTGGAATTGGTATAAAATGCAAATACTGCACAGATGCAAGACATAGAGATATTTCTCAAAATGAGTGTAACTCTTTGAGAATCGTGTGTGTTTCCTTGGATACCATTGGTACGTGCATATTATTCTGGAGTGGTCAGAGGTGGGAAGAAAGAATATTATTCCTAAACTCTGTGATAGACGATGCTTCACGTTTTGTTTGATTTTCATTTTTGGAAACAGGAATCGAGACACCAAGAAGCAAGTCCGTTTCCGGGCAGCCTCTTCCCAATGCACGTGTGATCAGTACAGAGGTGCACAAGAAAAGCGTAGTGGCTAATTTACACGAAGACATCACACATCTGACCATGGAGTTCGGCCAGCTGATCAGCCACGACGTGAACAGGAATACTCTATCAGCAGGTAGGAAAACGTGATTGAACATTATATTCAATATGTCTGACTTAAAAAGAACTAGTACATGGATTTATGAGAGAAAGACATCCATTGAACTCTTAAAATTATTTCTTTTGAGGAAGCCACCCGGAAGAGAGCTGGCACAAAGAGTCGGATCAGCCGGTATAAATGAAGAGAAAAAAAACCCAAACAACAAACAACAACAACATATTTGGCTTCGAAACGGAATTACACAGTTCTTTACAATATTACACTATAAGAAGACTCGAACAGAAAATAGAGTTCTTTGTTAGGTTATACATACGTACATCTTATTCTGATTCATCTGTAAGATTTACTCGTCTTCCCACTGGCAGGTGTTTAAGACACTGGCTTGTAAAAATAATATGAAGTAGGACAGAATGCAAAATGACATCCTTCTTAATGAATGAAACAAACAAAAAAGCTACCGCATCATAACTCCCTTTAGGTTTGAAGCAATCGACACATGCCGAATGAATTAACTACTATATTTCTTTGAAGTGTTCTTCATTTTGGCCTAGTTGCGTTTTAGTAAAAATAACTCCTGTGGCTTTTGGCATTGTCTGTGAATGTTCACACGAAACTCTGCCTGGGGAAGAGTAAATTTATACGGAGATTTTGTGCAGAAAGAGGACTGTATTTTATTCAGTTATGCGTTGATTTGTTTTATTTTATTTTATATCTTTGAAAGTTTCAAATGTTGCATGTTGACAGGTTACGGGGGTGGATCCCTGACATGTTGTAGGGCTAACGGAAGTGTCGACCATAGCCGTTCCAAGAAGTTGTAAGCATACGTTCGCATATGGCTTGATGCTCTGCTTAGCATGCCATGCTGGAAAAGGATGATAAAGGCAAAAACTGTTGCGAACTTCTCAAAATTCATATATAAGTGTTAATTAGTTTAGAGTTCACTGAATTATCGACTTTTTGCGCCGGCTTAAGTTCATATTCTTAATTTATTATGGAAGTAGAAAATTCTTGAGTGTGGCGTTTAAAAATAATCAAATAAATAAATAACTAAATAACTAAATAAATAAATAATTCATTCATTACAATACTTAGAGTTGTCTGACGAAGGGGCTATTTGCATCATTTACTTTTTACAAACTTTGCAAACATTTTCGTTATATTTTCCATTTTGATAGACTGGGTTGTCTTCCAATTGAACTCCCTGAAAACGACCCTTTTTTCAAACAGTACGGGAGAACATGCATGAATTTTGTCAGAGCCTCACCAACACCCGATATCAATTGTGATTTAGGTAAGCATTGCCCTGGAAATACTACTTTATTTGGGAATAAATAATTTCAGTAATTAAAATCAAAATTTCTGAAAATAATTTGACTTAGTTCAAAACGTGTTCGAGGCTACTTTCTATTGAATGTTCAGTTGTTAACACTTTGGCAAGACCCACCACCAAAGAAAGCTGTGTATTTTAGCCAAGAAATAGACAATGAAGTTTGGCTTTTTAAATGTGTCACACACTGGCACATGCACATAGCACATATAATCTAATACGCTGCACATACTATTTCGTCCTTTGTCGTTTTGGGTTTATGTATATGACGGTTGAATACATCTTATGCCAAGCCATTCTAGCTTTTTGTTTTGCAGTTTTTTTACGTTTCAAAACAGAAGGTCTGTAGCATTATCGTTGAGGTAAAGTTTTGTCAAACCTTTTTTCTTAGTGGATGAACGAATCTATCAATCAATTTCTGGACTGTTTTTTTTTAAATTTTTTTGCTCCACAGGTTTCCGAGAGCAGCTGAACCAGGTAACACATTATATCGATGCCTCCACAGTGTACGGAAGTGACACAAGAACTATGAATGATGTCAGACTGAAGAGAGATGGTAAGAGAACAAGCAATCGTTCATCAAACATCGCCGTCGTGTTTAATATACACCGAAAGTGCTCTACAAGGCATCGACTTAATTTAATTCTGTATTTCTTTAAAGAGGATTTCGCACAGCTTGTGGCTACTTGGCTTAATTGGACAAGCGTCGTGGTAAAACAAAATACAATGTATGATTTGTATAACATCGGTTTAGAAAACTTGGGCGCTTACATTATCACTGATGACAAACTATGATTGTTAACGTAAAACAGTAAACTGTGGGGGAAAATGGTTAGGCATTACAAGAGAAGACGATCATTCTTTCAAATACACTAGAAATATTCCAATTTTCAGATATTTTACTAATCAGTCAGTCCATTAATATGTCAACGGCAGAAGTTGTCTGTCAATCATGTCGTGAGTCAATGCATGATTTATCTTCCAGGTCTGCTTAAGGTGACATCCAGCTCTAATGGAGATCTGCCTCTACAGAATCCCCATGCTACGGGGACAGCGGGTTGTCACAACACGACCCCACAACATTGCTTCAAAGCGGGTAAGTCTTTTTACATAAAATTATAACAGATATTTCATCTAGTTCAACAATGCTCTTTCTAAGGGTAAAAATATACAATCTTAATTAAAATATAGAACGTTTATGCTGCAGTACAGAATCTTATGTTTTAGTATCAGAGTTACTTCAGTTTCACAGGCCACGACTGGAGGTGTCTTTTTAATTCTTCTCTTTGTCAGTTTATGAGAACTACCTTTAAAACATTCCGCCCATAACGATATCCCTGTGTGTTCAGGAATACATAGCTCATTAACTAATGCAAAAATATTAATTAAAATTTTTTTCTCAAAAGGTGACGTTCGCGCCAACCAGCAGCCTGGTCTGATGACGTTACACACCATTTTCTTGAGAGAACACAACCGGATTACCAGAAAGCTGAAGAGTTTGAATCCTTCATGGAACGACGAGCGTCTGTTCCAGGAAGCCAGGAAGATTGTCGGCGCCGAAATACAGCACGTTACCTACAACGAATATTTGCCAACAATCTTAGGGAACACTTTCGCGACTCGATTCGGCTTCGCTACTCTGCCCGCCGGGAAGTACTTCACGGGTTACAACCCAGCCTTCAGGCCTGCCATTCGTAACGGGTTTGCTGCAGCAGGGTATCGTTTTGGCCACAGCACTGTCAGAGATCATGTTGCCGCCGGAAGCCTCTTTAAGGACCACTTCCTGAACCCAGCCCTGATGTATCAGAGTTCTAAAGGACCGTCCTTCCTGGCCAAGGATTTGTACACACATAACCAACAGTCAACCGACAACCTTATGACCACACAACTCACCAATCATCTTTTCGAGCGAGCTCCAGGAACCGGAATTGATCTGGCCGCCACTAACATTCAGCGTGGACGTGACCATGGGATTGGCAGTTATAACATTTGGAGATTGTGGTGTGGCTTGGAAGCCGCCACTTCCTTCACTTCTGGGCCAGGAGGATTAATCGACCACACCTCTGCCGTTGCCGCTCTTTTGAAAAGCGTGTACAAGTGAGTTTTACTAGTGTCATCAAATACCTACTGTATTGGCGTCGGAACATGCGTATATACCTGTCGTCAACCACAATGGAATTAAAAAATGGTAAGAGCAATTTCCAACACAAGACTAAATACAAACCATCGAAGAATTAAGAAAGTATATAAAGAAGAAATTAATACACACGGGAAGTAACTTGCGTCTTCTTACTTTTCAGTCATCCTGACGACATCGATTTGTGGACAGGAATAGTCACCGAGAGCCCGCTAGAGGGCCGCGCTGTGGGACCAACAGGAGCCTGTTTGGTTGGGCGTCAATTCTGGGTGCTGAAACACGCCGATAGGTTCTACTATGAAACCAGCGATGCTGCAGCAAAATTCAAAATCGGTAAGTAGTACCCAATAATAAAATTTCTGAAATTTAGGAAAACTTTGCAAATGTATTCGAGTGGAATCCAAGCTGCATAGAAAAGTATGCTTTTTATCCAACTTGTCATTTGGCATAACAAAATCTCTCATAGGTTTAAAAATGATTTTCGTGTTCTCTTCGTTCTTAACTTAAATAACATTACACCAAATATTTTGTTTCATTTCTGTTTTTTGTGTTTTAGAAAGGTAGTAATTTTTATTGGTTTTCTTCAATGATATTGCAGAACAACTTGACGAGATCAGGAAGACTAGTTTGGCCAGGATTATCTGTGATAACACCGACATTACCTCCCTTCCGAGACATGTGTTTGAGGAATTGTCCACCAGGTGGGTGTCAAACATTATCTCATTCCTTTTGGCAGTGACTGTGCCCTGCAGTAGTGCAAACATCGAAACTGTGCGCGGTTCCAAGAAACGCAATAATGAGTGTTTACTGATAACAATGATGTTAGAAACTATTTTAAACTTATAATTTTATAGCCCAGGGTGAATACATTAAACCAATGCCCGCTTCCGTGGAGAGGACCTACGGGGGAAATAAATACGAACGCTTGGTGTAGGTTCCAAATGATATAAAATGATATAAGCTAAATCGCATGGCTTTTCTACTCTCAAGAAATAATCTTATAAATTTAACAGTGAATGCTGGAATGTTACTAAAGCAGATTATTCTGTTATTGCAGCCGATATTTATGTTCAATATAACACGCATATTCTATTAATTCAACATGAAAGATTGCATTGGACTAACAGGATATTGTACTGGATACATTTATGTGACAGTATTAATGCATTGATTAATTAATTTATTTGATTGGGGTTTTACACCATACTCAAGAATATGTATGGTACAGTGTTATGCTGTAACAACCGAATACATTTCAGCATCACTCAGAAAGCAGACTTACTCATAAAATCAATAGAATTTTGTGAGTGTGCCGTGAACAGGGAGATGCGAATGTAATAACAGTTATATTTTCTACTTCTTCACAGCAATCCCAACGTCCAATGCTCTGGCTTACCGAATGTCGATCTGAGCGAGTGGTCGGAGTGCGTTGATGGAGGATGGTCTTCGTGGAGTTCATACTCAAAATGTGTGGGCAATTCCCGAACGAGGAAGCGCACGTGCACGAATCCACCAAAAAACGCCTGCGGGAAAACTTGCCCTGGTTCTGCGTTTCAGCTGACACATAAGGGCTGTCCCGATTTTCCTTTCCCTTTTCTTATTACCCTAAGGCCCTTCCCGCCAGCTGGTCCACACATTTTCTCCGGACCACATCTTAAAGCTGTTGACCCAGAAGAACAATGACGTCGAACTAATTTTCCATGTCGCCTGGCAGTAGGATTTCAAAGATGTATGGTAGTTTAGGTTTTTGGCTCCCAGATGTTAACGTGTAATGTGACATTTCCGTGAAGATCTGATATTCTAATCACAACACTGCATGTGTATCACGACTGTTCCATTTTATGAATAATCGTTATTATGTGAAAAGGCACGTAAATTCTTTAATAATCCAATCAGGCCATAAAAGAAATAATTTCCAAATGGCCTATTTTAACTGTCGATAAGAAGTGATTCCGTCATCAGACTTTTCCCTAGCCTAATTTATTCAATAGTTTAACCCTAACATTAACGCGATATCTTCTCCTCGCACCTTTACGATGACCATCTGCATATATTGCAGTAATCGCGGACTAGTCTCTCGACATTATAATATAGGATATCATTTTCTTTAATAAGAAATTTTAGGACATGTTGCGTGTAATTGTATTTTTGACATGAAAATTTCAGTTTCCTTTCTCGTCCAAATCAAAACCTGTCCCTTTTAAACTACACGAAGTGAATTGTCAATGTGATATTTTGCCTGGAACCAGTGTGATATGGGGAAGAATGAGAAACCTTATCCAAGCTCCATAGTGTCGACGTTTCTTTGATACTGATAATGGAAAACGTTTTTCACGTTCTAGCCGATTAAGGGTATTGTCTCTAATGTTCAGTTACAATCTTTGTTATAACCAGAAATCTGTGGTTAGATGATGAAGGAATATCTTTAACAACTAAGTTACAATACTATGTGTTGAAAATATGCATGACTTCCAAATAAAATTACTTACTTTGATTCACCGTGAACAACGTTTTATTGACGAAATCAGGCGTTGTAACTCGCCTGTTCGTTTTCTTTCCTGTTCATTGAAATGTCATATGTTTAGAACTTTGGGGTACGTATCCCAGAATGATAAACTGCCAAAGCGTGATATACGCTATAAAATTAGAAAACAGAGCGCTGACAAAAGAATAAGAAAAAAGGAAGCGTTTTACTTTCAACATACTGAGAGTTAAAATACATTCATATTTGGCAAGAAGGCTTATCTAGCCCGCGGGGTGCATTTGTCAACCAAATCAACAATATAATGTTCTTTTCTTCTCCACACTGACATCAGACAGCGATGATCAACATGGTGGTCGGGATTGGTGTGTAGGGGTACATACTGTTATTTGAGGTGCCCTAATGCTTCGAAGAGGCCGCTTTCCTGTGACACCGGTGGGACCTTCGTAATAGCACACCCTTAAATTCCAACTTACCACAGAAGTAACTGCAGCGGCAGATCGTGGAAAATGAAAATCACAACTACACTGCTGCATTTGATTATAGACGGTTACCATGTGGTGCAATTTCCTCTGTGTATGACAATTACAACCACAACGGCGTTTGATTAGAGGGTTGCTATGTGATATATTTTTCACAAGATATGACTGTCACAAGGGATTTTGATTATAACTCTGCCTTGAATAATTGTGCTATCTCAGAATATATCGAAAATGTCGACGAAAATTATGAAGAAATCAAGTCGGATTTGTTGTGAAGTCGACTTTTGTTTTTCCAGATATATCTCTCACTATCTCAGTGTAGTTTATTTGCCTTGGATTCTTTTAGACGTTTTCTTTAATTTATAATATTTCGAGTGCTAGAATTATTTGTGTGCTTCTAGATATAGGTATCTGGATGCTGATCCATCATCACAATCCAGTCTCCATGCGTAATTACTGAACTATTTCCTATTTCTTCATTTTTTTGTCCTTATTTGGTTCATATGAATTTAGCAATGTGACCACTTGCTCATGAATTTCAAAATTAATAATAATATAGTTTCCATCTTCATTACAAGGGACGCCGCTTCGCGCATCACGAAAACTTTTTCAGCGAAGGGAGATAACCATTCATCTCTTTGTTGGGTAACTTGTGGTGCACAGATTTTTAAGCTCATTTTTTTCCCACTATATATCTTCTATCAGGAAACCTAACTTTACGCTGACGGTAAAAGTTTGGAACACGAATGTCGCTACCACTTCCAGTCAAGATACTTTAGATCTCGATAGATTATAGCTGTGTAACAGGGCGTTCCGGGACCCATCTAACATGTCTGAGACGTAATGTACCTTGGTTGACGTATAGTTCAAAGTTCCAAACCTAGCACAACCGTTTTATCTTTGATTCTTGGTCAGAAATCTCCAAGACACTTGATGATAGTTGAGTGGTGTTGGAGAGGGGATATGGTTCAATTAGCTCTCCCATTTTTCTAAAATTATATCCCATTAGCAGTCAACAAAAATAAATGAAAATGCCGTCTCTTTTAAAAAAGTTTGAACATGTCAGAACTAAATACGGATACAAATTAAAACACAGATGATTGACTTGCTAACCTTTATTTACTGAAAACATCGTTAAGTAAAGAAACTCATCAAAATACAAAAACAAAAACGTAACACAAACTTAGCACAGTTTAAACAATCTTGCACACATTTTATACGTTGTTTGAACCAGATTTGTTGACTTTATAACTTCTTTAGCAGAGTTAAAATAAAACTCATGAGCTCATCGAAGCGGAGACAAGATAATTATGTACTGCAGAATGGCAATAGTCGGTCATTTTATACAGAAAACCATTTCTAGTTTTGGTTAGCACAGATGCAGACAATTTTTGAGAGCCCACACCCACAAATGGCCGACTCCATAACAATAAAACCTCGTTTTAAATGACCTCGTGTACTCTCTCTACATCCGTAAAAGCGCTTTTGGAGCAACTTTTCCAATGCTTTTCGCCAATATGCTTAACATGAGTGATTAGTAACACCTTAATAATAGTAATCTCCCTTGGATGGGTTTCTTTATGAAGTACTCATAAGTGTGAAACATGCAGAAAAGCATCAAATATCAGGACATTGAGTTTTCCTCTCGAAAACCAATAATGCTGGCAGGTGTCCAGTCTTACATGTTGTGTAAATACACCACTCTAGAAAGTTCTGTCAATTTGGAGACAGTTGTAAGGAGCTCAAGGTCAGCGTGACTAACATCCACGTACTGCACGGCCATGATTTAAATTTCAAGTCAGAATGTTAAGTGAGTATGGAATCCTTGATGCAAAAGGTGGGATAACCCAGGAAAAGCAAAAAAGGGATTTCTCTCCCTTTATCCTTAAAAGCGTGGTGTAAGAACATCGACAGTATTTCAAAACACGTCGGGATATTGACAACCAGACAAGCATCAAAGCACGACTGGAAATCAGTAAAGGTAGTCTTTATCCTATCGATCGTACCCGTCATTCCGTATCCATCGGAAACTTTCAATCACTTTAAAATTCGGACAAAATACTGAACAGATGATCGCGGTCTGTTTCTTTAATCCGAGGTTGAAAATTCCTGACGAAGCGTTTCATGAGATAGGCGTCACCTGCGAGAGCGATCCGATGAGATTTTACAACCGGAAATCGCTCTGGGAACCAATCAGTGCGGTTTGAGAGCAATCCAGACGCCATCTTTCGGGCAGAGCACAGGACGTAGGGTGATGCTAAGAGGTTCCTAATGCCAACAGAAAATTTAAAAAATGTCATTCCAAAAAATGTAACGTCATTGATCTAATAAAACCAAAGCATAATACATACTATTATTTAGATGTTTCAACCTTATTGTAATTAATGGGGGTTTCCTTATATCACTTCACGATATATGTAAGCCTATACCAGCGCTTTGAAAATTATTTCTGCAAAATTCTGTACTGAATAAAAAAATAACGAAAACTTTCGAAGTAATTCTGCAGATAATTCTTATATATACGTATTTGCGCTTTTACTCCATATATGTTCATCAGTTTAGTTGATATGGAATTATTCTGTACTTACCTTTTGTGCCAGTTCTATCTGGAAGTTCTGCACAAGACGAACAATGGCGGCCTTACATTGGATCATTCCCAATCTCCATCCCAGGCACATCCTCGGCCCATAGCCCATTCCCAGGAACGTTTGAGGGTGACGTTTACCTTTCTCTCTAGCTGTGAACCTATGGAAGACAATCTGAGTGTAAGAACCGACAATCATATTATCTTGTCAACTATTTAAACTAAGCTGATTAACCTGAACAAGGTCGTCTTCCTCATATTGGTGTAAGATTTCACTTCATTCTTCGTTACGTTTATGGGCGGGAAAACCTGAAAGACATCCGAAGGTAATCGAGTTACAGGTGCAGTGCAGGATTTGCGTGTGTTATCCCGCGAGACCTGTAATACTGGTACATACAGAGCGAGCGTCAGTTTAGTAATCACCTGGTTCACCTGGTCGAGGAAAGCATGCACCATTGTGCACATTCTTTATAGTGGGTAAATCGCACTTTACTGGTAACAACGCACTTCACTGGCAATCTGACCAATAACCTAACTCGATCTAACTTGGATTCATTGCAACAGTGTCATTTTACCTGACTTAGGGATTCATGTAAATTATAGCAACTTACATCCCACCCCGACCCCCACCCATGGCAGAAACAGAATGAGGGGAAAATATGCAGTGATTTTAGTTGCAGTTTATCAGATCATGTCGGTCTGGAATTACTTAACATTATGCTGTATAACATGCAAACAATGCAAAGGATCAAGTTACTTTAAATATTATCTGGATTTGAGCCAGAATCTAAACCTAACAACATCTTCAAAAGCAACGAGGTTATCTTCCCGGGTCGAACTTCTCCGGATCGGGGTAAATTTCCGGGTCTGAGTACATGGGTGATGACATGAGTCGGATTACCATGCCCTTTGGAATTGTGACGTCATTGATGACCCAACTCTCAGTACAGACTCGGGTAACTCTGTAAAGCATAAACTTTCAGTTATATACACACGCTAACATTATTTATTGCAAAATGCTTTGATTCTCTTGGAGAATCGCCACGATATGACTGAAATATGGACCGATTGACGCCCAAAATATTGAACCCTTAACAACTGGTTCTGTGGCTAAAAATACAACTTTATGGTTCAACCAGTGTTATGAAACAGAAAATTGAGAAAGAAATCCTTAGTGTTGTCTTCGGGATGAAGTACTTAGCCAGATTAGCACACCGTTAAATGTTAGAGAGAGACTTGACCACTTTGGAGATAAATGGCCAGCTCGTCTTTGTCAGGGCATAGGATTTTATTCTACAAACTTGACATTAAGCTGAGTTAACGGCATCACCACCGTTCTTCCCTATATTGACATGAGCAAATTCTGATGCATTGGAGCGCACTCACCCAGGAGCAATGGGCAAAACTCGCAAAGTCTCGTAGAGAACTGTGTCCAGGTATTCCAGATGGGCTAATGAATCGTAATCTATGGTGTCCTGGAAATAAAATGAGCCAAAATTCATTTATGTGTTCACGGAAGTGACCTATTTCATTTGAATTGAATTTAACGACATACTCAACCAGGTTTCGCCTAAGCGGTAGCTGTGAAGATTGCTGGTGCATGATGGAATCAATCTGGACGAACCCTTTGCAGTTCACCAGATATACTTGACAAACCCGCCTGACATAGAGCTGCTTTTCGCTGTTGTCTGATTTGTCAATTATTTGTTTCATTAAATATAACTAGACAGCTCCACAATTGAGCAAAACTCAGTATAATTTCTTATCTTTAAGAGTAAGTACATAATTAATATGATATTTTCTACTCGTTTTCGAAGTTTTAGTTGACTGTTAACTAATTTTTTCATTCGTAGATTATAAACAATTTAAAAACCCTCCCTTACCAGTTACACGAGTTCCTCTGTTGTCAGAGCTGAGTTATGTGAAAGGCACAGCTTTTATCATTCTCAAAGAACTGTCTTCGGTTTATATACGTAACTCTTCTATTGCTTTGAATAAACCAGTTTATTAAATATTTGAAATTTTCAAGGTTCTCCGTTGTCCATTGGTGTCGTATCGAAAATGTAATCTTTTAAAAGGCTTTGCTCACCACTTCCGAAACTGTCTTCTCTATTTCCTGGAAAACATTTTTCTGGACATCCGAGTATTTGGCCATATTGTAGAGGGCAAAGGTCAGTAAGTTGTTGGTCTTCCCGAACCCAGCGCCCATCAAACCGTGAACCTGGGACAGAAGCTCTTCATCGCTCAGGCCTTGCTTACAGTCGTTGTTCTGCCCGTCCTGGTACACGTTGTACGCCACTAGCAAGTTTGTCAGCAAGTTCTTCTTCGCCATTCCATCCATCTGTATACGGAAAAATGAATGGGATTTTTGTCGATGACGTATTTGATACAAACTAAAAGATTACAACATGCAGAGTAACACTCTCAGGAGTAGCAATGATCGCAAATAACACCGATTTCATGTTGCTATTTTTTTTTCTATTCATCTACGCTCGGTTTATGGTCCTGTGTGGTGTGTTCCATACTTCACTGACGAATTTGAAAATATGTATTTGTTTGCTTTGTTAGCCCTCAAACTTATTCCATCTATGCATGTTAATCAGATATAGGATTCCAGGAAGTAAGGGCGCTTGGTGAACCTCCAAACGAAACGGCTTAAATGTTATTCGATCACGTGACTTCACTGGTCAAAAGCTAGTGATCTGAACCAATGATGGATGTAGAACTCTCTGCCCGTTATGGACTCTAATTGAAATGGAAGCATACGAATTCCATGCACCTCCAAGTCTTTGGAAGTTCGAATTTTCAAGGGCTTCATCGGTGTTTGTAAGACCGGGTGCTCATAAGTTATGCTGAACAAATTTTTTTTCGGAAGGCTTTGTTTGAGAGTTCGTATGTGAAAAATCTTTAATACGGCATAAAACACCAAGGAAATGAATAAATAAATTAATGAAAATATAAACAAAACAAACTATCTAATTAACTAATTGACTAACTAAAAAATGAAATAAATAAATAAACAAACAAACAAACAAATAAATAAATAAATATTGGCCGCCTCCAAATGCAAAAAAGTTCTTACCATAAATTTTTTCTTGCACTCCTTAATTAACAGTTGAACGTTTGACAAATGCTGGTTGTGCAGACGTTCGTAATCGCCGTTAAACTTCTTCAAAATCGGAACCAAGCTGGGAAACAATCCTGCAATGTTATAAAGCGGATAGTTTTAAAATAATGGACTTCTCCTAAAATTAGATTCCATCAGAGTTATGAGAGAAGTATTTTTTGATCACGAAAAGAACATTATTTTTGATCACTTGAAGAATGGGATTGAAATCCCGTGAAGAAAAGTTGACTTACTGCTAATCCGGTCAAGCCGTTTTCTATATCTCCTTGTTGGAAGTTAGCTCTCATGAATCTAAGGAGTAAATCTTCCTCATTCTCTAGGGAGTTCACTGGAAATCCAAACGCTGCACGTGCAAAGGAATCCACAGCGTAACGATCACTCCAACTATTAATATAATGTTAGAACCAGAGAATTTTAGTTGATTGCTTGCAGGTCGTTTATTTGGCATTGGTAATGCTAACTATGCCTCCATATGCACTAGCACTGAATAGATGTTCAGAGATAAAATTTAATATACAACAGTGTCTGCCTTCAATGAGACATTGAAACTAGCTATGATAAATGTGAAAATAGAAAAGGGTAAAGATTCTAAACCATAAAGTCACACTGGGAAGAAATAAGTATGTATCATTACATTTTCAGGCAAGGCATGCATTTTTGATTCTACGGAATATGTAAGCTGGAAAGCTGATCACGAAAAATCACATAAAAATGAAATGTTACGACACAGACTTTGAGACATACATGTACTAAACTTACTCGGCCATGTTAACAGGTTTGCTGGTCTGACCAATCAGGAGACTGATCAATCTGTCAGCAACACTAACCACATCTCCAACCATCTGAAAATATGACGTAACAAACTGATAAACTAATGACGTCATGCAGTTCGCCAAAATACTAACAGAAAGTTTGGGCTTAAAATTGCTTCAGAATGTCTATGTGAAACATTTTTATACAAATTTTCTTTTTCATCACTTTAAGTAGTAAGCAAATTTGAAAAACTTAACATCAACTTACTTCACGTAATGAAGTAGAGTTGAACGATGACGCAACTACAGCACGTTCTCGTTTCCATTGGCAACCAGTAGCATTGATTACGTTAATGTTGTCTGGCCAGTACAAAAATGGAACGCATTCCTAAAAACAAATCCAAAAAAAAATAAATAAATAAATAAAAGAAAATAAACATCTTCATTATGAGATCTTCCGAAACTGTCTTTGGCTTTGACTTGAAGTACAGTTCAATCTGTATGCTTCATCCAGGAAACTTTCAAGTAATAAATTCTTGGGTAAGGCGTTAATACGTGGCTTACTCAATGAAATTAGTCATTTTATACATGGCAAAGGAAATTTTAAAAATACTAATTTTCCGATAACAGTACAGAGGAGAAAAATAATACTAATTTCACAAACGTACCGTTCTGTCCTGAAACTTATTGAAGTCGTTTCCCAGAATTCGTTTGATCATTACCGGTTCCGATACTACCAGGCTTGGCCTGAGACCTTCGTAAAAGCTGAAAGGTAGAGAGACTGACAGATTGATGAAAACATACATCCAGTTCATTCTCTCAAAACAAAACGGACAAAAAAGAAAAAAATGTGAAAGAAGGACAAAACAGTAACTGTCGGAATGTTTGACTTACTGTCAAACTAAAATATAATCTGTCGTGGTTTGGATCATATTAGCATTTTTCTTTCATCTCTATTTAATCTTACGCACTTAAGTTTCTTAATTCTCCAGACAAAACACAATTAACGCTTACCCGTAAACTTTTCCATAATGCTTATACCAATCGCAGAATACATCGAGTACAAACTGAAAGTAAGAATTACAAAATTACATAATATGTTTTCATATCACCGTCTTAAATAATCAGTGCTCGTAATGTCTAAGGATGAATATTCAAAATATTAATTCAGTTTCCTGAAGGTTAAAATTGACTGCCCCCACATAGGTAAAATATTCTGGAGTATATACTTCGGAATATATGTATATATATTCTGTTGAAGATTAATCAAATAAATAAATAAATAAATAAATAAATAAAGAAATAAATATATTAAATGACAGTGTTTACATCAGTTGTTTCTTAGAAACCAAAGGAATATTTTTTTTTTAATTTTCAGATGTTGGAATTATGCATTTATACATAGGAAAGAAAAAATATCTACCTACTTTGGACTTAAATTCCAGAGAATTCCCGAACAGTGGAGAAGGTTTAGGGCCCCGGATGTGCAACCGCTTAAACACGGAATACTTTTCTCGAATGTATCTGGTAAAAAAATAATCAAGAAATATTCAATTAAAAGAGTTTCGAAATGAGTATAGATGAATATAGTATTTAAAACAAAATGTTTGCAGTAAAAAGTGGTCTTGTAAAACATACTTTTCTTTTTTTTCCTTGAAATTTGGAAAAGTAGTTTTTTAAATATTTCAAATTTCTCTAATAATTTTTCAGTCAACGTTTTCTCTTTGGAAAGCTGTCCCTAAAGTTTGCATTTTTTGATTCAAATTCCTCGCCAATAAGTATGTGCTAAATAGCTCGACAAAGTAAAATGAATATCAAATGTAATGGAAAACAGTACACTTACATGTAAAGCAGCACGAAACAAACATAAAGGAGTACAGCTGGTACATTGCGGAGGCATCCTAGAACCACAGCGACTGGTACATTGTTGAGATTTTCTGGAACCACTGAGATGGAAGCATTCATAGCAGCCATCATATGCAACAGTTTTGTAAAACAAAGTGCTTAATCTAGACCTGTCGGGAGGCGACGCGCTCTCGTTTAATGAAGATACAGACAGGAAGAGGCTCCCTACTTTTATATCCTCCTGGCGAGATACCTTTGAACTACGCCGTTTTTGTTTTCATTAAATCGGTCAATCCTCTGAGTAGCCGATACGGAGAGAAAGAGAGAGAGATAGGTCACAGTAACTAGATTTGGGATGCTCTGTACTTTTGTTGGTGCACCAGTATCACACGAACAACTATGTAAAAAGAATGTTACTTTGCAGCCCGTGCGTGGTTAGAACGCCACTGTCTGTCACACGCATTTCTCATGTTACGATATGTTTTCCTTGTCTTTGTTTTGTTTGTTTTTTCTCTGATGCAGCACATACCCAAGGCTAAGTATTTTATGTCACATTCGGACTGTGGTGAGTGCGACAACAGACGTACGGACGGACGGACGGACAGATGTCAGCTGTAAAGGTAGATGGTGTAACGGGAGAGCCTACGTCCATGCGAACGGAAGGGCTAAAGGACGGACCTGATGCCCACACAACCTTAAAGTACAAACAGAGAGAGAGACAAACGCTCAAGTGGGAATACGGACGCAAAAACAGAAGAACTCCAAAAAAAGCCATCATCTTTTAAACCGTTCGATGTAAATTATTCCAATTCTACACTTAAGCATTGATCCGATGCCGTGTTCATAATTAAATATACACTGTACCGTTGTCAACATTATTAATTTTTGATGAAACAGGTCTTAAAAATGTTCAGTTGCCTAACATTTGGAGCTCATAGAATATTGTAAATAACATTATATTATATTGAATATGTTATTCATCTTCTTAATTAACGAAAAGTAACGGCTTAGTGCGCTTAGGATTTTAAAGCCAGTATGATTTCATGCGATGACGTCATTTTTAACTACTGTTATGTCTTGTCTGCTACCGTGCTTACGATTCTCCATACATGCATACTTTGCAATTTCCTGTCTTATTTTTCCTGTACTTTTCTACCTGTTTCTTTTTTTTTAAAATGTGTTGCCTTTCTGTGTTATCTTATTTGGAAACTTCAAACTTAAATTCGAGGCTTCCATCTACATCTCCGTTGAAAATTAATGACAACTTCTGTCTATTCTGCTTACCTCTTGTTTATTTAAGCGTAGAGAATGGAGAATTTAGTTTTTTTTGGTATATATATGGGATGCGTTGTGATAAATGTATATAGTAGCCGTCACAATTGAATGAAACAATATACACGTGTATAAGAAAGAATATGGTCCTATAGACTGAATAACACTAAATCTGATCAAGCAAATAATACATTAAACAACGTCTGACTTTGCGACACTCACCGAAGTGTCTTCAACAAGAAATGGCAAGAAAATGTACAAACAAGTGTATAAAAAGGAACAATCAGTGAGTAGAGCTCATGACAACGGATTTGAAACACGATCTATTTACTGGTAAGGGGTTTATGGTAAATCCAGTTTCTGACTACTGTCTAGTTGTTTTTGCTTCATATGGGGGAAAGTTTAAAGCGTAGGTCACCATTCCTCTTTAGTGGGAGGTTCTGGGCTTTTACCCATACAGCTTCCGTCACACCTCTCAGAGTATATGCTCTCTGTGTTGATAATTGAAACATTTGCTTTGTTTATTTTATTGCCACTCTGACAAAGGTGTGAAAACACAGCAGTTACTGTCTAGTTGATTGAGATAAGTGAAGTTGTAAAGGCTGTTACGTTTTTCCAATGTATATGGCCCAATGGCTAATGACGGCGTTCCTACACTCGTAGAAAAGTTAGGGTCAACAAAAATCTGAGATTGAAAAGGCAGATTTTTGAGTCCGTTGACCCAAACTTCTCTCTCTGTGTATAGAGTGGCTTTTTAACCCCATACATTTTGATTTGATTTTTTTCGTATGTTTACTGCACGCGCTCGGTAGCATGGCGATTATTTTTTTCAGAGTAAATATAGTTTAACATGAGGAATTATTTTATTGTAATCGATATCAGTTTTTCACAGTCCGGGGTTATATTCACTGGGTTTGAAATATTTTTCTTGCGGTTAACATATTTTCACCGTGGTTGAAATATCTTGGTTGCTTCAAAATGTTTTGTCAATGTTGAAATATTTTTCCTTCGAAAATATAAATGAATATGCATCAAAATGAACTGATTTCTTAAAAAGTTGCTCAATGAAAAAGAGTCACCGTCAACAAAAACTCACTGATAAACCGCTGTAAATTCATTTTACTAGCTGATACAGTCATAGAAAACAAAAAATTGAAATAAAATTGCAAGGCACTTATATACCACTCTGGGCGTGTACACTTCATGATAGACCAGACTCTCACCCCCTGATAGGTTGAATCTGACCAGTTTAAACTACATGCACTTGTAGATACCAAGTATGAAAAACAGATAACACTGAGTTATATAAGTCTGGCAGAGGAAATGGGTCGCTATTTTAGGACATCGTTTTCTATAAATAGACAGTATTATCTGCCGACAACCGAATTTCGGACTTGATTTGTATGTTAATCGGGATGTCAGTGTGAAAATCAGGTCAGATAATCCAAGGTTTCTGCACTATTCCGCCCCGGCAGGTGTGTAGCTGTACTTTTAACTGATTCAAAGCTCCATGTCCCACATCCATAACCTACTCCTTAGCCAGGAAAATCCACTACCTAATATAGCGCCGTCCATGAAGTAGGTACGCTCAAATTCCGAAGTTTTGACACCCTCTCCTCCCCTACGCATCTCGTACGAAATACCTTTACTCCACCCCTCCCCATCCCTCGCTGTCTGCAGTACGTTGGACCACCATATATGTTCACAAAATGCACAGAATCACGAACAATTAAGCGGCTATGATTTCTACCATTTGTCAACGAGTTAACAACAGGACATTTCAATGCTTAAAACAGAAAACGGCAGATTTGTCCGATTTGCTGCAGATTTATCACGGATTTAATACTTAAGCGACCTCGTGAGCTTCGCGTACTAAAGTCACACAAAGGCATTGTCAAACAGGCTGCAGCTTTGACTTATCTGGCTGATTTATAGTCACTTCTATACAAGAGTTAACCGATTGTTGCGAATATTGCGGAGAAGTGTAACGTAAATTGTAGTGAAAAGAGTAATGTTTGAAGCTTTAAAAAACACCATCCGATAATTTTTTAAACGATCTCTAAGAAACATATGCTTCATCGCCGTAAGCTCATAAAGCTGTCTGAAGGCGCCGACATTTTACCCAGTCGATGCTGACTGACTGGCGTGAATCGGGCCCTGTGCCCTCTAGCGACATCCAGCCCGCCTGTATTCGATGCACTGCCTTTGCAGCCAAACTCTGCACACTGTGGCAGCTTCCCAGATCTCTATTGTTGTCTGTACACTAACAAAGCAAGGGGCCAGGGGCCAACCATCCGTAATCGAATTGAATTCGCATCCGTGGGGCCTACATGACCCGTGTTATGTACATTCAAAAGATATAATGGTAATGATTTGAGGGCCTGGTTCATGTCATACCCGCTAATCGGGCTTTACACAACTATACGTTCTGACTGATCAAAATTATTTTCACAGTTACGTCCCCTTTTGATTGCGTGTTATGACCTACCTAAAACAAATGTTAAAACACAAAACTAAAAAAACAAAAGAAAAGCAAAAAACAACAAAAGAAAACAAACAAAAAAAAAACAAACAACAAAAAAAAAAAACAAAAGGGAAAAAAATGAAGGTCGATTTTCAATCTTCAATCCATACTCTTGTACCACAAATTGCCCAATACTTTCCCTGTCTTCCACTTTAGTCCTTAGCGCTATATGGGGTGTGTATAGAAGTTGCTTCAATTTAAGCCTGTGAATTAACAGTTTGAATAAAACTCTAACTGAGGTGAACCGACAAGAGGCTGGATATGTCTGGTTACCTATGATCATTTCCCACTACATATCGCACTGTCGTGGCTGATCTGAGTTTACTTCCAATGCTGCGTGTCTTACATTAGTGGCAGTTAGGACAAATGCATTTGTCTATTTTTAATTGCTTGGATTCTAACACTGTGGCCAGTCTAGAACATTTCATTTATACCTTAGCCATATTAAAAATTGAGGGAAACCGGGAAGACCACACAGATCACATATAAATCCACATCACGTAATACTGTACCAGTGTCTTGTAGAAACGCGCGTTATCTCGCTGGATCTCGACCGACATTCTGGAATGATATTGTGTGGCTTACTATTGTGCACTGCTCGTAAATAATGGGTGTCTTATTATAACAGGTACTTCTCATTAACCATGTATGCATACCAGCATTATTCAAGAACTAACAATGCGTCCATTTTAACTCAAGACTGCATGATATAGTACAAAATGTCAATGAAGATATTTATTCAAATAAAACTCTTGTTCAGTAATTGAACCAGGAACATAAAATGTTTCTTCCGTTGAGCTAGTCCGCTTCGGTGGTCTAGTGGTTAGAGCGTCAGCGTCGAGGACGCGAGATCCAGATCCAAGCCTAGGTCGGGTCATAACAAAGATTTTAAAGAATGGTACTTGTGGCTTCGAGCTCAGCTTAGAGAGGTTAGGACAAGGAAACAGGACTGGTCGGCCCGGTGTCAGTATAATGTGACTGGGTATCAATGTCGACAGCACTTTGGCGGCATTAGTTCTCCCTGTCACCAGAAGAAACATTGTATGCATACACCAGAAGGACTCCTCGTCGTCGTAGAACTGAAACATAGCTAAGTACGACGCTAAACCTCAAACATTCATTCACTCACTCTGTTGAACTGGATTATGAACATGTAAATTATCAAATGAACTGCATACTACTTGGAGAGTACTTGTTTACTACGATACTATACATTCAAGTCTGCTAAAAGTGCATGTAACCCGCCATTGGCGATCTGGTGATGAGATTTGATCGATATACTACTTGAAAACTCTCGAGACGAGCAGGGCTGTGAGAATGTCACTAAATACAGTCAGTTATCAGATACGCGAGGGTAAATTTAGAAATCCTCTGATACAATGGGATATAAATAAATTGAAGCTGATACGCTGATACATTGATGTTATCACTGTGTAGAGCTGATGATAGAGGCAAACAATACGTTTAATACAGAGGGCAAGATATGTTCCACACGTACCACGTATATTATAGGCTCATTAGGCCAGTGATAAATCGCACTATTCATTGGGGTAGATGTCATTTATTTATTTCATTGGCTTTCTGTTCTCAGCAATATTCGCCACGTGATTCTCACTGGACGCTAATATGCATTTCACCTCATCTCCGGCTACAACTGGCAATAATTCTCAACGGCCAGTAAAGTTGTGTTTCTTATTTCATTATTTATATTCCTTGCTTTTGACTACAATATGAGGGTTACTGACAACATATATTTCTCCCTTTCTCACTAAGTAACAATGCAACTATTGTTATAAATAATATTCGCAAATTTTTACAACTCGCATCAGCCAGTTAAGTTGTGTTTTTTATTTTATTAATTTTAATTTATATGCACCAACTTTTTGCTAAAACTCCGAACAGCCGAATTGCATGTTTAGTTTTACTAATCATAATCTAAACTTTTGGCTACAAATTCACACAGCCGAATTGCGTGCTTTATTTCATTAATTGTATTCCCAAATTTATAGACTACAATTCCAAACAGACTAATTGCATGTTTAATTACAATATTTACTTGTAATTTTTGACTACAACTATCCTCAGCCAATGTGCGTGTTTTCTTTAAGTATGTAGTTACTTGCAACTCTTGGCCGTAACTAGCAACAACCGAACTGATGGAAAGCATACTCAAGCATTTCTTGATGCTCAGTGAATTTATTAGTGTTTCCTATCATGTTATGTCAATTTTTTTTCTATTTCAGGTGATATGTGAAAAACACATGACGACGCGCTGCGCATGCTCAGTTGTGACCGCCCACAAATGGCAGTTTATAAAATATAAGTCGAACTGAATATGCAGAAAAATGTCCATAATTGAAGCCTAATATTCCATTATGTTTTACTCGTGTATCTCCGGTACACTTTGCAAAGACGAATATTGTTTTCT
Organism: Acanthopleura granulata; assembly: GCA_016165875.1. Classification (NCBI taxonomy): domain Eukaryota; kingdom Metazoa; phylum Mollusca; class Polyplacophora; order Chitonida; family Chitonidae; genus Acanthopleura; species Acanthopleura granulata. The sequence goes on along the minus strand of JABBOT010000009.1, from coordinate 11,827,778 downwards.
GACCTTGTTAAAATTGTTAACTCAACTCTATAATACACCGTGCTTGTCGACCGAAAAATGCAAGTTTAGATTTTAAAGCTGTGGAGAATTATTTATATAAGATCCACAGATTTTAGGCCACAGAATAGTAATAATTAGTAGTTCTGTATGGACTGACCATTGTTGATTAGAACAGCCTGAATCCCTGAAACACATCTTACGGCACAAATCACTCCAAGGAATTGAGTCTCCATGTAAAGTAATTTATGTAAGGAGCCAAATACAGAAACCTGCCATCCAGCAATATACGGCCACAGGTCGGCTATGTTTAACTATTGGCAAAATGTTTGGACAATATTATGTTTATTTCGGTGAAGTATTTTTTCTATAGGCTACCCCGCAAGTGGAAATTGACATTTGGTCGTGCTCCGTCGGCTAACATGAAGCGCAGCCATTCTGTGTGGGCTGTGACGCAATTGTTCCAAGCGCGGAACTCTCTTGTCACCTGAGATTCTAGTAACCTGTGAGGGTTGTCATTGAAATTTAAGTTTATATGTAAATTTACAACATGAAAAGGTCAAGAAACAATGACCTGGAAATACTTTGCACTGTTCTTCACACATGTACTAGTTATAATTAAACTATATCATTAAAACAGTGTCTTGTCCCTATGTTATTATTTACTTTATTTATACGTTACATTGACAGTCAACTCAGAACATTTACGTCTCAACCTTAGGAAAGCTGATCTCTCCTAGCTCTCTGACTGGGCAGTCTCTTATAAGCTTAAAATCATGAGAGCCTCCAGATCCCCAGTCGCCAGCAACGTACTCAACATTTCAAAGGGGGATAATTCATCACAAAATTCCTCCAAATTCCAAATAGGTTCTTGCATTCAAGAAAGAATTTTGTAGTCTCTTCAATGAACAGTGTATAAGCCATGAGCTGCCTTTTACTTTGAATAAGATATAGTTAACGCACTTCAAGACAACGACATCAGTTGTTTTTATTTCAAATATTTATTATATTTCACAATCTGTAAGATAAATACAAAATAAAATTATTAGGTCAATTAAAATACAATCATACACAAAAACATCCTATAACACTCTATATGACGAATTTTATATATTAATCAGAGCAAAAATTTACAGAAATACTGCCCAGCTGTGTAAGAAGTTTTTACAACGTGTCGATGGGTGTCAGTCCAGTTGAGATGGATCCAACACTACACCTTCTTATATTGTTGATGGTAATAATGAAGTGAGGTAATGATAATTACAATAGTGATGATGCTGCTGATCAGGACATACTCTCTAGGATATACCTTTTCTCAGACATCCAAAGATAGTCAGCATAGAACGACAATGTCCTGTAGATATGCATCATGACATACGCACCGGGAAAAACGAAATACCATTGTCTAAGCTAGAGGTCGTTTAAAGAAATGTCGCCTGATCCCTAGGGTTAGGGCCCCCATGGTTATGATGTGATTCCCATGGTTACGTCCTATCCCAACGGATATGTGGATCGTATGGTTAAGGCTTGGTTTCCATAATTAGTGGGGGGACCACCATGGTAACGGAGTGACCACCATGGTAACAGAGTGACCGCCATGGTTACGCCGTTGCCATCTTCTGACCCTGCTGTGCTCCAATAGTTCATACTTATCACAATTATGAAGCCAAGCAGTATCTCATCTGATTTCAGTGACGATATTAATATTTATAACAGTGACGATAAAAATTGTTTTTTTTTTTTTTTAAATTATTAAATGGACAGATACAAATGTCCCTGTTACTCATACCATATCACATATTTAAATCCAGCCCTCTTAATATCAATCGGGCCTACTTTCTCCGATGGTATCCGCCTACTTCCTTTCATATCCTTCCTTTGTCTCTACACTGTTAAAATCACTACTCTCGGCTCCGGCGCCAAAACTGTTGTCGATCAGGTCTCGTAATCCCGGAGGGAAACCTGATTTGGCTGGAGCATGGATTGAGTTCGAAAGCGTCCCCGACACAATTTTCAGCACAGGCCATGTCGCATGTCCTCGATCTCCGCCGATAACCTCCGAAACAGCGGCTAAAGGGAGACCACTCCGACCAGCCTCGGCTGTCACACGACACCCAATGGGACAGATCAACTTCAGGGAGAGTGGAACACTGCACACTGGGGTTTCTAAGAAAGATACCAAAATGATTAGTAAAGTATGAGGAGTTTTAAGGGGTTTTAACACAAAACGAAAATGGCGCTTGGCTCAAATCTTTTAGTAGAAACTGAGATTAATTACACGCTTATATATAACCCCAAAATTACCAAGTCTAGGGTATAGTAGAAGAGGGGCACGTCAGCACTGTAGAGAGTGGTAGTTTTACCCATGGTACCCAGGTCTGCTCCGCCCATAAACCTAACCGACATCATACATGTGTAAATTTTGATGTTTAACTTATAAACACTTTTTCCATCATGTAGTACATACTTGGAGATTATGGTATTATAGCATAGTTTAGGATATGTTTTAGACACTTATATTTAATACTTAAGTGTATGTGTACATTTATTAACAACGCTTGTTTAATCATCCATTAAAGGCGATGGGCGTTGGTCATTTTAAAGTGTATAGTGTAAAAATTCCTCAGTGCTGATTTAAACAGCATTCAAACAGATAAATAAATACCGGTAAATAAACAGACTGATCTATTACTCACTTGCTGGATGCCGTTTCAAACACGTCAGCCGGTACCGAGGTCAGGTCGGTGTTATCACAGATAATTCGAGCAAGAGACGTCTTTCTGATCTCGTCTAATTGGCCTGAAATAAACAACAAAAATATTTGAAACATTTGCAGTGTAGTTTCATTTTTAAGTCGCAGTTACAGATCTTGATAACACTAATCACAGCGCATGCGTAGCTTCCTTCGCCCGCTTTACGTGTAAACTAAAGGGATAGGTGCATACGCTGTGAAGAGGATGGACCCCGTTAGCTCGAAGAAAACAAAGAAGTCAGATACTTCTTTGTGTTTTCTTTATCAAAATAATTCTGCTCTCCCGGTATGACAACTTTATCAAGTCGTTCTTCATATTTACATTTTTTTATGCAGCAATATTTATATGTAAACTGTTGTCTGTTACTAAATTTATATCCCTCTCGTTTCAGATCCTTTATTATCACAAAATATTTTATGTAAAATACTTACTCATTTCAAATTTCGTAGTAGGGTTGTCATTTTCGTAGTAGAATCTGTCTGAGTTCTTCAGCACCCAAAACTGGCGACCAATCAAACAGGCTCCTGTTGGTCCCACAGCGCGGCCCTCTAGCGGTGTCTCAGTGACTATTCCTGTCCACAGGTCAATGTCGCTTGGATGGCTGAAGTAGAACACATAGAGTTATTTCCCTTAACAAAATACACGAGTCTGGCGAAAGTTCACTAGAGACTGCAGAGAGTAGGTTGATCTAAGTTGAGTCTGGGTTGAGTTCACAGTGCGGGTCTTTTTTTAGCAGACGAACACGGATTTATAAATATTCTATATTGTATGGTATAAATTTATGTAATTTCAAAGGCGTAAACGTATTTATTTATCAAAATTGTACATTTTAACATATCATAAAGGGAATAATATACAATTAAAATTATACATACCACAGAATTATACATTAACACACGGATTTACTATTTGGCAGACGAAAACGAGTTTATAAACAACTAAAATTATGCAATTTTAACTTATATATCGTTATTGGCTAAATGTCAATTAGTACAAAAAAACCCCTTAATTTCAGTGTGCCTACCTGTAAACGTTTTGTAATAGGTTCAGAATAGCTTGTGTGTGCTGAGGCGAACCAGAAGATCCCGTTGTGAAACTGTTCATGGTTGTGAGTCCACACCACGCACGCCATTCGTTGTAACTAGGCAACCCATGGTCACGCCCCCTGTTAATATTAATGCTGGCCAGATCCAATCCAGTCCCAGGTGCCTTCTCGAACATGTGATTGGTCAGTTGCGTGGTTAGCAGGTTTTCGGAACCTTGCTGTTTGTCCTGAATAAGATTCCTCACAACGAAACTTGGTCCCTTGGCATTCTGGTACATTACTTCCGGTCTCAAGAAATGATCCTTGAACAGATGTCCAGGGGCGAAGTGATCCCTCACGGTGCCGTGGCCGAAGCGGTAGCCTGCGGCAGCGAAGCCATTCCTTACGCCGGGCTTGAAAGAAGAGTCATATCCGGTGTAGTAAGATCCGGCAGGTTGCGCATCAAAACCGAAAGCGTCGACAAGCGTTCTACCTAAAATGGTCGGCAGATACTCGTTGTAGGTGATGTGTTGCAGTTCAGCGCCAACAATTTTCCTGGCCTCCTGGAAGAGGCGCTCGTCGTCCCATGATGGACTCAGTAGGCGGAGTTCTCCGGCCACTCTGTTGTGTTCTCTAACGAATAGTGTGTGAAGAGTCATTAAAGCTGGCTGCTGATTGGCACGACCCTCGCCTGGAAATACGAGTTTGTACATTCGCAAAAGGTTAGTGGCTAATTTCGCATTTGTAGTGTTATACAAACACAATGGGACTCTGGTGGGCTACACAGAGAGGTTCAGTTCGGTGTCATTTCTCGCCCCCCCCCCCCCACGGAACAAGATGGTTCCAAACTGTGTAAAAAACAAATTCTTCTTTGCTTTTACGTTGTAGTCTTTGTGAACTTTGTCTTTGTTACACGAACGCAACGACACAGATGCCGTGATGTATCGCTGTGCAGAACGCTGTGCAGAGTTCACCCCTTGGACAGATTTGCTTTTGGTGCTTCATATTTCCCACCACAGTAAAAATACATGGTTTTCCGTAGCGTTGCAGAGCTTGTGTACTAATGAAGTGTTTCTGAGTCCACATACACCAAATAAGTGTGCCGTAATTGAGGAAGAAAGAAAAAATCATACAACTCTGAACATCTTTGAGTTCCCAAATAAATGCTCTTGGAATATGTACTTGAAAATGTAGACAAATTTGCAGAAAACATTTAAGAAATAATCTTCTTTTACAGTTTAAGGGGGAGGGATTTTGGAGAACCATGTTCTCCGATGGTGCCGCGCCTACCTGTTTTGAAGCAATGTTGGGTGCCGGTTGTACGACAGCCGGGAGTTCCTGTAGCGGCTGGATTCTGCATTAGCAAGTCCCCATTGGGGCTGGACGTTACCTTTAACAGACCTGGAGCGATAGAAAGGTAAACTGAATTAATGAATCATACACTGATGAAGAAACCAAATAATACATGTTACATATTAGTTCTCCTTGTCGCGTTGGCTGTATAAATTTTGCACGTTCGGGGAAAAGATTCATTGTGGATAAATGGAAAAGCTTAGTCACGATACTTCATGTCAGGCTACATGCGGCGGTACTTGGTTTATGGCCGGAAGGGAGTGTAAGTTGGTGATTTTTAAGTATTTTCATGAGCAGTCAGAATAAAACCCTAACCGAGTTACGCTGACACGAGACCAGATTTCACCATGTATCATGCGGCCATTTTCCAACTATCACACTTTTGCCGATGCTCTAGTTTTACTCTCCAGAAGTCTGCTGTCTTTTGTGTTAGGTAATCAGACGGCCGCTCAGGAGGAATTTTTTCGCTTACAAGGGACACTCAATGAAATTTTAATACCGTCCTGACTAGTTCACAAGCCAGAGATGAACAAAAAGCCACTTACCATTGGACATCGTCCTCAATTCCATCATGGCCTCTTGGTCACTGCCGTAAATGGTGGAGGCGTCCAGAAAATGAGTCACTTGATTCAGCTGCTCGCGGTAACCTTATAGAAATAAAGTCAAAAGGGTATTAAATGATTGTGTATTTGACTCCTTTATTGTCATGTGGACCTGTTGCTGGAGTAATGACCTTTGAAATGGAACATCACAATCGTTTCCAGAAGAGGGGGTTTATTGTACAGTGAAATTTGTTTTTTAGGAGGGCATTTTTTTTTCCATTTAGAGTGACCAGAGCACACTGGGTGGCAGATACAGTTGGAACGTTTATGAGCATCATTGATGGTGATAACTGCTATGGAATGTGGCAAATGTTTTGACTTTGAAAGCATCTTTGCTTCAGCCAATTATTATGGTTTTTCAAAGCATCATTTCTTACATCGTCACCCACTGTTATGCAAGCATCATTTATTGTAGTAAGGCATTGATTTGGCAGTACTTGACTTACCACGATCACAGTGGATATCGGGTGTAGGCGCCGCGCGGACAAAATTCATGCAACTTCTGTTGTACTGAGAGAAAAACGGATCGTTTGTTGGCAGCTCAATTGGGAAGCAGCCCAACCTGGGGGAGAAGAAAAGAGAACCACACATATATGTAAATCTGGATTATCTCCCTCTTGCTTCACAGACCATCAGAGAAAAGTGGACCTTGCAGTGAATGGGCGAATTTTCAAAGAAAATGGCAAAAGACCAGAACGTGTGAGGCTTGGAGGAAAAACTTACATAACTGAATTGTTTTTTAAACACTGCAATAAGTATAACCACAACCTTGTCACCTACAATTTCTATAACAACATACAACAGCAACTGTTTCGTTTTTCATTGTTATTATTCTTACTGCCGTTGCAGTTATTTAATTATGCTTTTGTTAAATTATGTTACGTTTTGTTGTTTGTTAGTCTTCCAGAAATTTCATGCACAGATTCATCTGGTGCTACACACAAATCTATCAATATTAAAATGATGTGGACAGAGATGTAGATCGAGAAATGTTATAAACTAGTCCTCTTTATTGAATAATAGGGACAGAAATGCATAATGAACGTACATCTTTTTGTCAGGGTCATTATCAAAACTTCCATCTGGATTACAACAAGTCAGAGCTGACCCATTCTCGCCTGTTATAGAAAAAAAAGTCGTTTTAAACACAAATGTGTAAAGATGGTTTAGTTTCTCGTCAATATACATTACATCAGCCAACAATATACCTTGGGGACTCAAACACCCATATTTATGTTCAATTAGGCAAATAAAGACTGACTAAGGTAGATTATAATTACTTAAAAAATATGCAACATTTGCATATATTTGTAAAGAAAGAAAATTCACAAAGCGGGTAGCATTCTTATTGGGGAAAATCATAAGTTAAGGCTCACTCACCACTTGACAGCGTGTTGGAGTTAATGTCATGACTGACAAACTGCCCGAATTCCATAGTCATGTGACTGATATCTGGATGCAGATTGGCCACTGTGCTCTTTTTGTGGACCCCTGTGCTGATGACGCGGGGAAGTGGAAGTGGGGTTCTGAATACAGACTCGTTTCGTGGAGAGTTCATTCCTGTCATATAGAAAGAGAAACAAACGATTAACAGAAAAATTATATGGACTCAAAACTCTCTGTTCTAGGAACGGATCATTGTCTAAGTAAGAATTAACACCGGAAAATGTTGAAAAGTTTACATTTTAGCTCTCTCTGTGGTTTTTATTTTACATTCCCCCATTTTAAAACCATACCAAAGTCTTAGACGCCAATGTGCCACACTCAAAAGCTGCCCATGTGCTCCCTCTGCAAAGCCTGCAGGAAGAGTGTCACCGGGTATTTCAGCATGACAGTTGATACGAGCAAAATAGTTTACGTGAGGTTTCTATTTTAACTTTCGCCTTTGCAAAACAATATCTACTAGATTTCATTACATATTCCTTTTTTTAAAAGAGGTGTCATCCGAGATCACAACAACAACACTCCAGTGACATGATGTCGCGTCGGCATTTTCTTTTTCTTGTGAAGAATTCGCAGCGTAAATTTCCCTTCCGGATATGACGTAACGCGCAAGCTCTTACAAAGGGTGCTTACCATCGCCATAATTCGGCGGTATAAATCTATCGAAGGGGGTGTTAGATTTTCCCCACATCGGGTTCTGAAGATTGTTACAGGCTCCATCGATGGACCGGAACTTAGAATTCTCGTCACAGTGGATGACATCCCGGAAGGGACAGTTCATGGATTCAATGGTGGTGGAACTGAGACTCGACCTACTCCGACTGTAAGACAACAACAAAAAATGGAAATGACTCAAGATAGTTAACTATATTAACCTGTCATGGTTAATGCTATATATACAATACATAGGTAAGTAAAAAGTTACCTCATTACCCACTACCCTGTATCCCCCCACCCTCGTCCGCCAAAACAGAAGAAATTTTAAACGGTATATGGGATTTTTAGTGCGACATTAAAAATACGAGTTATGCTTACAACGGGTTCAGACAACGATTAAATTATAATTAAAAACGTATTCGTAAATGATGTGTGAAATTCGATGAAGATTTCTTTGTCCATGAACTTTTATGGCAAACAAACTTGCGCAAGAAAAGAAAACTTGCTGCTTGGTCGAATGAATGAATGGCAGTGCACAAAAATCTGCCTAGGGTTGGAAAGGAAGTTGATGTGTACGGATCGATATTACACGTCATCGGTCAAGGAATTTCTTTTTTTCCTGATGATATTTTATCATATGATTATGATATGAGATTTATGGTGTGATGTTAGGCTTACATATAAACTCAGATATAATCATTTGCAAGGTGTCTGATCTTACCTTTGCAGCAAAGACGTAAATACGGCCCCAGCTTTAGCAATCCTCTGTGCCTTGCTGTTCACTTTCATAAACGGACCAAAAGCCGTGGAGCTTCTCTGAGCGTCACCTAAACGGCTTGCTGGTTGACAGAACAAATATAACAGAAAGTAGCTTATTTGTGGAAAGCTGACATAATTTCTTTTATGTTTCAACCATATTTCCAGTAAATATCAAGACGAATTCTGAAGAAAATGTGAACTTTACAAATTAGATTAGAATATATTGCAATATATAACATTATCTGATTTCGAATTAACACTTGTGGTGTTCCACATTTTAAATGTTACAAATCTTGTAATCTAAGACTATCTAACCGTTTGCAAACAGTCATTACACAGTGTAACGTTGTACTTTATTGGCACACGATTATAATTAGAAAATGTTTATGTTTTACCCTTTGTGTTTTATATATATATATATATATGCCTGGCTATATACCTTTATCAGACACATTCCGAACAGCATTTTCCAGTTGTGACTTAATTTGATTAGATTCAGTGAAAATGCGCCTTCTCTCAGCTCTTTCCTCTGAGGTCAACAATCGCCGAGTTCTGGGAACGACTGAGACCCGGGGCAAGCCTTGGGCAATGCTCCTGAGGACGTCGGGACGAGACATGGTTCGCGCGATGTCATCCTGACCTGAAGGCGTGAAGATTGCGCCCTGGGCGGAAGTGCAGGTGATACCTGTGCTGAGGGTCAGAGCTATCACAGGCAACAATGCCACTGTCATGCTGCAAGGAGAGTTTAAATATTTAGTTGAAAGACTATTTGCTGTGTAAAAAAAAATTTACAATTTTGAACCCCAATTTTTAGAACAGCTCTACAGGTGCCCCAAGACCGTATACCTCCGTCTGTGCTACGCATGTTAAAGCTTTAGAGCAGTGACACGCCTAATCGAACAAAGACTTTCACACATACGGTGAGGGATGGACTGGTACATCAAATGAATTAATTCATCACTGTTCATTTAGTGGTCAATATTCATACATATATTTCGAACAGATATGAATGAACGACCGGAACGTCATAGATTTATATCGGCACTTTATTACTTAAAGTAAATAGTTGAACCACAAGTATATTTGTATGTTATACTATAAATGAGCCAGCTACAGGGGTTTGTGAAAACACAGGGGTTCGAAGATGAAGATCACAAGCGTTTGCATAGTCAGGTAGAGAGTTCGCATCCAGATCTCGCGGCAGTTAATTTTTGCCAGCATTCTTATCCCGGAATTGACGATGCGACGTTAAGTGACATATTAGTGACATGGTGACACGCAATGAAAAAATAAATAAATACATAAATAAATTAAAAATTTGTTACTGACTTAAAGCCTGCTTGTTACAAATAAAAAAAGATTCTCTTACAATGCCAGCTCGGTATTCATTTTCGCTGCTTAGACAACAGATTTTTTGGGACGTAATAAAAAAATCCCTTACCTGAGAAATTGATTTCTTCAATTAAACTCTGTCTGATGCTGTAGTAAGCCCGTATAAAATACCAATGTGAGAACCCGTTCGTTTGTCCCGCTGTATTATCGCCTTCGGCTCTGTGGTGTTGACTTGTCACTGTCTGTCACAACATGATAATCTACATCTCCTTTTATAGCATACCCTAGCTCCGCGATATGACGTGAACTGACATGACCGCTGTTGTGACGTCACAGATCCGGGATACTCTTCCAATGGCAAGCAGCTCGATTCAATGACCCAGAAGGTCAGTTTACACTTCACACACACACTTCAACATGAGCGGTTTACTCTGGCTTTATCCGATTGCCTCTCTCTGTGAATGCGCGAATAATTTGAAAAGAACTGACAAAGCAACATTTCCGCTTCTTCATAATGAAATTTCCCGTTACTCAGAACACCATTATGTTATCAACCCCCAGTGTATTTTTGGACCCCGAGGATATAAGCCTTCCAATCCTTTGCTTTTCTGAAAAGAAATGTGTTTTCTTAATATTAGCAAGAATTTGGTCATGTTTTTTCAAATAGACTATTTGACGCTGTGAAGCAGATATATACTGTCTATTTAAAATAGGGGCATATTTCAGGTCCCTTTGATATTTCTCGAAAATATAATTGTATAAATGTGAATGAACAATGAATGCAAAAAGTTGGTCCCGAAGCATCATGATAATCGTAAAGTGCGCAGGTGTATTACCTGTCAGTCTGGTTGAAACTTGCATTCAAACTTGTCAGTCATTATAGATTCATTGGGCCCATTATAATCACGGCTAAAAGTCATCGGAATCTCTCGACAAATCTTATTTGTGGATGTTAACATTGAAACAATGACAAGATGTAATGATTCACATATAGGGATTGGGGGAGAATCGGATAAAATATATACAAAGAACTTCTGATTTTCATGAAATTTAATACTCTCTATTCCCCACACATTCATGTGTTTAGCGGGCTTATCATTCTAGCAGTGAATCAATGATTATGGCCTAACGCCATGCAGGCAATATATACAGCTACACCTCGGCTGCCATGGTACTATAGGAGAATTAAGCTTAATGTAAGTATCATTGATAGACCTCTATGCTTTAAGCTCTTCTCAGAAGTAGGTACTTCACCCGTCTTCTGTCTTTACATTGACCACAGCTTCAAAGATTAGTTAAACACATACGTAATCAGTTATTTCCCCAATGTTATTTTCAGGTTCGCCAATCCCACAGATAAATCCATGTTCAAAATTAAAGTCTACTCTGGGTTACGATGATACATGCCTGTGTTGTGTGCGGTGATTTGTAAGAGCCGGGTTCAGTCCTGTGTCTATACAGGTTTTGGATTGATCAGATAACTTTTTTCATCAGAGCTTGGCCCAGGAGGATATAGTTTAAAGCCTGTCCGGCCCGATGTCAGTATACTTCGTCATGCAGTGGTGTCCTGTCATGCGTACTGTATTGTATAGTATGTGGTGCCATGTCTGGCATCACACCCGGTGTCACGTCTAGTGTCATGTGTTAAGTCAGGCTTTGTGTTCTGCTTTGTTTAATATGTGGTGTCATGTCTGGTCTCATGTCTGGTACCATGTTTAAAGTCAGGCCTTGTGTATTGCCTTGTACACTATGTGGTGTCACGTTTTGTGTCTTGGTTGATGTCGTATCTGGTGTCATGTCTGTTTCCATATCTGATTTGATGTCTGATATCATGTCTAATGCCTTGCCTAGTCTCCTGCCTGGCCTCATGTCTCATTTTTACCCATGTTCTATGTGAAGGCATCACCGTTATGTCGTCGAAATAATGGGAAGTCGAAAATGCACACAATCAATAAACTAAACACAAAATGTTTATGAAACAAAGATAGAGGTGAATGACAGACAAAACATATTCTTCAGTGGCAAACAATCTTCATCGTTTAAATCAACAAGTTGCTCCTTAAGGCTTCGGTCCCTTAGTAAAGAGATACTCAGTGGTTCGTCTGTTCGTAGATTCTCTGGTTTGTTAAGCCGTGAACTCGTCACTGTTTTTTATTAACTTAAACTGGTTTCCGCATTTCAAAAAACAGAAGGCTGAATCCAAAAGAATAAACGCGTAACTGGCTCAAAAGAAGTCTACATTTCTACCTTATAATTTGAGTTGAAATTGTTCAGCGGAAAATGTCACATGCTTGTGAAAATATCGCGGAGTTGCAATATGCTTATCGCAAAGTGGGTTATCTTGCGGTTGTGTAAGGATAGCGTTATGACAAGACGTTCTTAGCGATAAACACATGACAGTTCCGGGACTCTATAAACTGTCTCTATAGACTACTCCTATCGTTGAGTCTTTGTCCATAAAGGACGTGGGTGGTTTGTTAGGGTAGGGGGTAGTGTGTTATATGAAGGCAGGGAGAGAAGGGGCAGTGAGGGGTAATTCAACGCATGCACCTGGGGCCATAACGTTTCGTCAAACGTAACTACTATGGTGACGTATCTCTACAGCCTGTAGAGTATTACATATCTGTTATCTCCAGGTGTATTTTATGACCAGTTTTCTTCAGACATTAAAAGCTATCTAATCGGCAGTATTTTACCTTGACATATTTAAAAAGCAACAAACAGAAAACTACTTTCTAAATACAAGGTAGCAAGAGTTTTTGAATGCTAGCCCTGTTCCACAACACAGTTGTAAGCTAAGTTGATTGTATCTGTCATGACAACCCATGATGAAGAGACAGGTAGCCATAGTAGTTACAATCAGCTAATTCTACGACTGCTTTGTGGAACAGTCCTGGTCGTTTTTTAACTTTTTTTTTGAAGAGAAAAATACAGGATATTTTTGACTCCACATTCCCTTATTGAATCAAATTTTTGTCTATTTACCAAGAATAGCCCAAGTTTTCGCCTGTAAGGAAATGTCATGGTCGTTCATGTACCGGTGTTGTTTATGGTGTTAAAATGATTCTAAAGTTTGAAAAAAGTTTTAAACAAAGGGAAAATGTTATAAAACGTATTTATTGGAGTTGTTCTGCAATAATAGCAACATTTTTGTAGAAATGACGCTGAACGATTTATTTTTTGTTAAAAAATCTCCGGAAAAATCTCTTTAAGGGCAAAGTGACTATGTGCATAACATTAAAAACATATATTCACTTTTGAAACTAAAGTGAATATATTTTCTGTTCAGTACGGTATTATTTAGTGGTTACCTAAATGAATCATGGCTTGGTGAGTGGGACGTCATAGATGTTCCTGTTAAGCAGCACTACATATATGTTGACCCTGCACTGCGAAGTTGGACCGGGTACAGAGATACTGATACGATTTCAACAGTTAATGCTGAAATATACGGTAAAAAGAGATCCACAAATGCAGTTTGATAACTGCCACACGTAACCGCATAAATCTGTGTTTTTACCAAGTAGCCCCAGTCAGGGTTTTATTCCAACTGTTCCTGTAAAGGCTTATACATTGCCCCCCCCCTCCTCCCAGCAGAATGACTAAATAGGATCAAAGAAAAAGTAAACAGTGATTTTAATAGCACCTTAATATACGCCACTGGTAAAAACGCATGTTACCATTACAATCAACTTCGCCAACGATTACTTCATTCCGAAGGATCGGTCCCAGTTTCAGTCCAGGGAAAGGATTTAACGAGTTACAGGATACCTCGGAATGGAAATAAGCTTTCCATATCTAGAGCTCGTTGGTCAGATGTGTTCTCACTTAAGCAAATGTGCTACATTGACACAGTGAGGTCGCGACAGTGGCATTGTGAGGTTTGCCACAGTCACACAATGAAGTCGTAACAATGACACAATGAGTCCGCGAGAATGACACTGAGGTCGCAGGTTCGAATACAACCCTCGGCCTCGACGCTGTCTTGTGGTCTTGCGTAAGATGCACATTTCCACGCTTGCTCTAAGGACTTCTGCTGGTAAGTCATTGGATTGCTCGACATGGTGACATCAACTGACATATCTACATGTACCATGACAACCTCTTTCTCGTCAAAACGATTTTCCTAAAGTGCTACAGTGCAACAGTTCTAAAAAAATCCAATCTTTGCAGGCTGGTGGTTTATGTAGTCGTGCTTTTTAACACTCCTCCTACCAAATCCGCTCGTTACTAACAAGCACAATGGCTTAATTCAGTTCATTCACGCAGACGATAAGGAGTGAAATAAACAATTCAAAGATTTAGAAACGAATTAAGGGTGTTTTCAGAATTTCTATTTCAGGATTCTTCAGATGGAGCCGTTTTGATCAGTTTTGATCGAAACGGATTAGATTTTTGTAAACCAGAGGTCATCCCTACAGTGGAACGAAAAAGAAACTTTGAAACTGTGAAAGCGTGTGAGACTGGCGCAAAACTGAAAGCCATTCACAATATTTGTTCGCAGATACAATCCTAAAAAGCGTGCTTTAATTTAATAATCCATAAGTCAGTGAAAGAAAGAAGCATAATAGAATAAATAAACAGATAAAATGAAGTGAATGTATATATCTCTCTCTCTTTCTCACTCTATATATATATCTATATCTATATCTATCTATCTATCTATCTATCTATCTATCTATCTATCTATATATATATATATATATTTGTCCACGGTGGACACGATTAGGCGTACACCTACTGGGTTGTCCTGTAATAGCCTTAGCTGGGTGGGGCAACATTTGCGAATGCAGATCCGCAGGCAGTTTAGTATCGTCTACAAGAATAGGCTGAATGTTAAACTAAACACGATATCGCGGTTTGTTATGTAAACGGCATTTCGAGGGAATTTCCCTCCTTGGCTGTACTTCTGCGCTAAACTCTGCCTGTAACTCCTGCAGGGCGAAAAGCTATGGGTTTTCCCAACATCTTCAATTTTCCAGTCATCCCGGATAAGATCGACCTGGCAAATGACACCACACCCAGCTAGGGTACTACGCCGTTAGGCAGAAGGGCACGTGGTAGCGCGTGGTGTTCTGTTCCCGGGATTTCCGCCAAGTGGAGAATGGCTGTTGTGTCCTGTGGTAGCTTATCCAACGCAGTACAGTTAAGCCTCATGGCTTTTGTAGTGTATGTATGCCTGCTGTGGTGATATGTACTAACTCCTGCCCATAAGTTACACGTGTGCTCTATTTTTCCTTATATATCTGTACGGTACTATCCTTAATGATATGTAGCAAACTCATATGAGTTTTATAGGTGAAATGTTCTTCAGTAAAGCGTAAAAAAACGTTTAAATAAATAAATTAATACATAAATTATTAGAACAATAAATAAATAACTACATGTATAGGACTAGCGATAATCACTAGATGGAATTTAGACTCCTCATTATAAGTGAATGGTCCATGTAAATGATACAATATGATGTAAACAGTTTGACCAGCTGATCGACAGAATGAGACAGACAGACATATCGAGCGACTTACTTTGTCGCATTTTGTAAAGCCAGCAAAATAGATACTGTGGCATTCTATACAACGTGCTCCTATAGCCTGCACCTTTCTATATGTTTATTTATTTATCTGATTGGTGTTTTACGCCCTACTCAAGAATATTTCACTTATACGACGTCGGAAAGCATTATGGTGGGAGGAAACCGGGCAGGGCCAGGGGGGAACACACGACCATCTGCAGGTTGCTAGCAGATCTTCTCCATGTACGGTCGGAGAGGAAGCCAGTATGATTCACAGCGACTGCATTAGTGGGAGGCTCCTGGGTCATTACGCTGCGTTAACGCGGTAAACAACTGCCACGGAGCCCCCTCTCCCCCCCCATTTTATATAAATTCTACGTTCATTTATATAGCATGACGACCACTTTTTAAACGTGACTCTTTGCACTTACTGATGTAAGATCACAGCATTTTGTCACCATGGTATAACATTCAGCCATATGTGTAGTAGATCTGCATAGGCAAAGATCCTCGCTTACTTCAAAAACATACAAACTATGACAAATCTTAGCTAAAAGGTAATATAATGATAAGGCCAGACGATATTAATATGTGCCTAAGCTGAGATTTCTATTACGCGACCAATCTATATCAGATTTTCCAGCCAAAAATTATGAAAGAAATTTTATAGAGGCTAAGGATAGAGGGTCCCCATATTTGGAAATTTTACACAGAGAGACGAAAACGTGTCTTGACTGGATAGAAACTTTGTCACATTTATAACGTAGTGATATATACAGTTGACCTGAAATATGTACTTAAGAATTCACATCACGTGGTTTTACATCCGGTTCGCGTGTGTATAAGGTTACAGTATACCGTAAATGTATAAAAGTCTGTCATCCTGTTTGCCGTTAAAATAAATAATTATATATATCACTTAAATGTATAGATCCGGTTCTTTGTCATTAATAAGATGCCCTGCCTGACGTTATTTATATTCCCGTTATTTTATTTTAATAAAAATAGCTAAAGTACACGCTACTTGTGAGAAATGTGAAACGGTCTTCGTGTTTTTATATTACATGCAGCCAAAAAATATTCCTTGTCTTTTTTTTACACAAAGCTGGCGTATCCTTGCAACGGATATTGGTTAATGTGTAAACCAGGAAAAACGCATTTTTCATTTCCTTGAATAAGTCCAAGGATATGGTGGAATTTACTTGATAAAGCTGAAGTCGGGACAAAGTAAATGAACAAATCTACACTATGACGTCATCTCTGGAGGCTTCAAATGAAAAAGTCCTCTGATGTTAACATTATTTCACCTTTTACAAAATAAACCACACACACACACACACACGCACACACATATATATGTTATATATACATGTGTGTGTGTGTTGCATTCTAAGGAATGCTCGTCGTGGTGTGAGTGAAAATATGAGTGTACAACGAGTGTACAACGTAAAGCCCCAAGCATACATAGATACATACCACCTGTAATAAGCCAGCATGATACACGTATAATAGCACGTGCATGGGTGTGCCGGACACGACCTTTATGGCAGAGAAAAGACACATTAGTTAAAAGCAAACCAATTAACTACCTGGTGTAAGGCGGATTCTATTGACCGCATATGAACAGGGACTTTGGATGAAGTCATTTTCACCTGTTCAAGGTTTATAATTTGAAAGTGTATGTACTTTGTTTGAAAAGTTTTTTTTCATGATTATAGGTCCATAACGAATGGTCCAAATTATGTTTGTAAGTGAATGTAAAGGATGAAGGAATTATCTGTTAAATTTACCTGAGAATTCGAATATTCCACTGTATGTATTTCAGGACAATCCAAATCTGAAAAGAATAAAAGGCGTGTCGATAGTCGTAACATATACATGCAGCAAGTGACACAGAGTCAAAGAGACAGAAAAAAAAGGCTAAAAGCACTGACTGGTTCAAAATGACGCCATGAAGAGAAAAGCAATCATCGGTTTTTATGGAGAATTTGAAGTATTCTTATTGTCATTGCATTCAAATCCACATTTCAAACGGAAAGCCGTAAAGTTCTGTGCACTTCTGATGCAAAAACTAGCGCACTAAGTTGTGCTCAGATCTAATGTTATGTAGGGTATTTGAAATGGTTATGTATTTTAAAGTTTAAATTCAGCTAACTCATGTAGGCTTATTTCTTTGAAACATCAGGTTTGAAAAATACTTTGGGAAATATATATGTATTTGATTTTGATTGTTGTTTGAGGCCATATTCAATTACTACTCACTTATAATCGATGTCGGTCAGTTTCTGTGTGTGGGAGACACCGGAGTGCCTGGCATAAACCATCAATCTTTGGCAAGTTAATCATGTACTTGCCGACAGACGATGTACACATATTTACACCACACTGATGGAAGGCAAACAGTCACATAAGCGGCGTTTACCGCATAATATTATCAAGGTCCCCAAATTCTCAAATCCACAAAATTTGCTTTTCAGTGATGTGAGATATATTTCGGTATTTGTCATAATAATCCTTGCGTCGCTTGATGGAATATAACCAGCAGCACGAGATCGTATAATTTCGTCAACACTCATTCCTAAAACTTTGAACACGCATATAATGGCCTTCATGGGTGTATTTTTCACTAGTAAAAGCCTACCTGCACGTTTACTATGTGATAGACTACTTGTGCTCAGATATTCATCTGGATCAATATATACTGATAGCTGGAAAGGTAATTCACAGTGTTAATCATTGCAGCTCACGTGATCATTGGGAAATTTACTCTGGAGCGTGTTCGCCCTTTTTCAGATAATCATTAGGTGTGACGTACAAAAAGTGAAATACCAAATCCGATATATAACATTGTGCATAAGCAGTTGTATATGTGTGTAAGAAATCCTAAAAGATAGTCTTGATATTAGTTATAACGATATATTCATTTATTTCATTAACGTTGTACGCCGCACTCAAGAATATTTCACTTGACGGCAGCCAGCGTTATGGTGGAAAGAAAGAAGGCAGAGCCAGGTGGAAACCCACGACCTTCCGCAGGTTGCTCGCCGACCTTCCCACGTACACAAGGATATAGAGGGCCCTCACATCACACTATTTTTATTGTAATAAAATGCTTCTTAGATGAGTAAATGACTCTGTCTGAATCTATATTCCTGAACATTTACATGCTGATAAAACATACCACAAAATTAATTTGACAAACAGTATCGACGAGGATTTGAAAAATGTCGAGAAACGGTTGAATATATAGTAGATCTTCAAATATTACAACGGCTACGTGGATAACTCACAATAGCTAGAGTTAACCAAGCTAAACCAAGGCCATCATAATGATATTTACTCACTGAAATCAAAGGGCGAGATATATTCCCTTGATAAATTAATTTCTTCCTGATCAAGGAAGTTGCATAGGTTCTATATTTATCTAGTTTTTGACGTTATAAATAAATTATCTCGATCGTGACAAACTCACAGGCGACGCGTCGATTCTGAGTTATCATTTCGCTTTTCACATTTTTAAGGAATTTTTCACCACTGCCATTGTCTGTGGGGCATGGGCAACAGGCTACTTGCTATGGAATCCATGAAAGAATTTATGAACATGTCACTTACTAACAGTCACCTGATTAAATTATGAGACATTTGACCTTGGCTACAGTTACTATCCTTCTGACTCCCAACCTGAATTGCAACATAGGTAACAACAATATCTAATTTATTTTATTTATTTGACTGGTGTTTCACGACGTACTGAAGAAAATTTCACATATACGACGGCCGAGAGCATTATGGTGGGAGGAAACCCTTCAGAGCCCGGGGAGAAACCCACGATCATAACAATTATACCTGGTAAAATCCACACACAGACGCATGGTATGCATGTATAAATGTGATAACAACACTGCCTTTTGGGTAATTCTAGACCAGGGACATCTAGTATATTTGCATTTAAGATGATTGCAATTTTATTTAACCTAATCCTGCTTAAGCCATGGTGCTAAGGTACGTGCAAGTTGTCACTTCTTAAACACTTACATAAAATGTCAGAATAAACCCTAACTGATCTAAATTGACAAGAAGCCGGATTTCACTATGCTGCAAAGATTGGCTCCAGTTATCTGCGCTTCGCCCATTCAGAGGTCAAAACAGTAATGACTGACGTGTCAGTGTTAATAACTGTCGTCTTCCCTGTTCAGAAAATCTGTTTCCGAGAGCTGTATCCGATCTAAGACCAAAAGCATGCAGAGGCCTATATTTACAGCTCTTGAATCATTTATTTCCGAAGACTGGAGTCGGAATAACGCCACTTGATACGAGAATACACTCTTTGTTGCGCAGTAGAATGATTCAGATTTGTCCTGTTTGTGAACTAAAAGTTCACTATAGCCCAATGAGCGTTGTTTTATTTGTCACGTGACAGGAAACCCATTTAAACTGTGTTAAGGACATAGTTTAAGATCTTTACTGCTATAGTATGAAAGTTGTTGTAGTTTTTTTAGTGAAGGTATTGTTAATATATTTGGCGGTAAAGATAAACAATAAATAATTAATAATTAAATTAATAAATAATTAATACTGCTGAGTTGGAAAAAAATGGTGTAACTAACACCAAAAATGGGGTTCAAGTCAATACCAATGAATTATACTTACAACCTTCGTTGAAGTATTCGGTTTCATCCGAAAATGGACATGTATTAGTAAAACTTTTAGGATTATGAAATTCTGATTTGTGTCTTCTGTAATATTGCATCGTCGGAACACAAGTGAATGTGTGTATGTGTATAGGTAGGTGGATTGGTAACTTGTTCAACATTATGACGACGAGGAGTCCTTAGAATTATATATTCTAGACATAACACCCCACCCAGACGCATTATTCTCACGCCGGGCCAACCAGTCCTGTTTTCTTGTTCTAACATCTACGTGCTGAGGTATGACTTGACCCAGGTTTAATCCTCGATCTCCAGGCCCAGACGAGGACCCTCTATTCACTAGGCCACTGAGGCTGTTCACAAGAGTAATGTATGTATTCGTAATGAGTTTTATCACTGACTTCCATTGTGTATTGATTGATTGATCGAGTTACTTTATTGATTGATTGATTGATCTGCAAGAGTGTTTAACTTGTTTTGACCGCAGCCAGGTTTACGAGTGGAGGGCACCCGAGGGCCAAGGGTAAGCCACCCTCCTTGTCAGGTGTCTGACATACCTCTTTGCATAATCTCCGTAAGATCAGCGGTGCCACTTTAAATGATCTTGAATGATGAGTCACACGCAATGAAATCTGACAGTGTAAATCTGATGAGTCAAACGACAAAAACACAACGCATTTTTGTGGGTGTAATCTGGACAAGTGTGAACAGAGCTTGCAGTTCGTGAATGTGAAGAAGATAATGATCCTTCGTAGATGAGTAGTTAATTTCCGAGCGCAGCAATTGATCGATGAGACTCTTTCTCCGTCGGATTCCCTTTCCAGTCGTACTTGGGCAGATCTGTCAACGACCTGCAGATGGTCGTGGGTTTCCCCGGTTTCTGTCCGGGTTCGCTCCACCATAATGCCGGCCGCCGTAGTATAACTGAAATCTTCTATTATTTAATACACTGTAAATTTCGATGTTTAATTTATAAACCCCTTTATGTTTCAGATATTAACCACTTGGAGACAATAGCATTATAATACAGCCGTATATGCATGTTTTAGACATTTATGTTTAATACTTTAATATATGTGTACATTTATTAAACACACTTGTTTGAAGTTAAACCACCCATTAAACACGTGTGGCGTTGGTTAATTTATAGTGTATGGCGTAATATATACAAAATTCAAATCTCATGGCCGGAACAAGTCATTGTAATCAATCTATATCCCAGCTTTCGTATATGTACAGGCATAAATAAATATCTAAATAACCAATCAAATAAATAAATAAATAATACCATCATAAAAGTAAAATATTCTTGAATATCGCGTGAAACAGCAATCATATAAAAATATCAAAACGAGTTGAAGGACACAGAGGCTAGAAAGCGTTTTTGTCACCATGCCATAACTACGCATGGCCATTGAGGTCACAGGTATACCAATCCAGTTCTTGCTGACGAGGCTGCGACTGTAAGTCAGGGACTGCCAGCTAATGGCGAAGGGCGGTGTGCACAATTTCCGCGGGCACTACTCTTTCCGCCACCAAACCACTCGACCGACAACAAATAAGTGAAAAGCTCATATGTACAGCTTTATAAACCGAAGGGAAAAAACAAATAAATCGAAAAATCAATAAATATCCTTCCGAATATAGGCACCGTATCTGATATTTGTCGGCCTCAATCAGGCGGCCACAACAGTATTGCAGCATAACAACACATGTCGGTTTTCATTGATGCCATGATGATTGATTGATTGATTGACTGATTGATTGGTGTTTAAAGCCATGCTCAAGTTTTCACTGATATGAGGGCGGTGAGGTTTATGGAGTGGATGAAGCCGGATTGCCCGGAGTAACGATTCCCTAGCGTATACGCTTGTTCAGGTATCGTACGTTGCTGTTTCAAACCGTCTTTCATTCAAAAACTACATGTATCTGTTAAAATGTGTCACAGTAAGTTAACATATGTTGTCTAACATCGTACTGTAAAGATAGGACTACCACACTCCTGTATATATTATTTTACACGGTTCTTATGTGAGTAGATTGTCACCTAATAACTTCGAAATTATAGGTTTTTCCTGTTAATTGCAAGTCGCCACTATATGACCATTGGCGATCTGGTGTAAAGCATTAACGAGCCAACCAACCAGCCAGCAAGTCAGTCATTCAGTCATTCTGAATGTCAGATACTAGTAGTTAGTTGGGTACGCCTTCTGTCAGCTATTCCTCAAATACACGGCTGTAAATACAAAACTTATCTACCCATGCAGATCACGGGAGTTAAAAAAAAGTCTCCCTTGTCCAATGGATGGTCCCGGATACATCTTGTTAGAGCAAACACGGACACGGTATACGCAAAAATGTTATTGGCTCATTCGTACGAATGGGCAATACAGAAGGTAAATCGGTACGGATTGATATGAGATTGTTGTGAATACAAATCATGTGTGTAAGTCATTCTGTCGGGCAAATCCAAAGGGGATGATGTTATCAATCCAGACGTACACAGAATCTCATCGGTTTTCACAAATCACATATACCTCCAAACCAAAACCACGTTCTTCGGCTCTACTTAAAGACACATGCATGCAAAATCATTAAGCCTATTTTTATGCATTAACAATAAAAGGTTCTAAAAGGAAATGTTTTCTAATGGTGTTAACATGGCTTTTTTTGTGCTATATATAGTACTATATATAATATTAGAGTGATACACCATTTGCATGCTGATTATATTCACAAGCCTGGGACATTCATCGCCTCCTGTTGTCAACGCGGAAAAGTGTTGACTGCTTCTTTTTGCATGAATCCGGCGTAATGTTTTATTTTATTTTTTTAGTTCTGACCTGAAACGGCCATATTGGTTGAGGGCAGATGTACTGGCACTGTTACTCAGGCCACAAAGGCGTTGGGCTTCACGGAATCATTCGGGACTTTCAATTCTGGGTCACAACTTCACTAGTTTCCCGTGGGTAACAGCTATTGAAGGACCAACTTAACTGCTCCACATCTTTACCACTGGTTGTCTTAGCCACAAATTATCTTAGCCACTCGTAGTTGACCTCTTGGTATATTAACCACTCATCGTCTTAACCACTCAGATCATAACCACTCATCGTCTTAACCACTCAGATCATAACCACTGTCCATCTTAATCACTGCGCCATGATCACTATTGGTAACCATCAAGTTTACGTGCAGGAGGACTGACATGATTAAAGTACACATAAACCTAAAGGAGACATTGTTTTGATGATAAATTGAGAAATACTCTTATTCTGACGATACAATAATCCCTTGGCAACATGGATTGTTCTAGAAGTAAAAGATTGAGAGTCACGAGTTCAATGGTCACAGGTTGCAATGGTCTCACTATGAACTCGTTGATTTTATACAACGTTATATTTTATATGAAGGTAATTGATGAAATAATATTTCCGTCATTTGCTTCCTCTGTACTGTTTTTTTTTAACATTTTTTAGGACGACGAGAAGTCCTTCGAATATATACATCTACTGTGTCTTAAATCTTGTGGCAGCAGCAGGCCACCGCAGTGTCACCAGACGTGACACCCCACTCAGTAACATTATGCTGACACCGGGTGGACCAGCCCTGTTTTCTTGATTTAACCTCTCAGTGCTGAGCTACACACCATTTACAGAACATGCTTCAAACAACAACAATTACGTAATAGATTGAATATGTAAAAATTGTAGAGTAGGCTACTCTACCTGCAGTCCAAGTATTTCGACCTATTTTGCTCCTGTTTCTGCGAGCTCAAGTATCGTACATGTATGGCGTGATTTCTTATCAGGAACAGCTTGGTGATATATCACAGAGTCACGGGTACTTATCACGTATGAAAGTTACGTATCTGTTAAATTTGGGGTTTGTTGTTCATTAGAGCGAGATTGCTCATGCATTGAAATTTGCGTTAGAAATGACGCGATCGCCAGAGACATTCAAATTCCACATGTAAGACGTGTGCTATATACTAAGTCGTTTTGGATTTAGTTTACCTTCACGGGCAACGGAGACCAGAATAATTAAGACAGGCTAAATAATATTGTATGAAGTCACTAAGGTCATACCGCATTTGTAGAGTAAAGAACAGGTCTCAAAATTGCTTCACTGTTAAAAGTGGGCACTCCGGTGTTCCGGGTAGAGCTTCGCCGACCTATCAAAAGTTCGCTTACAACCATTGATACAGCGTTCCTGGATTCGCCGTTTGACTTTACAGGCCACCACTGGTACCTTTAGTCCGTTGAGCGTATATATATATCTCAGTCAATGTTATTCTTCAGTTACATTCTTACGAGCAAGGATCTCTATAAAGGCGTATTGTAAAACAACTACGTCCGAACAAGGTAAGTTGGGTCCTATATGGTTTAAAGCACTACCTTCTGGAGCATTTGTTCAATGCATGCATACATGTATGCATATAAGGCCATTGAATAAAATGAAATTCTGAAAAATAAAGTTATAGTAAAATCTTAATTTGTTGTCATGGAATTCACAGACTTAAAATTTTTCAGTCTATGGGACAAAGAGTGTTACATATACTCTCATTTCGTCTGAAGAAACATACACCAACAACTATTCTATTGCTTTTTCCTCAGTGTGGTAAAGATATTCATATGCAGGTTAGTGTTACCAGCCTAAAGTACCTATAAACTATACTGTATGATAATGTTGTTAACGAATCACTTGGCGATCTAAACAATTCAGTCCACCCGTCCATTCTATCATTCATCATTTCTAAGAATCAACAAATCAGTCAATTAATGAATCAATGAGTCAATCAATAAATCTGTTAATCCATTCAACATTTGTTATTTTTTTCCAGAATGAATCGCGTCATGCCCGTGCTAGTCTGTGTACCCAGTAGCCAATGTGCCGCTAACGGAGTGTCACGTTTCTCCGTAGCGCGTTCGGAGGAAACTCCCAAAAGCATTTCACGGCCTCAGGTGCTCGAGAGGGTCGCTCGACCTTTGCTAGACACCGAAGCGTGGGATGTTTTAGAGGAATCAATCACATCGCAACTTCTCCGAAACATCCAATCCGTTCAGAGTCCAGCCACATTTGACTTTCAACAGGCTTTGTTGGAAGGGGAGTTGAAATTTTCAGTGAATATTCAGAAAAAAGGTCGTTCATATTGGACGGTGGACGTAAGCCGTCTGTCTATGTTAGAAGAATGTTTCATAATCCTCCATCATTTCGTCCTCCACCATTGCATATATGCTGGATTTAACATTATTAAAGTTCTACGTAACATTTCAGTTTTGATACAGAATTATTCCATTTATATTCAGTATTGCCATTAACTATTTTGTGTCATCGATTAAGTGGACACTTGAGAATGCTGAACTCATGTTACAGTGATCAAGTCTTACAGTAAGGCCATGGTAACATGAGCAAACTATACACCACACCCAATCGCACAGGTAATAATCCCCTGACGTATAAGACCGCATCCGAAGCACCGCTTGTCATTATAGCGTTTAGATATTGTGCTTCAATACAAGGTTCATTATACACATGTAAAGTGTTGAACTACATTCATTTCTTCCTATCAAATTTTGTACTGCCAGACTTAATGTCAACGGTCAAAGACTCCGAGGTCTGAGAATGTTTCGACCCGCTCTGAGGAGATGTCCGTTCAATGTAGCCATCAGGTGTAACAAGGGCTCCAAATACAGAACAATTGACGGTTCTTGCAATAACCTGGCAAATCCGCTGTTGGGAAGAGCTAATACGCCCTTTGACAGGTACTTGGCGCCACAGTGTGATGATGGTGAGTAGAAGCTACGTGAGATCTCGTGATATGTAATAGAGCCACGAAACATTCAAGTCCGACATTTTTGCACCCTCGTAAACTATGAATGGGTGTTCCAAGTCAATAACCGCAAGATCCGTTGAGGGCCGTTGTTTATCTTCACCGCTATAGCAAATGGAAGCAAATCCCCATAGCTCTGAAGATGTATGAACACCAAAACGCTTTTTATTTTAACATTCGACCTGGTTAAATATGGAAAACGCTCCACAACCAAATTTGGAGTAATTAAGTGTTCTATCCGTGTTTTTACAAGGTTAACATGATTTTCCGATTGTCAAATACAGACTAATCAAATAAAGATCCCATCTGGTTAAACTACTGAGAAGATTAATTTAAATATTTCAGGCTGGAGCTGTTTAGCTTTTACTGGAATTGGTATAAAATGCAAATACTGCACAGATGCAAGACATAGAGGTGTTTCATAAAATGAGTGTAACTCTTTGAGAATCGTGTGTGTTTCCTTGGATACCATTGGTACGCGCATATTATTCTAGAGTGGTCAGAGATGGGAAGAAAGAATATTATTCCTTAACTCAGTGATAGACGATGCTTCACGTTTTGTTTGATTTTCATTTTGGAAACAGGAATCGAGACACTAAGAAGCAATTCCTTTTCCGGGCAGCCTCTTCCCAATGCACGTGTGATCAGTACAGTGATCAGCACCTGCACAAGAAAAGCGTAGTGGCTTGTTTACAGCCATATATCACACATTTGACCACGGAGTTCGGCCAGCTGATCAGCCATGACGTGAACAGGAATACTCTATCATCAGATAGGAAAATGTGAGTGAACATTCTATCCAATATATTTGATTTAAAAAGAACTAGTACACGGAGTTATAAGAAAAAGACATACATTGAGCTCTTAAAATCACATCATTGAGGAAGCCACCCGGAAGAGAGCTGACACCAAGAGTCGAAAAGATTTATCCTGTATCAGAAGGTATAAATGAAGAGAAAAAAACCCCCAAACAACAAACAACAACAACAACATATTTGGCTTTGAAAAATGTTTTAGACACTGTTTTGTAAAAATAATATGAGGTAGGACAGAATGCAAAATGACATCCTTCTTAATGAATGAAACAAACGAAAAAGCTACCGCATGGTAACTCGCTTTGGGTTTGAAGCAATCGACACATGCCGAATGAATTAACTACTTTATTTCTTTGAAGTGTTCTTCATTTTCGCCTAGTTGCATTTTAGTAAAAATAACTCCTGTGGCTTTTGGCATTGTCTGTGAATGTTCACACGAAACTCTGCCTGGGGAAGAGTAAATTTATACGGAGATTTTGTGTGACCAAATATGGTTAGCATCGATGAACTGGCCACAACAGGTTTGGGTTACTAACAATTAGAATAAAACAGTAGTGACTACATGAGACTGGGTGTCATCAGCCTTCACCAGTTTTCAGCAGTGTAATGATTTGTCAACTGCCACGCTGTTGTTCCTGCTCTCGTTTTACTCACCATGCTGTTGTCTTTTATTGTACATTGAATATATGTTCGCCAGCAGAAACTCTATTTTATTCAGTTATGCGTTGATTTGTTTTATTTTATTTTATATCTTTTAAAGTTTCAAATGTTGCATGTTGACAGGTTACGGGGGTGGATCCCTGACATGTTGTAGGGCTAACGGAAGTGTCGACCATAGCCGTTCCAAGAAGTTGTAAGCATACGTTCGCATATGGCTTGATGCTCTGCTTAGCATGCCATGCTGGAAAAGGATGATAAAGGCAAAAACTGTTGCGAACGTCTCAAAATTCATATATAAGTGTTAATTAGTTCAGAGTTCACTGAATTATCGACTTTTTGCGCCGGGTTAAGTTCATATTCTTAATTTATGACGAAAGTGGAAAATTCTTGAGTTTGGCGTTTAAAAACAATCAAATAAATTAATAAACAAACAAACAAATAAATAAATAAATTTATAAATCATTCATTCATTACAATACTTAGAGTTGTCTGACAAAAAGGGTTATTTGCATCATTTACTTTTTAAAATCTTTACAAACATTTTCGCCATATTTTTCAGTTTGATAGACTGGGTTGTCTTCCAATTGAACTCCCTGAAAACGACCCTTTTTTCAAACTTTTTTGACGGGAGAACATGCATGAATTTCGTCAGAGCCTCACTAACACCGGATATCAATTGTGATTTAGGTAAGCACTGTCCTGGAAATACTGCTTTATTTGGGAATAAATAATTTCAGTAATTAAAATCAAAATTTCCGATGATAATTTGACGTAGTTCAAAACGTGTTCAAGGGTACTTCCTTTTGAATATTCAGTTCTTAACACTTTGGCAAGACCCACCACCAAAGAAAGCTGTGTATTTTAGCCAAGAAATAGACAATGAAGTTTGGCTTTTTAAATGTGTCACACACTGACACATGCTCGTATAAGCTAATACGCTGTACACCTACATACTATTTCGTCCTTTATCGTTTTGTCGTTTGGGGCTTATGTATTTGACGGTTGAATACATCTTATGCCAAGTCATTTTAGCTTTTAGTTTTGCAGTTTTTTTACGTTTCAAAACAGAAGGTACGTTTCAAAACAGAAGGTCTGTAGCATCATCGTTGAGGGAAATTTTTGTCGAATCTTTTTTCTCACTCGATCAACCAATCTATCAATCAATTTTTGCACTGTTTTTCTTTCTTTCTTTTTTTTTTGGCTCCACAGGTTTCCGAGAGCAGCCGAACCGGGTAACACATTATATCGATGCCTCCACAGTGTACAGAAGAGACACAAGAACCATAAATGATGTCAGACTAAAGAGAGATGGTAAGAGAACAAGCAATCGTTCATCAGACATCGCAGTCGTGTTTAATATACACCGAAAGTACCCTACAAGGCATCGACTTAATTTAATTATAATTTAATTCTGTATTTCTTTAAAGAGGATTTCGCACAGCCTGTGGCTACTTGGCTTAATTGGACAAGCGGCGTGGTAAGACAAAATACAATGCATGATTTGAATGACATCGGTTTAGAAAACTTGGGCGCTTACATTATCACTGATGACAAACTATTATTGTTAACGTAAAACAGTAACCTGTGGTGAGAAATGGTTAGGCATTACAAGAGAAACGATCATTTTTTCAAATACACTAGAAATATTCCAATTTTCAGATATTTTACTAATCAGTCAGTCCATTAATATGTCAACGGCAGAAGTTGTCTGTCAATCATGTCGTGAGTCAATGCATGATTTATCTTCCAATTCTGCTTAAGGTGACATCCAGCTCTAATGGAGATCTGCCTCTACAGAATCCCCATGCTACGGGGACACCGGGTTGTCACAACACGGCCCCACAACATTGCTTCAAAGCGGGTAAGTCTTTTTTAAATAAAATTATAACAGATATTTCATCTAGTTCAACAATGCTCTTTCTAAGGGTAAAAATATACAGTCTTAATTAAAATACAGAACGTTTATGCCGCTGTACAGGATTATCTTATGTTTTATTATCAGAAAGCTCTTCAGAGTTACTTCAGCTTCACCATGCAACCACTGGAGGTGTCTTTTTAATTCATCTCTTTGTCAGTTTATGAGAACTACCTTTAAAACATTCCTTCCGTAACGATATCGCTGTGTGTTCAGGAATACATAGCTCATTAACAAATGCAAACATATTAATTAGCATTTTTTTCTCCTCAAAAGGTGACGTTCGCGCCAACCAGCAGCCAGGTTTGATGACGTTACATACCATTTTCTTGAGAGAGCACAACCGGATCGCCTGAAAGCTGAAGAGTTTGAATCCTTCATGGAACGACGAGCATCTGTTCCAGGAAGCCAGGAAGATTGTCGGCGCCGAAACACAGCACGTTACCTACAACGAATATTTGCCAACAATCTTAGGGAACACTTTCGCGTCTCGATTCGGCTTCGCTACTCAGCCCGCCGGGAAGTACTTCACGGGTTACAACCGAGCCTTCAACCCTGCCATTCGTAACGGATTTGCTGCAGCAGCTGAACCCAGCCCTGATGTATCAGAGTTCTAAAGGACCGTCCTTCCTGGCCAAGAATCTGTACATACATAACCAACAGTCAACCGACAACCTCATGACCACACAACTCACCAATCATCTTTTCGAGCGAGCTCCAGGAACCGGAATTGATCTGGCCGCCACTAACATTCAGCGTGGACGTGACCATGGCATTGGTAGTTATAACATTTGGAGATAGTGGTGTGACTTGGAAGCCGCCACTTCCTTCACTTCTGGGCCAGGAGGACTAATCGACCACACCTCTGCCGTTGCCGCTCTTTTGAAAGCGTGTACAAGTAAGTTTTATTAGTGTCTTCAAATACCTACTGTATTGGCGTCGGAACAGGCGTATATACCTGTCGTCAACCACAATGGAATTAAAAAATGGCAAGAGCAATTTCCAACAAAACACTCAATACAAACCATCGAAGAATTAAGAATGTATATAAAGAAGAAATTAATACACACGGGAAGTAACCAGCCATCCTTACTACATCGATTTGTGGACAGGAATAGTCACCGAGAGCACGCTAGAGGGCCGCGCTGTGGGACCAACAGGAGGCTGTTTGGTTGGGCGTCAATTCTGAGTGCTGAAACACGCCGATAGGTTCTACTATGAAACCAGCGATGCTGCAGCAAAATTCAAAATCGGTAAATAGTACCCATTAATAACATTTCTGAAATTTAGGAAAACTTTGCAAATGTATTCGAGTGGAATCCAAGCTGCATAGAAAAGTATACTTTTTATCCAAATTGACATTTGGCATAACAAAATCTCTCATAGGTTTAAAAATTATTTTCGTGTTCTCTTTTCGTGTTTAACTTAAATAACATTACACCAAATATTTTGTTTCATTTCTGTCTTTTGTGTTTTAGAAAGTGATTTTTATTGGTTTTCTTCAATGATATTGCAGAACAACTTGACGAGATCAGGAAGACTAGTTTGGCCAAGATTATCTGTGATAACACCGACATTACATCCCTTCCCAGACATGTGTTTGAGGAATTGTCCACCAGGTGGGTGTCAGAGATT
Source organism: Acanthopleura granulata (assembly GCA_016165875.1). Lineage (NCBI taxonomy): Eukaryota > Metazoa > Mollusca > Polyplacophora > Chitonida > Chitonidae > Acanthopleura > Acanthopleura granulata. The sequence continues at coordinate 11,796,833 of JABBOT010000009.1, read as the reverse complement.
ATCTCATTCCTTTTGGCAGTGACTGTGCCCTGCAATAGTGCAAACATCGAAACTGTGCGCGGTTCCAAGAAACGCAATAATGAGTGTTTACGCCAACTGATAACAACGAAGTTAGAAAATATTTTATACTTATGATTTCATAAACCCAGGGTGAATACATTAAACCAATGTCCGCTTCCGTGGAGAGGACCTACGGGGAAAATAAATACGAACGCTAGGTGTAGGTTCCTGATGATATAAGATGATATAAGCTAAATCGCATGGCCTTTCTACTCTCAAGAAATAATCTTATAAATTTAACAGTGAATGCTGGAATGTTACTAAAGCAGATTATTCTGTTATTGCAGCCGATATTTATGTTCAATATAACACGCATATTCTATTAATTCAACATGAAAGACTGCCTTGGACTAACAAGGTATTGTACTGGATTCATGTATGTGACAGTATTAATGCATTGATTAATTTATTTATTTGAATGGGGTTTTACACCATACTCAAGAATATGTATGTTACAGTGTTATGCTGTAACAACCGAATACATTTCAGCATCACTCAGAAAGCAGACTTACTCATAAAATCAATAGAATTTTGTGAAAGTACCGTGAACAGGGAGATGCGAATGTAATAACAGTTATTTTCTCTACTTCTTCACAGCAATCCCAATGTCCAATGCTCTGGCTTACCGAATGTCGATCTGAGCGAGTGGTCGGAGTGCGTTGATGGAGGATGGTCTTCGTGGAGTTCATACTCAAAATGTGTGGGCAATTCCCGAACGAGGAAGCGCGCGTGCACGAATCCACCAAAGAACGCCTGCGGGAAAACTTGCCCTGGTTCTGGGTTTCACCTGTCTCAAATTTCTTTTCCCATAAGGCCCTTCCCGCCATCTGGTCCACACATTTTCTCCGGACCACATTTCCGCGATCATAAAGCTGTTGGCCCCGAAGAACAATGACGTCGAATTAATTTTCCTTGTCGTCTGGCAGTAGGATTTCACATATGTATGGTAGTTTAGGTTTTTGGTTCCCAGATGTTAACGTGTATCTAACAATGTGACATTTCCGTAAAGACCTGATATTCTAATCACAACACTGCATGTGTATCACGAATAATCGTTATTATATGAAAAGGCATGTAAATTCTTTAATAACCCAGCCAGGCCATGAAAGAAATAATTTCAAAATGGCCTATTTTATTCCGTAATCAGACTTTTCCCTAGACTAATTTATTCAATAGTTCACACCTAACATTAACACGATATCTTCTTCTCGCACCTTTACGATCACCATCTGCATATTTTGCACATTGCTTTAGTCTCTCGACATTATAATATAAGATATTATTTTCTTTAATAAGAAATTTTAGGGCATGTTGCGTGTAATTGTATTTTTGACATGCAAATGTTAGTTTCTTTTCTCGTCCAAAGCAAACCTGTCCATTTTACACTACACGAAGTGCATTGTAAATGTAATATTTTGCCTGGAACCACTGTGGTATGGGTATGAATGAAAAACCTTATCCAATCTCTTCTATAGTGACAGCGTTTATTTGATACTGATAATGGGAAACGTTTTTTACGTTCTAGCCTATTAAGTGTATTGTCTCTAATGTTCAGTTACAATCTTTGTTATAACCAGAAATCTGTGGTTAGATGATGAAGGAAAATCTTTAACAACTAAGTTACAATAATATGTGTTGAAAATGGGCATGACTTCCAAATAAAATTAGTTACCTCGATTTATCGTGAACAACGTTTTATTAACGAAATCAGGCGTTGTAACTGGCGTGTGTGTGTTCGTTTTCTTTCCCCTCTTTTTTTTTTTTTTTTTTTACAAATGTGTCATATTTTTGGATAATAAAATGATATATTATTTATTATAAAGAAATGTTGTTCTGTTCCTTGAAATGTCATATGTTTAGGACTTTGGGGTACGTATCCCAGAATTATAAAGTGCCAAAACCTGATATACGTTATAAAATTAGAAAACAGTGCCCTGGCAAAAGAATAAGAGAAAAGGAAGCGTTTTACTTACAACATACTGTGAGTTAAAATACCTTCATTTTTGGCATGAAGGCTTATCTAGCCTCCGGGATGCATTTGTCAACCAAACAACAACAATAATTTTCTTTTCTTCTCCACACTGACATCAGACAGCGTTGATAAAATGTCAACATGGTGGTTGGGATTGGTGTGTAGGGATATATACTGTTATATGAGGTGCCCTAATGCTTCGAAGAGGCCGATTTCCTGTGACACCGGGTGGAACCTCGTAATTTACACCCTTAGAATTCCAAAGAATTCCAAGCTACCACAGAAGTAACCGCAGCGGCAGATCGTAGCAAATGAAAATCACAACTACACTGCTGCATTTGATTATAGACGGTTACCATGTGGTGCAATTTCCTCTGTGTATGACAATTACAACCACAACGGCGTTTGATTAGAGGGTTGCTATGTGATACATTTTTCACAAGATATGACTGTCACAAGGGATTTTGATTATAACTCTGCCATGAATAATTGTGCTATCTGAGAATATATCGAAAATGTCGACGAAAATTATAAAGAAATCAAGTCGGATTTGTTGTGAAGTCGACTTTTGTTTTTCCAGATATATCTCTCAGTATCTCAGTGTAGTTTATTTGCCTTGTATTCTTGTAGACGATTTCTTTAATTTATAATATTTCGAGTCTTAGGATTATTTATGTGCTTCTAGATATAGGTATCTGGCTGCTGATCCATCATCACATTCCAGTCTCCATGCGTAATTACCGAACTATTTCCTATTTCTTCATTTTTTGTCCTTATTTGATTCATATAAATTTAGCAATGTGACCACTTGCTCATGAATTTCAAAATTAATAATAATATAGTTCGTTACAAAGGAAGTCGCTTCGCGCATCACGAAAACTTTTTTTTAGGGAAGGGAGATAACCATTCATCTCTTTGTTGGGTAACTTGTGATGCACCCGATTTTTAAGCTCATTTTTCCCACTACATATCTTCTATCAGGAAACCTAACTTTACGCTTATGGTAAAAGTTTGGAACGCGAATGTCACTACCACTTCCAGTCAAGATAGATTACAGCTGGGTAACAAGGCTCTCTGGGACCCATCTAACATGTCTGAGACGTAATGTACCTGGGTTGACGTATAGTTCAAAGTTCCAAATCTAGCACAACCGTTTTATCTTTGATTCTTGATCAGAAATCTCCAAGACACTTGATGCTAGTTGAGTGGTGTTGGAGAATGGGTATGGTTCAATTAGCTCTTCCATTTTTCTAAAATTATATCCCATTAGCAGTCAACATAAATAAATGAACATGCCGTCTCTTTTTAAAAAGTTTGAACATGTCAGAACTAAATACGGATACAAATTAAAACACAGATGATCGACTTGCTAACCTTTATTTACTGAAAACATCGTTAAGTAAAGAAACTCATCAAAATACAAGAACAAAAACATAACACAAACTTACCACAGTTTAAACAATCTTGCAGACATTTTCTACATTGTTTGAACCAGATTTGTTGACTTTATAACTTTTTTAGTGGAGTTAAAATAAAACTCATGAGCTCATCGAAGCGGAGAAAAGGTAATTTTGTACTGCAGAATAGTCGGTCATTTTACACAGGAAACCATTTCTAGTTTTGGTTAGCACAGATGCAGACAATTTTCAGAGCCCATACCTACAAATGGCCGACTCCATAACAATAAAACCACGTCTTAAATGACCCCGTGTACTCTCTCTACATCCGTAAAAGCGCTTTTGTATCAACTTTTCCTATGCTTTTCGCCAATATGCTTAACATCAATGATTAGTAACACCTTAATAATAGTAATCTCCCTTGGATGGGTTTCTTTATGAAGTACTCATAAGTGTGAAACATGCAGAAAAGCATCAAATATCAGGACATCGAGTTTTCCTCTCGAAAACCAATACTGCTAGCAGGCGTCCAGTCTTACATGTTGTGTAAATACACCACTCTAGAAAGTTCTGTCGATTTGGGGACAGTTGTAAGGAGCTCAACGTCAGCGTGACTAACTTCCACGTACTGCACGGCCATGATTTAAATTTCAAGTCAGAATGTTAAGTGAGTATGGAATCCTATATGCAAAAGGCGGGATAACCCAGGGAAAGCAAAAAACCGATTTCTCTCCCTTTATCCTTAAAAGCTTGGTGTGACAACATCGACAGTATTTCAAACCACGTCGGGATATTGACAACAAGAAAATACCCGTCATTCCGTATCCATTGGAAACATTCGATCACCTTAAAATTCGGACAAAATACTGAACAGATGATCTCGGTCTGCTTCTTTAATCTGAAGTTGACGGTCTCGTTATGAAAATTCCTGACGAAGCCGTTCATGGGATAGGCGTCGCCTGTGAGAGCGATCCCATGAGATTTTACAACCGCAAATCGCTCTGGGAACCAATCAGAGCGGTTTGAGAGCAATCCAGACGCCATATTTCGGGCAGAGCACAGGACGTAGGGTGATGCTAAGAGGTTCCTAATGCCAACAGAAAATTTTAAAAATGTCATTCCAAAAAATGTAACATCATTGATCTAATAAAACCAAAGCATAATACATACTATTATTTAGATGTTTCAACCTTATTGTAATTAATGGGGGTTTCCTTATATCACTTCACGATATATGTAAGCCTATAATCTACCAGCGCTTTGAAAATTATTTCTGCAAAATTCTGTACTTAATAAAGAAATAACGAAAACTTTCGAAGTAATTCTGCAGTTAATGCTTATATGCGCTTTACTCCATATATGTACATCAGCCTAGCGGATGTGGAATTATTTTATATTTACCTTTTGAGCCAGTTCTATCTGGAAGTTCTGCACAAGACGAACAATGGCGGCCTTATTTTGGATCATTCCCAATCTCCATCCCAGGCACATCCGCGGCCCATAGCCCATTCCCAGGAACGTTTGCGGGTGACGTTTAGCTTTCTCACTGGCTGTGAACCTATGGAAGACAACCAATCTGAGTGTTAGAACCGACAATCATATTATCCTGTCAACTAATTAAATTAAGCTGATTAAGCTGAACAAGGTCGTGTTCCTCAAATTGGTGTAAGATTTCACTTCATTCTTCGTTAGGTTTATGGGCGGGAAAACCTGAAAGACATCCGAAGGTAATCGAGTTCCAGGTGCAGTGCAGGATTTGCATGTGTTATCCCGCGAGACCTGTAATACTGGTACACACAGAGCGAGCGTCAGTTTAGTAATCACCTGGTTCACCTGGTCGAGGAAAGCATGCACCATTGTGCACATTCTTTATAGTGGGTAAATCGCACTTTACTGGTAACAACGCACTTCACTGGCAATCTGACCAATAACCTAACTCGATCTAACTTGGATTCATTGCAACAGTGTCATTTTACCTGACTTAGGGATTCATGTAAATTATAGCAACTTACATCCCACCCCGACCCCCACCCATGGCATAAACAGAATGAGGGGAAAATATGCAGTGATTTTAGTTGCAGTTTATCAGATCATGTCGGTCTGGAATTACTTAACATTATGCTGTATAACATGCAAACAATGCAAAGGATCAAGTTACTTTAAATATTATCTGGATTTGAGCCAGAATCTAAACCTAACAACATCTTCAAAAGCAACGAGGTTATCTTCCCGGGTCGAACTTCTCCGGATCGGGGTAAATTTCCGGGTCTGAGTACATGGGTGATGACATGAGTCGGATTACCATGCCCTTTGGAATTGTGACGTCATTGATGACCCAACTCTCAGTACAGACTCGGGTAACTCTGTAAAGCATAAACTTTCAGTTATATACACACGCTAACATTATTTATTGCAAAATGCTTTGATTCTCTTGGAGAATCGCCACGATATGACTGAAATATGGACCGATTGACGCCCAAAATATTCAACCCTTAACAACTGGTTCTGTGGCTAAAAATACAACTTTATGGTTCAACCAGTGTTATGAAACAGAAAATTGAGAAAGAAATCCTTAGTGTTGTCTTCGGGATGAAGTACTTAGCCAGATTAGCACACCGTTAAATGTTAGAGAGAGACTTGACCACTTTGGAGATAAATGGCCAGCTCGTCTTTGTCAGGGCATAGGATTTTATTCTACAAACTTGACATTAAGCTGAGTTAACGGCATCACCACCGTTCTTCCCTATATTGACATGAGCAAATTCTGATGCATTGGAGCGCACTCACCCAGGAGCAATGGGCAAAACTCGCAAAGTCTCGTAGAGAACTGTGTCCAGGTATTCCAGATGGGCTAATGAATCGTAATCTATGGTGTCCTGGAAATAAAATGAGCCAAAATTCATTTATGTGTTCACGGAAGTGACCTATTTCATTTGAATTGAATTTAACGACATACTCAACCAGGTTTCGCCTAAGCGGTAGCTGTGAAGATTGCTGGTGCATGATGGAATCAATCTGGACGAACCCTTTGCAGTTCACCAGATATACTTGACAAACCCGCCTGACATAGAGCTGCTTTTCGCTGTTGTCTGATTTGTCAATTATTTGTTTCATTAAATATAACTAGACAGCTCCACAATTGAGCAAAACTCAGTATAATTTCTTATCTTTAAGAGTAAGTACATAATTAATATGATATTTTCTACTCGTTTTCGAAGTTTTAGTTGACTGTTAACTAATTTTTTCATTCGTAGATTATAAACAATTTAAAAACCCTCCCTTACCAGTTACACGAGTTCCTCTGTTGTCAGAGCTGAGTTATGTGAAAGGCACAGCTTTTATCATTCTCAAAGAACTGTCTTCGGTTTATATACGTAACTCTTCTATTGCTTTGAATAAACCAGTTTATTAAATATTTGAAATTTTCAAGGTTCTCCGTTGTCCATTGGTGTCGTATCGAAAATGTAATCTTTTAAAAGGCTTTGCTCACCACTTCCGAAACTGTCTTCTCTATTTCCTGGAAAACATTTTTCTGGACATCCGAGTATTTGGCCATATTGTAGAGGGCAAAGGTCAGTAAGTTGTTGGTCTTCCCGAACCCAGCGCCCATCAAACCGTGAACCTGGGACAGAAGCTCTTCATCGCTCAGGCCTTGCTTACAGTCGTTGTTCTGCCCGTCCTGGTACACGTTGTACGCCACTAGCAAGTTTGTCAGCAAGTTCTTCTTCGCCATTCTATCGATCTGTATTCGGAGAAATGAATGGGATTTTTGTCGATGACTTATTTGATACAAACTAAAAGATTACAACATGCAGAGTAACACTCTCAGGAGTAGCAATGATCGCAAATAACACCGATTTCATGTTGCTATTTTTTCTTCTATTCATCTACGCTCGGTTTATGGTCCTGTGTGGTGTGTTCCATACTTCACTGACGAATTTGAAAATATGCATTTGTTTGCTTTGTTAGCCCTCAAACTTGTTCCATCCATGATTGTCAATCAGATATAGGATTCCAGGAAGTAAGGGCACTTGGTGAACCTCCAAACGATTTTCGATCACGTGACCTTACTGGTCAAAAGCTAGTGATCTGAACCAACGGTGGATGTAGAACTCTCTGCCCGTTATGGACTCTAGTTGAAATGGAAGCATACGAATTCCATGCACCTCCAAGTCTTTGGAAGTTCGAATTTTCAAGGGCTTCATCGATGTTTGTAAGACCGGGTCCTCATAAGCTATGCTGAATAAAATTTTCTTCGGAAGGTTTTGTTTGAGAGTTCGTATGTGAAAAATCTTTAATACGGCATAAAACACCAAGGAAATGAATAAATAAATTAATGAAAATGTAAAGAAACTAACTGGCTAATTAACTAATTGATTAACTAAAAAATAAAATAAAATAAAACAAATAAATAAATAAACAAACAAACAAACAAATAAATAAATATTGGCCGCCTCCATATGCAAGAAAGTTCTTACCATAAATTTTTTCTTGCACTCCTTAATTAACAGTTGAACGTTTGACAAATGCTGGTTGTGCAGACGTTCGTAACCCCCGTTAAACTTCTTCAAAATCGGAACCAAGCTGGGAAACAATCCTGCAATGTTATAAAGCGGATAGTTTTAAAATAATGGACTTCTCCTAAAATTAGATTCCATCAGAGTTATGAGAGAAGTATTTTTTGATCACGAAAAGAACATTATTTTTGATCACTTGAAGAATGGGATTGAAATCCCGTGAAGAAAAGTTGACTTACTGCTTAATCCGGTCAAGCCGTTTTCTATATCTCCTTGTTGGAAGTTAGCTCTCATGAATCTAAGGAGTAAATCTTCCTCATTCTTTAGGGAGTTCACTGGAAATCCAAACGCTGCACGTGCAAAGGAATCCACAGCGTAACGATCACTCCAACTATTAATATAATGTTAGAACCAGAGAATTTTAGTTGATTGCTTGCAGGTCGTTTATTTGGCTTGGGTAATGCTAACTATGCCTCCATATGCACTAGCACTGAATAGATGTTCAGAGATAAAATTTAATTGATAATAGTGTCTGCCTTCAATGAGACATTGAAACTAGCTATGATAAACGTGAAAATATAAAAGGGTAAATATTCTAAATCATAAATGCACATTGGGAAGAAATAAGTATGTATCATTACATTTTCAGGAAAGGCATGCATTTTTGATTCTACGGAATATATAAGCTGGAAAGCTGATCACGAAAAATCGCATAAAATGAAATGTTACGACAGAAACTTTGAGACATACATGTACTAAACTTACTCGGCCGTGTTAACAGGTTTGCTGGTCTGACCAATCAGAAGACTGATCAATCTGTCAGCAACACTAACCACATCTCCAACCATCTGAAAACAAGTAACAAACTGATAAACTAATGACGTCATGCAGTTCGCCAAAATACTAACAGAAAGTTTGGGCTTAAAATTGCTTCAGAATGTCTATGTGAAACATTTTTATACAAATTTTCTTTTTCATCATTTTAAGTAGTATGTAAATTTGAAAAATTTAACATCAGCTTACTTCACGTAATGAAGTAGAGTTGAACGATGACGCAACTACAGCGCGTTCTCGTTTCCATTGGCAACCAGTAGCATTGACAACGTTAATGTTGTCTGGTCAGTACAAAAATGGAACGCATTCCTAAAAACAAATCCAAAATAAAAATAAAATTAAAATAAACATCTTCATTATGAGATCTTCTGAAACTGTCTTTGGCTTTGACTTGAAGTACAGTTCAATTTGTATGCTTCACCCAGGAAACTTTCAAGTAATAAATCCTTGAGTAAGGCGTTAATACGTGGCTTACTCAATGAAATCAGTCATTTTATACATGGCAAAGGAAATTTTAAAAATACTAATTTTCCGATAACAGTACAGAGGAGAAAAATAATACTAATTTCACAAACGTACCGTTCTGTCCTGAAACTTATTGAAGTCGTTTCCCAGAATTCGTTTCATCATTACCGGTTCCGATACTACCAGGCTTGGCCTGAGACCTTCGTAAAAGCTGAAAGGTAGAGAGACTGACAGATTGATGAAAGCATACATCCAGTTCATTCACTCAAAACAAAACGGACAAAAAAGAAAAACATGTGAAAGAAGGACAAAACAGTAACTGTCGGAATGTTTGATTTACTGTCAAACGAAAATATAATCTGTCGTGGTTTGGACCATATTAGCATTTTTCTTTCATCTCTATTTAATCTTACGCACTTAAGTTTCTTAATTCTCCAGACAAAACACAATTAACGCTTACGCGTAAACTTTTCCATAATGCTTATACCAATCGCAGAATACATCGAGTACAAACTGAAAGTAAGAATTACAAAATTACATAATATGTTTTCAAATCACCGTCTTAAATAATCAGTGCTCGCAATGTCTAAGGATGAATATTCAAAATATTAATTCAGTTTTCTGAAGCTTGAAATTGACTGCCCCCACATACGTAAAACATTCTGGAGTATATACTTTGGAATATATGTATATATATTCTGTTGAACATTAATCAAATAAATAAATAAATAAATATATTAAATGACAGTGTTTACGTCAGTTGTTTCTTAGAAACCAAAGGAATATTTTTTTTAATTTTCAGACGTTGGAATTATGCACAAATCACTTATACATCGGAAAGAAAAAACATCTACCTATTTTGGATTTAAATTCCAGAGAATTCCCGAACAGTGGAGAAGGTTTAGGGTCCCGGATGTGCAACCGCTTAAACACGGAATACTTTTCTCGAATGTATCTGGTAAAAAAATAATCAAGAAATATTCAATTAAAAGAGTTTCGAAATGAGTATAGATGAATATAGTGTTTAAAACAAAATGTTTGCAGTAAAAAAGTGGTTTTTATTTTTTTCCTTGAAACTTAGAAAAGTATTTTTTTAAAATATTTCACATTTCTCTAATAATTTTTCAGTCAACGTTTTCTCTTTGGAAAGCTGTAGCTAAAGCTTGCATTTTTTGATTCAAATTCCTCGCCAATAAGTATTTGCTAAATAGCACGACAAAGTAAAATGAATATCAAATGTAATGGAAAACAGTACACTTACATGTAAAGCAGCACGAAGCAAACATAAAGGAGTACAGCTGGTACATTTCGGAGGCATCCTAGAACCACAGCGACTGGTACATTGTTGAGATTTTCTGGAACCACTGAGACGGAAGCATTCATGGCAGCCATCGTATGCAACAGTTTTGTAAAACAAAGTGCTTAATCTAGACCTGTCGGGAGGCGACGCGCTCTCGTTTAATTAAGATACAGACAGGAAGAGGCTCCCTACTTTTATATCCTCCTGGCGAGATACCTTTGAACTATGCCGGTTTTGTTTTCATTAAATCGGTCAATCCTCTGTGTAGCCGATACGGAGAGAAAGAGAGAGATAGGTCACAGTAACTAGATTTGGGATGCTCTGTTGGTGCACCAGTGTCACACGAACAACCATGTAAAAAGAATGTTACTTTGCAGCCCGTGCGTGGTTAGAACGCCACTGTCTGTCACACGCATTTCTCATGTTACGATATGTTTTCCTTGTCTTCCTCTTGTTTGTGTGCCATTCTTTGTTTTAGCTATTATGTTTTGTTGTAAATGGGCATGTTTTAATGTGTTAGTTGAATTTCGTTTGTAAATAAAATTGCATTTCCATGCAGCTCCTCTGAAAAATGGTATCCTTTAGTGAAAATACAATAACTTCATTTATATATATATCAAATATATTTATATTATTATATTATATATATGTATACACACACACACACACACACACACACACACACACACACACACACATATATATATATATATATATACATACATTTTTTTTTTGTAACGGAGGCAGTATTCCATGTGAACAGGATCCAGGAATGACTGCAGGCGCATTACCTCTTGAATAACCCGCTTGAATTCGGCATGCACTGGCATATATTCGGCATCCACAAAACTTCAGTACCTATACAAGACTTCGACAATACCCAAACCATGACAACTGCTTTCGATTGGCTACTCGCAATTTTCTCTGATGCAGCATATACCCAAAGCTAAGTATTTTATGTCACTTTCGCACTGTGGTAAGTGCGACAACAGACGTACGGACGGGCGGACAGAAGGACAGATATCATCTGTAAAGGTAGATAGTGTAACGGGAGAGACTACGTCCATGCGAACGGAAGGGCCAAAGGACAAACCTGATGCCCACACAGCTTTAAAGAACAAACAGAGAGAGAGACAGACGCTCATGGGGGAATACAGACGCAAAAACAGAAGAACCCCCCCTCCCGCCCAAAAACAAAAACCCCATCATTTTTTAATCCGCTCGATGCAAATTATTCTAATTCTACACTTAAGCATTGATCCGATGCCGTGTTCATAATTAAATATACACTGTAACGTTCTCAACATTATTAATTTTTGATGAAACAGATCTTAAAAATGATCAGTTGCATAAAATTTGGAGCTCATTGAATATTGTAAAACATCAGAATATGTTATTCATCTTCTAAATTAACGAAAAGTAACGGCTTAGTGTGCTTAGGATTTTAAAGCCAGTTTGATTCCATGCAATAACGTCATTTTTAACTACTGTTATGGCTTGTCTGCCAATGTGCTTACGATTCTCCATACATGCATACTTTGCAATTTCCTTCCTTATTTTTTCTCTACTTCTCTGCCTGTTTTTTGGAAAATGTGTTGCCTTTCTGTGCTATCCTATTTTGAAACTTCAATGAAATTCAGTTTAAATTCGAGGTTTACAGCTATCTCTCTCGTTGAATATTAATGACTACCTCTGTCTGCTCTGCTTACCCCTTGTTTATTTAACCGTAGAGAATGGAGAATTTAGTTTTTTTTAGTAGATGCGTTGGGATGCGTTGTGATAAATGTACATAGTAGCCGTCACAAATAAATGGAACGGTATACACATGTATAAGAAAGTATATGGTCGCATAGACTGAATAACACTAAATCTGGCCAACCAGATGACTTTTGTGGTATGATTACTGCACGCGCTCGATAGCATGGCGGTTATTTTTTCATAGGAAATATATATTTAACGTGCGAAATTACTTTGTTGTAATCGATATCAATTTTTCACAGGGTTTGAAATATTTTTCTCGCGGTTGAAATATTTTGGTTGCTTGAAAATGTTTTGTCATTGTTGAAATATTTTTCCTTCGAAAATATATGTGAATGTGTATCAGAATGAACTGATTTCTTAAAAAGTTCCTCAATGAAAAAGAGTCTCACTGTCAACAAAAACTCAGTGAAAAACCGCTGTAAATTCATTTTACTAGCTGATACAGTTATAGAAAACATAAAAAATTCCAATGAAATTGCAAGGCACTAAAATACCACTCTGGGCGTACACGCTTCATGATAGACCAGACCAGATAGGTTGAATCTGACCAGTTGGTTTAAACTACATGTACTTGTAGATACCAAGTATGAAACACAGATAACACTAAATTAAATAAGTCTGGCAGAGGAAATGGATTTATTTTAGGACTTTCTTTTCTATAAATAGACAGTATTATCTACCGACAACCGAATTTCGGACTTGATTTGTATGTTAATCGCGATGTTAGAGTGAAAATCAGGTTAGATAATCCAAGGTTTCTGCACTATTCCGCCCCGGCAGGTGTGTAGCTGTACTTTAACTGATTCCAAGCTCCATGTCCCATATCCATAACCCACTCCTTAGCCAGCAAAACCCCCTACTCAATATATTGCAGTCCATAAAGTAGGTATTCCGAAGTTTTGACACACTCTCCTCCCCTACCCATCTCGTACGAAATACCTTTACTCCACCCCTCCCCCTCCCTCGCTGTCTGCAGTACGTTGGACCACCATGTATGTTCACAAAATGTACAGAATCACGAACAATTAAGCGGCTATGATTTCTACCATTTGTCAACGAGTTAACAACAGGACATTTCAATGCTTAAAACAGAAAACGGCAGATTTGTCCGATTTGCTGCAGATTTATCACGGATTTAATACTTAAGCGACCTCATGAGCTTGGCGTACTAGTCACACAAAGGCATTGTCAAACAGGCTGCAGCTTTGACTTATCTGGCTGATTTATAGTCACTTCTATATAAGGGTTAACCAATTATTACGAATATTGCTAACAGACACAATAGCAAGTACCCTATTTATATATTTACATGGCAAATATTTGTTTCGTACATACACCAACTGATGCGCCCTCGCTCTCATATCCGTACGACCCGGGTACAACTGATGACACCCAGTCATCCCTTTGAACGTACTTGCTTTACCAGAATTAATAAGTGCGTGGCTCAAAAATAGACCAGGATTATTCTCTTGGACTCTGCATCCCAGAGATTTTGGCCCTCTGCATTGTTTTCATGTGATTGGTTCTATAGGTGATGACAACACAGCATTTTGAATAATTCTAGATCTACGATGTCCACTAAGTTGCAATTAACATCTCTTCATTTTAAAAGAACAACCTAATTGTGCTTACAAGAGAAGACCGGAGAAGTGTAACGTAAATTCTAGTGGAAAGAGTAAGGTTTGAAGATTTAAGAAATACCATCCGATAATTTTTAGACGCTCTCTAAGAAACATATGCTTCATCGCCGTAAGCTCATAAAGCTGTCTGAGGGCGCCGACATTTTACCCAGTCGATGCTGACTGACTGGCGTGAATCGGGCCCTGTGCCCTCTAGCGACATCCAGCCCGCCTGTATTCGACGCGCTGCTTGTGCAGCCAAAGTCTGCACACTGTGGCAGACTGCCAGCTCTTCATTGTTGTTTGTACACTAACAAAACAAGGGGCAGCAGCCAACCATCCCTAATCGAATTGAATTCTCATCCGTGTGGGCCTATATGACCCGCGTTATGTACATTCAAAAGGTACAATGGTAATTAATTGAGGACCTGATTCATGCCACATCCGCTAATCGGGCTTTACATAACTATACGTTCTGATTGATCAAAATTATTTTCACAGTTACGTCCCCTTTTACAGGGCCGTATTTATTATCCACCATTGAGTGTGTGTTATGACCTACCTTAAAATTTTTTGCCTCGGAACTGAAAAAAAAAATGCCAAAAAAAAAAAAATGAAGGTAGGTTTTAAATCTTCGATCCATACTCTTTTACCACAAATTGCCCAGTGCTTTCCCGGTCTTCTCCTTTAATCCTTAACGATATATGGAGTGTGTATAGAAGTTGCTTCAATTTAAGCCTGTGCATTAACAGTTTGAATAAAACTCTAACTGAGGTGAACCGACAAGACATCGGTCGGCCCGGTGTCAGTATAATGTGACTGGGTATCAGTGGCGACAGCACTTTGGCGGCACTGGTTCTCCCTGTCACCAGAAGAAATATTGTATGCATACACCAGAAGGACTCCTCGTCGTCGTAGGACTGAAGAACTGTTAAGTGCGACGCGAAACCTCAAGCATTCACTCACTCACTCTGTTGAACTGGATTATGAACATGTAGATTATCAAATGAATACTACTTGGAGAGTACTTGTTTACTACGATATTATACGTTTATGTCTGCTAAAAGTGCATGTAACCCGCCATTGGCGATCTGGTCATGAAATTTGATCGATATACTACTTGAAAACTCTCGAGACGAGCAGGGCTGTGAGAATGTCACTAAATACAGTCAGTTATCAGATACGCAAGGGTAAATTTAGAAATCCTCTGATACAATGGGATATAAATAACAATAAATTCAAGCGGATACGCTGATACATTGATGTTATCACTGTGTAGAGCTGATGATAGAGGCAAATAATACATTTGATACAGAGGGCAAGGTATGTTCCACACGTACCACGTATATTGTAGGCTCATTAGGCCAGTGATAAATCGCTCTTTTCCTTGGGATAGATGTCATTTATTTATTTCATTGGCTTTCTGTTCTCGGTAATATACGCTACGTGATTCTCACTGGACGCTAATGTGCATTTCACTTCATCCCGGGTTACAACAGGCTATAATTCTCAACGACCGATTAAGTTGTGTTTCTTATTTCATTATTTATATTCCTTGCTTTTGACTACAATTTGAGGGTTACTGACAACATATATTTCTCCGTTTCTCACTAAGTAACAATGTAACTATTGTTATAAATAACATTTCGCAGTATTGAAGTCCAGGGATTTCAAATTTTCCTTACACAGGGACGGGTTGTGAGTGTAGTAAACCTATACAACGTAATAGACTAGATATTTCTGAGCCCAGTGCCATTGTATCAACTGCTAAGGGCCATAAAATAATCTGTGGTGATTTTAATGTACATAATGTGTTGTGGGGTAGCTCATCAACTGATGCAAATGGTTCTGTAGTTGAAGACTTCATCGAAGACAATGATCTAATCATATTAAATGACGGATGTGGAACAAGACTCGACGTCCGCTGGGGCAAGTTATCTGCACTTGATTTGACTTTGTGTTCTAACGAGTTATGTCCTGGTTTTTCATGGTATGTGGACTACGATCCATCTAATGGAAGTGATCACTACACTGTGGTTGCTACATTTGGGGTATCACCACACTATAATGATGTAGATAACCAGCCTAGATGGAAAATACAAAGAGCTGATTGGAATACCTATGCCACTGAATGCTTGTCGTCATTAAATGAATCTGTTGTTTCTGATAACATTGATCAATTTACTGATAACATTATAGGCGCTGTCAACTCTGCAGCCATTGTCTCCATCCCGAAGTCTTCAGGGGCGGTCGGGTCGAAGCCCCCAGTTCCATGGTGGACGACAGAGTGTGCTGATACCATACGTCAGCGTAAGAGAGCTAAGAACAGAGAGTCTCACACCCGTTTGATCAACGATATCGTTTTATTTATCGGAAATGTAAGGCTATTGCGTAGCGTACAATCAAGCAAGCCCAGAAAGCTTATTGGCGAAAGTACTGCTCTGGCATTACTAGTTCAACACCACTAAAGAGGGTATGGGCCCAGGTAAAGGAAGTAAGTGGTGCTAAGAATTCTAATAATATTCCTACATTGATATCTGATAACTCATCTTGTGTTAGTGGCTTTGATAAGGGTAATCTACTAGCGGAAAACTTTGCTCATGTTTCAAGTTCTAGCAACTTTGATTCTGATTTTATCAAAGAACAACAAGAGCTACTCCATAGTTTTGATAATATTTTGTTCGATGATCTAGCCATTAATGACGAATTTTCTCTCTTGGAACTCAAGCAAGCTCTGAATGGGAAAAAAGACTCCACACCAGGGGAGGACGGGGTATATTACTCTATGTTAAAAAACCTACCTGATGAATGCCTTGAAATTATGTTGTTGTTGTACGACACTATTTGGTCAAGAATGAGTCTCCCCGTGTGCTGGAAAACGGCCACTGTGATACCTATTGCCAAGTCAGGAAAGAATGCTACAGAGCCGGGGTCGTACCGTCCAATAGCATTAACATTAGTGCTGTGTAAAACGATGGAGACCATGGTAAACTCCAGACTTGTGTGGTTCCTAACTAAAAATAATATACTTTCAGACGTCCAGAGTGGGTTTAGAAATAACCGCAGCACATCAGACCATTTAGTGCATTTAGAGTCCACAATCCAAAAGTCATTTTTAAACAGAGAATCTGTCTTGGCTGTGTTCTTGGATATAGAGAAGGCATCCGACGTGATATGGAGAAAAGGGTTACTCATCAAGATGCAGAATATTGGTATCGGAGGTAAAATGCTGGGATGGGTGAAAGGCTTTTTGTCTGAGAGAGTTATACGAGTTCGAATTGGCAAGACCTACTGAAATCCAGTGAATATTGAGAATGATACTCCTCAGGGTAGTGTAATATCTCCCACTCTTTTCAACATTGCTATAAATGACCTGCCCTCTGTCCTTCATCCAATGATCCCTTGTACTCTTTTTGCAGACGACTCTTTGGTTCCAGTGCCAGGATCTGAACGCTGCAAAGTGGCACATCCAACAGGCTCTAGACGCAATAACGATGGAGTAAGCTTTTGGGGTTCCGTTTTTCGTGTTTGAAGTCAGAGGCGGTTGTGTTCACCAAAAGGAGGATTTTGCCACACATATCACTTAAGCTCGGTAACACCAACATAAACCTGTCTTCATCCTTTCGATACTTAGGTGTCACTTTTGACACCAGGCTGACCTGGAGCAAACACATTGATACTGTTGTTCTCAAATACAAAAAAGTGCTTAACTTGATGAGGTCTATATCTGGGAAAAGCTGGGGAGCTGATTATAAATCCTTACTCTTAATATATAGGTCGTTAGTCCGATCCAGGCTCGATTATTTATGTGAAACATTTGATTCGGCCTGCGATACTTTAAAATCTAGACTTGACTCTATCCAGTGTTCAGCGTTACGAATTTGCGCTGGAGCGATGAAAAAAGTCCTTTAAATGTTCTTCAGGTCCACTGCCGGGAATTGCCTCTCTCAATTAGAGGCAAACTGCGCACAGCAAAATTTGGGATGAAGTTAGAAAGCTCTCTACATAATTCAGCCAGTTGAGTATTTTCACCATCTTGTTATGATTCTTTCTATAATGCCAATAAAGTCACAGCCTTTCAATGTTCGTACCCAGGATATTTTGCAGAGTGCTGGACATCTGCAGAAGGAATGTGTCCCGCCATCTCCCCCATGGAAGGACCTACCACCATCTGTGTACAGCCACCATCTGTGTGAAATCTGGCAGTCCTCACCATATTTCTGTGATTTCTAACGAATACGTAAGTAATAATTGATCTGCATACATGCAAATTTATACCAATGCCTCTAAGTGCCCTGCTACTGGTAAGGTTGGGGCTTCGTTTTGCTTACCAGAATTGCAATATGAAAAAGTTCTCAGATTGTCGGATAACCTATCTGTATATTCAGCAGAGCTCTACGCAATTCTGAATGCTCTGGTCTTTCTTTTGGATGTAAGACCATTAAGAGCTGTTATATTCACAGATTCTCTTAGTGCTTTACAGTCAATGACGTCATTTAAGTGGACAAAATGCTACCCTGTCCCGGACGAAGTAGTTTTTCTATCGTCCTGTCTATTCTTTGCTGGTCTGGACATTTGCTTCGCTTGGGTTCCTGGGCATTCTGGGGTGCCCGGTAATGAACGAGCAGATAGACTAGCCAAACAAGCCCTAAGGCTGGGTGATGTTACCTCTAATATCAAACTGACCATATCCGAGGCCCTAAATAAAGTAAAGTCATTGTCATTTAAACTATGACAAACTAACCGGGAGGCCTCAGAAAAGGGCCGTTTTTATCACTCATTTAACCCTGTTGTCAAATTTCATAACAGCCTCCCTTGTTCCTTTTCTAGCAGAAAAGTAGAAGTCCTGTGCTTCCGACTTCAGTCAGGACACCTCCCAGTTAATTAAAAAGATTCAAGGCAGGAGATTCAGGTCTGTGTGATGTTTGTCAGGCTGAGGAGACCATCCATCATGTTTTACTCGTGTGTCCGCAGTACACTGCTCAGAGACGAATCCTTTTTTCTGATATTGAAGACCTGGTAATTATCGGCCCAACTCTGAGGACCGTGCTCTGTCCACCGAGGAATACAGGTTTGGTTTTCAAAGCCGTGGGGAATTATGTATGTAGGATCCACAGATTTTAGGCTGCGCCATTGTGGAAGTAGCTCTCTGTAAATTGACTGTGGTTGATCAGAGCAGCCTAAATGGGTTAAACACACCCTATTGCAATGGCGCAAATCATTCCATGGAATGGAATCGCCATGTAAACCAATTTATGTATGTATGTTCCATTATGTTTTACTCGTGTGTCCCCGATACACTTTGGAAAGACGAATATTGTTTTCTGACCTTGTTAAAATTGTTATCTCAACTCTGTAAGACGCCGTGCTTGTCCACCGAAAAATGCAAGTTTAGATTTTTAAGCTGTGGGGAATTATTTAAATAGGATCCACAGATTTGAGGCCACAGAATGGTAATAATTATTAGTTCTGTATGGTTGATTAGAAAAGCCTGAATCCCTGAAACACATCTTACGGAGCAAATCACTCCAAGGAATTGAGTCTCCATGTAAACTAATTTATGTAAGGAGCCAAATACAGAAACCTGCCATCCAGCAATATACGGCCACAGGTCGGCTATGTTTAACTATTGGCAAAATGTTTGGACAATATTATGTTTATTTCGGTGAAGTATTTTTTCTAGACGCTACCCCGCAAATGGAAATTGACATTTGGCCGTGCTCCGTCGGCTAACATGAAGCTCAGCCATTCTGTGTGAGCTGTGACGTAATTGTTCCAAGCGCGGGACTCTCTTGTCACCTGAGATTGTAGTAAGCTGTGAGGGTTGTCATTGAAACTTAAGTATATATGTAAATTTACAATATAAAAGGATCAAGAAACTTACTCCCGCCACAACACAATGGCCTGGAAATACTTTGCGCTGTTCTTCGCACATGTACTAGTTATAATTAAACTATATAATTAGAACAGTGTCTTGTCCCTATGTTATTATTTGCTTTATTTATACGTTACATTGACAGTCAACTCAGAACATTTACGTCTCAACCTTAGGAAAGCTGATCTCTCCTAGCTCTCTGATTGGGCAGTCTCTTATAAGCTTAAAATCATGAGCGCCTCCAGATTCCTAGTCGCCAGCAAGTACTCCACACTTCAAAGGAAGATAATTCATCACAAAATTCCTCCAAATTCAAATAGGTTCTTGCATTCAAGAGAGAATTTTGTAGTCTCTTCAATGAACAGTGCATAAGCCATGAGCTGTCTTTTACTTTGAATAAGATATAGTTAACGCACTTCAAGACAACGACATCAGATGTTTTTATTTCAAATATTTATTATATTTCACAATGTGTAAGATAAATACAAAATAAAATTATTAGGTCAATAAAATCTAATCATACACGATAACATCCTATAACACTCTATATGACGCATTTTATACATTAATCAGAGCAAAAATTTACAGAAATAACGCCCAGCTGTTAAAAAAGTTTTTACAACGTTTCAGTGGGTGTCAGTCCAGTTGAGATGGATCCAACACTACACCTTCTTATATTGTTGATGGTAATAATGAAGTGAGGTAATGATAATTACAATAGTGATGATGCTGCTGATCAGGACATACTCTCTAGGATATACCTTTTCTCAGACATGCAAAGACAATCAGCATAGAACAACAATGTTCTGTAGATATGCATCATGACATACGCACCGGGAAAAACGAAATACCATTGTCTAAGCTAGCGGTCGTTTACAGAAATGTCTACTGATCCCTAGGGTTAGGGCCCCCATGGTTATGATGTGATTCCCATGGTTACGTGTTATTCCAACAATTTCCATGTGGATCGCATGGTTAGGGCTTGGTTTCCATAATTGGGGGGGGGGACCACCATGGTAACGGAGTGACCGCCATGGTTACGCCGTTGCCATCTTCTCACCTTGCTGTAGTCCAGTAGTTCATACTTATCACAATTCTGTCCAACACAATTATGAAGCCAAGCAGTTTCTCATCTGATTTCGGTGACGATATTAATATTTACAACAGTGGCGTGTATATATTATCTCCGATAAAAATTGTGTTTTTTTTTTAGTTATTAAATGGACAGATACAAATGTCCCTGTTACTCATACCATATCACATATTTAAATCCAGCCCTCTTCCTATCAATCGGGCATACTTCCTCCGATGGTATCCGCTCACTTCCTTTCATATCCTTCCTTTGTCTCTACACTGTTAAAATCACCACACTCGGCTCCGGCGCCAAAATTTTTGTCTAACAAACCTCTTAATCCAGGAGGGATACCTGATTTGGCTGGAGCATGGATTGAGTTCGAAAGCGTCCCCGACACAATTTTTAGCACAGGCCATGTCGCATGTCCTCGATCTCCGCCGATAACCTCCGAAACAGCGGCTAAAGGGAGACCACTCCGACCAGCCTCGGCTGTCACACGACACCCAATGGGACAGATCAACTTCAGGGAGAGTGGAACACTGCACACTGGGGTTTCTAAGAAAGATACCAAAATGATTAGTAAAGTGTGAGGAGTTTTAAGGGGTTGTAACACAAAACGAAAATGGCGCTTGGCTCAAATCTTTTAGTAGAAACTGAGATTAACAACACTCTTATATATAGCCTCGTAATTACCAGGTCTAGGGTATAGTAGAAGAGGGGCACGTCAGTACTGTAGAGAGTGGTAGTTTTACCCATGGTACCCAGGTTTGCTCGGCCCATAAACCTAACCGACATCATATATGTGTAAATTTTGATGTTTAACTTATAAACACTTTTTCCATCATGTAGTACATACTTGGCGATTATAGCGTTATAGTATAGTTTAGGGTAGCATATATGTTTCACACACTTATATTTAATACTTAACTGTATATGTATATTTATTAACAACGCTTGCCTGGAGTTTAATCACTCATTAAACGCGCTGGGCGCTGGGCATTTTAAAGTGTATAGTGTAAAAATTCCTGAGTGCTGATTTAAACAGCATTCAATCAGATAAATAAATACCGGTAAATAAACAAACTGATCTGTTACTCACTTGCTGGATGCCGTTTCAAACACGTCAGCGGGTAGCGAGGTCAGGTCGGTGTTATCACAGATAATTCGAGCAAGAGACGTCTTTCTGATCTCGTCTAATTGGTCTAAAATAAACAACAAATCATACTTTAAAAGTTTTCAGTGCAGTTTCATTTTTATACCGCAGTTACAGATCTTGATCACACTAATCACAGCGCATGCGTAGCTCCCTTCGCCCGCTAAAGCAATCGCTAGGATAGGCGCATGCGCTCTGAAGAGGGTGGACCCCGTTAGCTAGAGGAAAACAAAGAAGTCTTCAGATACTTCTTTATCTTTTCTTCATAAAAATATTTGTGCTCTTCCGGTATGACAACTTTATCAAGTCGTTCTTCATATTTACGTTTTTTTTTTATGCAGCAATATTTATATGTAAACTGCTGTCTGTTACTAGATTTATATCCCTCTCGTTGCAGATCCTTTATTTTCACAAGATATTTTATGTAAAATACTTACTCATTTCAAATTTCGTAGTAGGGTTGTCATTTTCGTAGTAGAATCTGTCTGAGTTCTTCAGCACCCAAAACTGGCGACCAATCAAACAGGCTCCTGTTGGTCCCACAGCGCGGCCCTGTAGAGGTATCTCAGTGACTATTCCTGTCCACAGGTCAATGTCGCTTGGGTGGCTGAAGTAAAGCACACAGAGTTATTTCCCTTAGCAAAATACAAGCGTGTGGCGAAAGTTCACTAGTGACATCAGACTGTGCCGATCTAGGTTGAATTAAGTTCACAGTGCGGGTCTTCTTTTAGCAGACTAACACGGATTTATAAATATTCTATATTCTATGGTATAAATTTATGTAATTTCAAAGACGTAAACGTATTTATTTATCAAAATGGTACACTTTAGCATACATAAACGGAATAATATACAATTAAAATTATACAATGCCACAGACGAAATCGGCTTTGTGTACCTGTAGGTATACAATTAAACTTTCACGGATTTATACTCAATTTAAACTATACTATTTGGCAGACGTAAACGAGTTATTATGCAGTTTTAACTTATATATAGTTATTGGCTAAATGTCAATTAGTACAGAAAAAAAATTAATTTCAGTGAGCCTACCTGTAAACGTTTTGTAATAGGTTCAGAATAGCTTGTGTGTGCTGAGGCGAACCAGAAGATCCCGTTGTGAAACTACTCATGGTCGTGAGTCCACACCACGCACGCCATTCGTTGTAACTAGGCAACCCATGGTCACGTCCCCTGTTAATATTAATGCTGGCCAGATCCAATCCAGTCCCAGGTGCCTTCTCGAACATGTGATTGGTCAGTTGCGTGGTTAGCAGGTTTTCGGAACCTTGCTGTTTGTCCTGAATAAGATTCCTCACAACGAAACTTGGTCCCTTGGCATTCTGGTACATTACTTCCGGTCTCAAGAAATGATCCTTGAACAGATGTCCAGGGGCGAAGTGATCCCTCACGGTGCCGTGGCCGAAGCGGTAGCCTGCGGCAGCGAAGCCATTCCTTACGCCGGGCTTGAAAGAAGAGTCATATCCGGTGTAGTAAGATCCGGCTGGTTGCGCATCAAAACCGAAAGCGTCGACAAGCGTTCTACCTAAAATGGTCGGCAGATACTCGTTGTAGGTGATGTGTTGCAGTTCAGCGCCAACAATTTTCCTGGCCTCCTGGAAGAGGCGCTCGTCGTCCCATGATGGGCTCAGTAGGCGGAGTTCTCCGGCCACTCTGTTGTGTTCTCTAACGAATAGTGTGTGAAGAGTCATTAAAGCTGGCTGCTGATTGGCACGACCCTCGCCTGGAAATACGAGTTTGTACATTCGCAAAAGGTTAGTGGCTAATTTCGCATTTGTAGTGTTATACAAGCACAATGGGACAGTCTGGTGACACAGAGAGGTTCAAGTGGGTGTTATTTCTCGTTCCCCCTGAACAAGAGGTTCCAAACTGTGTACCAAACAAATTCTTCTTTGCTTTTACGTTGTAGTCTTTGTGAACTTTGTCTTTGTTACACGAACGCAACGACACAGATGCCGTGATGTATCGCTGTGAAGAACGACAGAGTTCACCCCTTGGACAGATTTGCTTTAGGTGCTTCATATTTCCCACCACAGTAAAAATACATGGTTTTCCGTAGCGGTGCAGAGCTTGTGTACTAATGAAGTGTTTCTGAGTCCACATACACCGAATAAGTGTGCCGTAATTGAGGAAGAAAGAAAAAATCATACAACTCTGAACATCTTTGAGTTCCCAAATAAATGCTCTTGGAATATGTACTTGAAAATGTAGACAAATTTGCAGAAAACCTTTAAGAAATAATCTGCTTTTCCAGTTTAAGGGGGAGGGATTTTGGAGAACCATGTTCTCCGATGGTGCCGCGCCTACCTGTTTTGAAGCAATGTTGGGTGCCGGTTGTGCGACAGCCGGAAGTTCCTGTAGCGGCTGGATTTTGCATTAGCAAGTCCCCATTGGGGCTGGACGTTACCTTTAACAGACCTGCAGCGATAGAAAGGTAAACTGAATTAATGAATCATACACTGATGAAGAAACCAAATAATACATGTTACATATTAGTTCTCCTTGTCGCGTTGACTGTATAAATTTTGCACGTTCGGGGAAAAGATTCATTGTGGATAAATGGAAAAGCTTAGTCACGATACTTCATGTCAGGCTACATGCAGCGGTACTTGGTTTATGGCCGGAAGGGAGTGTAAGTTGGTAATTTTTAAGTATTTTCATGAGCAGTTAGAATAAAACCCTAACCGAGTTACGCTGACACGAGACCAGATTTCACCTTGTATCATGCGGCCATTTTCCAACTATCACACTTTTGCCGATGCTCTAGTTTTACTCTCCAGAAGTCTGCTGTCTTTTGTGTTAGGTAATCAGACGGCCGCTCAGGAGGAATTTTTTCGCTTACAAGGGACACTCAATGAAATTTTAACACCGGTCTGACTAGTTCACAAGCCAGAGATGAACCAAACGCCACTTACCATAGCACATCGTCCTCAGTTCCATCATGGCCTCCTGGTCACTGCCGTAAATGGTGGAGGCGTCCAGAAAATGAGTCACTTGATTCAGTTGCTCGCGGTAACCTTATAGAAATGAATGCAAAAGGGAATGAAATGATTGTGTATTTAACTCCTTTAATGTCGTGTGGACCTGTTGCTGGAGTAATGACCTTTGAAATGGAACACCACTGTCGTTTCCAGGAGCGGGAGTTTATTGTACAGTGAAATTTGTTGTTTAGTGACATTTAGTGACCAGAGCACAGTGGGTGGCAGATACAGCTGGAACGTTTATGAGCATCATTGATGGTGATGACTGCTGTGGCATGTGGCAACTGTTTTGACTTTGAAAGCACCTTTGCTTTTGGCAATTGTTATGGCTTTTGAAAGCATTATTGTGTGTGGCAACTTTTATGGCTTTTCAAAGCATCATTTCTTACATCGACACCCACTGTTATGCAAGCATCATTTATTATAGTAAGAGATTGATTTGGCTGTACTTGACTTACCACGATCACAGTGGATATCGGGTGTAGGCGCCGCCCGGACAAAATTCATGCAACTTCGGTTGTACTGAGAGAAAAACGGATCGTTTGTTGGCAGCTCAATTGGGAAGCAGCCCAACCTGGGGGAGAAGAAAGGAGAACCACACATATATGTAAAGCTGGATTATCTCCCTCTTGCTTCATAGACCATCAGAGAAAAATGGACCTTGCTGTGAATGTGCGAAATTCCAAAGAAAAGGGCAAAAAAGACCAGAACGTGTGAGGTTTTGGGGAAAAACTTACATAACTGAATTGGTTTTTAAACACTGCAATAACTATAGTCACAACCTTGTCACCTACAATTTCTATATACAACAGTAACTGTTTCGTTTTTCATTGTTATTATTCTTACTGCCGTTGCAGTCAGTTAGTTATGTTTTTGTTAAATTATGTTACGTTTTGTTGTTTGTTAGTCTGCCAGAAATTTCATGCACAGATTCACCTTGTGCTATACACAAATCTATCAATATTAAAATGATGTGGACAGAGATGTAGATCGAGAAATGTTATAAACTAGTCCTCTTTATTGAATAATAGGGAAAGAAATGCATAATGAACGTACATCTTTTTGTCAGGGTCATTATCAAAACTTCCATCTGGATTACAACAAGTCAGAGCTGACCCATTCTCGCCTGTTATAGAAAAAATAAGTCGTTTTAAAGACAGATGTGTAAAATGGTTTAGTTTCTCGTCAGTATACATTATATCAGCCAAAAGTGTATCTTGGGGACTCAAACACCCATATTTATGTTCAATTAGGCAAATAAAGATTGACTAAGGTAGATTGTGATTGCTTAAAAAAATATGCAACATTTGCATATATTTGTAAATAAAGAAAATTCACAAAGCGGGTAGCATTTTTATTGGGGAAAATCATAAGTTAAGGCTCACTCACCACTTGACAGTGTATTGGAGTTAATGTCATGACTGACAAACTGCCCGAATTCCATAGTCATGTGACTGATATCTGGATGCAGATTGGCCACTGTGCTCTTTTTGTGGACCCCTGTGCTGATGACGCGGGGAAGTGGAAGTGGACTTCTGAATACAGACTCGTTTCGTGGAGAGTTCATTCCTGTCATATAGAAAGAGAAACAAACGGTTAACAGAAAAATTATATGGACTCAAAACTCTGTGTTGTAGCAACGGATCATTGTCCAGCTAAGAGTTAACACAGGTAAAACTTAAAGTTAAAGTTTACATTTTAGCTCTCTCTGTGGTTTTTATTTTTCATTCCCCCATTTTAAAACCATACCAAAGTCTTAGACGCCGATGTACCACACCAGAAAGCTGTTCCCATTTGCTTCCTCTGCAAAGCCTGCAGGGAGGATATCGCCATGAAAGTTGATACGAGCAAAATAGTTTACTTGCAGTTTCTATTTTAACTTTCCTCTTTGCAAGATAATATCTACCAGATTTCTTTAAATATTCCTTTATTGCAAAAGAGGTGCCATCCGAGTCACAACAACAACAACACTCCAGTGACATGATGATGCGTTGGCATTTTCTTTTTCTTGTGAAGAATTCGCAGCGTAAATTTCCCTTCCGGGTATGACGTAACGCGCAAGCTCTTACAAAAGGTACTTACCATCGCCATAATTCGGCGGTATAAATCTATCGAAGGGGGTGTTAGATTTTCCCCACATCGGGTTCTGAAGATTGTTACAGGCTCCATCGATGGACCGGAACTTAGAATTCTCGTCACAGTGGATGACATCCCGAAAGGGACAGTTCATGGATTGAATGGTTTTGGCACTTGAGTTACCCTGACTGTAAGACAACAACAAAAAATCGGAATGACTCAAGATGGTTAACTATATTAATCTGTCATGGTTAATGCTATATATATAATACACAGGTAAGTAAAAAGTTACCTCATTACCCACTACCCTGTATCCCCCCCACCCTCGCCCGGGAAAACAGAAGAAATTTTAAACGGTATATGGGATATTTAGTGCGACATTAAAAATAAGAGCTATGCTTAACATGGATTCAGACGACGATTAAAAAATAATTAAAAACATATAAAATGATATGTGAAATTTGAGGAAGATGTTATTGTCCATGAACTTTTATGGCAAACAAACTTGCGCAAAAAAAGAAAACTTGTTGCTTGGTCGAATGAATGAATGGCAGTGCACAAAAATCTGCCTAGAGATTGGTTAGAAAAGAAGGTGATGTGTACGGATCTATATTACACGTCATCGGTCAAGGAATTTCTTTTTTTCCTGATGATATTTTTCAAGTTTACATATAAACTCAGATATAATCATTTGCAAGGTGTCTGATCTTACCTTTGCACCAGAGACATAAATACGGCCCCATCTTTAGCAATCCTCTGTGCCTTGCTGTTCACTTTCATAAACGGACCAAAAGCCGTGGAGCTTCTCTGAGCGTCACCTAAACGAGTTGCTGGTTGACAGAACAAAAATAACAGAAAGTAGCTTATTTGTGGAAAGTTGACATAATTTCTTTTATGTTTCAACCATATTTCCAGTAAATATCAAGACGAATTCTGAAGAAAATGTGAACTTTACAAATTAGATTAGAATATATTGCAATATATAACATTATCTGATTTCGAATTAACACTTGTGGTGTTCCACATTTTAAATGTTACAAATCTTGTAATCTAAGACTATGTAACCATTTGCAAACAGTCATTACACGGTGTAACGTTGTACTTTATTGGCACACGATTATAATTAGAAAATGTTTATGTTTTACCCTTTGTGTTTTATATATATATATATATATGCCTGGCTATATACCTTTATCAGACACATTCCGAACAGCATTTTCCAGTTGTGACTTAATTTGATTAGATTCAGTGAAAATGCGCCTTCTCTCAGCTCTTTCCTCTGAGGTCAACAATCGCCGAGTTCTGGGAACGACTGAGACCCGGGGCAAGCCTTGGGCAATGCTCCTGAGGACGTCGGGACGAGACATGGTTCGCGCGATGTCATCCTGACCTGAAGGCGTGAAGATTGCGCCCTGGGCGGAAGTGCAGGTGATACCTGTGCTGAGGGTCAGAGCTATCACAGGCAACAATGCCACTGTCATGCTGCAAGGAGAGTTTAAATATTTAGTTGAAAGACTATTTGCTGTGTAAAAAAAAATTTACAATTTTGAACCCCAATTTTTAGAACAGCTCTACAGGTGCCCCAAGACCGTATACCTCCGTCTGTGCTACGCATGTTAAAGCTTTAGAGCAGTGACACGCCTAATCGAACAAAGACTTTCACACATACGGTGAGGGATGGACTGGTACATCAAATGAATTAATTCATCACTGTTCATTTAGTGGTCAATATTCATACATATATTTCGAACAGATATGAATGAACGACCGGAACGTCATAGATTTATATCGGCACTTTATTACTTAAAGTAAATAGTTGAACCACAAGTATATTTGTATGTTATACTATAAATGAGCCAGCTACAGGGGTTTGTGAAAACACAGGGGTTCGAAGATGAAGATCACAAGCGTTTGCATAGTCAGGTAGAGAGTTCGCATCCAGATCTCGCGGCAGTTAATTTTTGCCAGCATTCTTATCCCGGAATTGACGATGCGACGTTAAGTGACATATTAGTGACATGGTGACACGCAATGAAAAAATAAATAAATACATAAATAAATTAAAAATTTGTTACTGACTTAAAGCCTGCTTGTTACAAATAAAAAAAGATTCTCTTACAATGCCAGCTCGGTATTCATTTTCGCTGCTTAGACAACAGATTTTTTGGGACGTAATAAAAAAATCCCTTACCTGAGAAATTGATTTCTTCAATTAAACTCTGTCTGATGCTGTAGTAAGCCCGTATAAAATACCAATGTGAGAACCCGTTCGTTTGTTCCGCTGTATTATCGCCTTCGGCTCTGTGGTGTTGACTTGTCACTGTCTGTCACAACATGATACTCTACATCTCCTTTTATAGCATACCCTAGCTCCGCGATATGACGTGAACTGACATGACCGCTGTTGTGACGTCACAGATCCGGGATACTCTTCCAATGGCAAGCAGCTCGATTCAATGACCCAGAAGGTCAGTTTACACTTCACACACACACTTCAACATGAGCGGTTTACTCTGGCTTTATCCGATTGCCTCTCTCTGTGAATGCGCGAATAATTTGAAAAGAACTGACAAAGCAACATTTCCGCTTCTTCATAATGAAATTTCCCGTTACTCAGAACACCATTATGTTATCAACCCCCAGTGTATTTTTGGACCCCGAGGATATAAGCCTTCCAATCCTTTGCTTTTCTGAAAAGAAATGTGTTTTCTTAATATTAGCAAGAATTTGGTCATGTTTTTTCAAATAGACTATTTGACGCTGTGAAGCAGATATATACTGTCTATTTAAAATAGGGGCATATTTCAGGTCCCTTTGATATTTCTCGAAAATATAATTGTATAAATGTGAATGAACAATGAATGCAAAAAGTTGGTCCCGAAGCATCATGATAATCGTAAAGTGCGCAGGTGTATTACCTGTCAGTCTGGTTGAAACTTGCATTCAAACTTGTCAGTCATTATAGATTCATTGGGCCCATTATAATCACGGCTAAAAGTCATCGGAATCTCTCGACAAATCTTATTTGTGGATGTTAACATTGAAACAATGACAAGATGTAATGATTCACATATAGGGATTGGGGGAGAATCGGATAAAATATATACAAAGAACTTCTGATTTTCATGAAATTTAATACTCTCTATTCCCCACACATTCATGTGTTTAGCGGGCTTATCATTCTAGCAGTGAATCAATGATTATGGCCTAACGCCATGCAGGCAATATATACAGCTACACCTCGGCTGCCATGGTACTATAGGAGAATTAAGCTTAATGTAAGTATCATTGATAGACCTCTATGCTTTAAGCTCTTCTCAGAAGTAGGTACTTCACCCGTCTTCTGTCTTTACATTGACCACAGCTTCAAAGATTAGTTAAACACATACGTAATCAGTTATTTCCCCAATGTTATTTTCAGGTGCCCCAATCCCACAGATAAATCCATGTTCAAAATTAAAGTCTACTCTGGGTTACGATGATACATGCGTGTGTTGTGTGCGGTGATTTGTAAGAGCCGGGTTCAGTCCTGTGTCTATACAGGTTTTGGATTGATCAGATAACTTTTTTCATCAGAGCTTGGCCCAGGAGGATATAGTTTAAAGCCTGTCCGGCCCGATGTCAGTATACTTCTTCATGGAGTGGTGTCCTGTCATGCGTACTGTATTGTATAGTATGTGGTGCCATGTCTGGCATCACACCCGGTGTCATGTCTAGTGTCATGTGTTAAGTCAGGCTTGGTGTTCTGCTTTGTTTAATATGTGGTGTCATGCCTGGTCTCCTGCCTGCTACCATGTTTAAAGTCAGGACTTTATTGTACAATATGTGGTGCCACGATTGATGTCTTGATCGATGTCATATCTGGTGTCATGTCTGTTTCCATATCTGATTTGATGTCTGATATCATGTCTAATGCCTTGCCTAGTCTCCTGCCTGGCCTCATGTCTGGTGTTGTGCCTGGAGTCATGTATAGTGTCTTCGGCATGATGCTTCAGTCAAGTAGCACTGCAAATTCAAAGTATTTTTACCCATGTTTTATGTGAAGACATCACCGTTATGTCGTCGAAATAATGTGAAGTCGAAAATGCACACAATCAATAAACTAAACACAAAACGTTTATAAAGCAAAGACAGAGGTGAATGACTGACAATACATATTCTTCAGTGGCAAACAATCTTCATCGTTTAAATCAACAATTTGCCCCATAAGGCTTCGTTCTCTTAGTAGAGAGATACTCAGTGGTTCGTCTGATTGTAGATTCTCTGGTTTGTTAAGCCGTGAACTCGTCACTGTATGTTTATAGCTTAAACTGGTTTCCGTATTGCAAAAAAGACAAGGCTGAATCCAGATGAATAAACGCGTAACTGGCTCAAATGAAATGTAAATTTCTATCTTATAATTTGAGTTGAAATTGTTTACGCATGAAAATGTCTCATGCGTGTGAAAATATCGCGGAACTACAACATGTTTAACGCAAAGTGGGTTACCTTGCGGTTGTGTAATAATAGAGCTATGACAAGATGTTATTACCGATAAACACATGACAGTTCTCTATAAACTGTCTCTATAGACGACTCCTATCGTTGAGTCTTTGTCCATAAAGGACGTGGGTGGTTTGTGAGGGTAGGTGGTAGTATGGTATATGAAGGCAGGGAGACAAGGGGCAGTGAGGGGTAAGTCAATACATACACCTGTGGCCTGTTTAACGAAGAGGGTGTAACGTTTCGTCAAACGTAACTACTATGGCGACGTATCTCTACAGTCTCTACAGGCAATTAAGTTTGATGTCTATATATATATATATATCCAGGTGTATTTTTTGTTAAAAACTCTCCGGAATAATCTCTTTAAGGGCAGAGTGACTATGTGCATAACATTAAAAACATATATTCACTTTTGAAACTAAGTGAATATATTTTCTGTTCAGTACGGTATTATTTAGTCGTTACCTAAATGCATCATGGCTTGGTGAGTGGGACGCCATAGATGTTCCTGTTAAGCAGCACTACATATATGTTAACCCTGCACTGCGAAGTTGGACCGGGTACAGAGATACTGATACGATTTCAACAGTTAATGCTGAAATATACGGTAAAAATAGATCCACGAATGCAGTTTGATAACTTCCATATCTAATCGCATAAATCGGCTTTTTTTCAATTAGCCCCAACCGTTCCTGTAAATTCTTATAAATTGCCCCCCAGCCAACCCTCCCAGCACAATTCCTTAAGAGGATCAAAGAAAAAATAAACAGTGATTTTAATAGCACCTTAATAGACACCATTAGTAAAAACGCATGTTACCATTACAATCAACTTCGCGAACGATTACTTCATTCCGAAGGATCGGTCCCAGTTTCAGTCCAGGGAAAGGATTTAACGAGCTACAGGATACCTCAGAATGGAAATAAGCTTTCCATATCTACAGCTCGGTGGTCAGACGTGTTCCCACTCAAGCAAATGTACTACAATGACACAGTGAGGTCGCGACAGTCACACAATGAGGTCGTAACAATGACACAGTGAATCCGCGAGAATGACACTGAGGTCGCAGGTTTGAATACAACTCTCTGAACTGACGCCGTCTTGTGGTCTTGCGTAAGGTGCACATTTCCACGCTTGCTCTCTGGACTTCTGCTGGTAAGCCATTGGATTGCTCGACATGGTGACGTCAGCTGACATATTTACATGTACCATGATAACCTCTTTCTCGTCAAAACGATTTTCCTAAAGTGCTATAGTGCAACAGGCCTTAAAAAAGCCAATCTTTGCAGGCTGGTGGTTTATGTAGTCGTGCTTTTAACACTCCTCCCACCAAGTCCGCTCGTTACTAACAAGCACAATGGCTTAATTCAGTTCATTCGTGCAGACTGTATTGGAGTGAAGTCAACAATGCAAAGATTTAGAAAGGAATTAGGGGTGTTTTCACAATTTCTATTTCAGGATTCTTTAGATGGAGCCGTTTTAACCAGTCAGACTCGAAACAGATTAAACTTTTGTAAACCAGAGGTCATCCATACAGCGGAACGATAAAGAAACCTTGAAACTGTGAAAGTGTGTGAGACTGGTGCGAATCTGGAAGCCAGCCACAATACTTCTCCGCAGATACAATCCTAAAAAGCGTGCTTTAGGTTAAATTCCATGTGTCAGTGAAAGAAAGAAGCATAATTAAATAAATAAATAGATAAATGAAGTGAACGTAATCGAGAATCTAATTTTCATTTTTCGTTGCATGTGGCTTTTATATATGTACACACACACACACACACACACACACACACACACACACACATATATATATATATATATATATATATATATATATATATTCGTCCACGGTAAACACGATGTGGCGCATACCTACTGGGTTGTCCCATTATGGGCTGAGCTGGGTGGGGCAACATTTGCGAACGCAGATCTGCAGCCAGTTGTCTATCGTCTACAAGAATAGGCTGAATATTAAACTAAACACGATATCGCGGTTTGGTATGTAAACGGCATTTCGAGGGAACTTCCCTGCCTGTAACGCCTGCAGGGCGAAAAGGGCTTTCCCCAACGTCTTCAATTTTCCAGTCATCCCGGATAAGATCGACCTGGCAAATCACACACTACAAAAGCTAGGCTACTACGCCGTTAGGCAGAACGGCACGTGATAGCGCGTGGTGTTCTGTTCCCGGGATTTCTGCCAAGTGGAGAATGGCTGTTGTATCCTGCATTAGCTTATCCAACACAGTACAGTTAAGCCTCATGGCTTTTGTAGTGTATGTATGCCTGCTGTGGTGATATGTACTAACTCCTGCCCATAAGTTACACGTATGCTCTATTTTTCCTTATATATCTGTACGGTACTATCTTTAATGATATGTAGCAAACTCATATGGGTCTTATAGGTGAAATATTCCTCAGTAAAGCGTAAAACAACGTTTAAATAAATAAATAAATAAATTATTAGAACAATAAATAAATAAATTACATGTATAGGACTAGCGATAATCACTGGATGGAATTCAGACTCCTCCTGATAAGTGAATGGTCCATGTAAACGATACAATATGATGTAAACAGTTTGACCAGCCGATCGACAGAATGACAGACAGACAGACATACCGAGCGACTTACTTCGTCGCATCTTGTAATAGTCAGCAAAATAGATACTGTGGCATTCTATACAACGTGCTCCTATAGCCTGCACCTTTCCATATGTTTATTTATTTATCTGATTGAGGTTTTACGCCCTACTCAAGAATATTTCGTACGACGTCGGAAAGCATTATGGTGGGAGGAAACCGGGCAGGGCCAGGGGGAAACACACGACCATCCGCAGGTTGCTAGCAGACCTTCTCCACGTACGGTCGGAGAGGGAGCCAGTATGATTCACAGCGACTGCATTGGTGAGAGACATTTTGCGTTTACTGATGCAAGATCACAGCATTTTGTCACCATGGTATAACATTCAGCCATATGTGTAGTAGATTTACATAGGCAAAGATCCTCGCTTACTTCAAAAACATACAAACTATGACAAATCTTAGCTAAAAGGTAATATAATGATAAGGCAAGACGATATTAATATGTGCCTAGGTTGAGATTTCTATTATCTATATCAGATTTTCCAGCCAATAATTATGAAAGAAATAGGATAGAGGCTAAGTATAGAGGGTCCCCATATTTGGAAATTTTACACAGAGCGACGAAAACGTGCCTTGACTGGATAGAAACTTTTGTCACATTTATAACTTAGTGTCATAGACAGCTGACCTGAAATATGTACTTAAGAATTCACATCACGTGGTGTTACATCCGGCTCGCCTGTATATATTCCCTTTATTTTATTTTGATAAAAAATAGCTAAAGTACACGGTATTTGTGAGAAATGTGAAGCGGCCTTCGTGTTTTTATATTACATGCAGGCAAAAAATATTCTTGTATTTAAGATTATACCCACTCATGTCTTTTTTTACACAAAGCTGGCGTATTCTTGCTACTGACATTGGTTAATGTGTAAACCAGGAAAAACACATTTGTCATTTTCCTTGAATAAGTCCAAGGATATGGTGGAATTTACTTGACAACGCTGAAGTCAAGACAAAGTAAATGAACAAATCTACACTATGACGTCATCTCTGGAGGCTTCAAATGAAAAAGTCCTCTGATGTTTACATTTTTTCACCTTTTACAAAATACACCACACACACACACACACGCACACCCACCCACCCACCCACCCCCATATATATATATATATATTACTTTCTAAGGAATGCTCGTCGTGGTATGAATGAAAAAATGAGTGTACGACAAGTGTACGACGTAAAGTCCCAAGCATACATAAATACATACCACCTGTAATAAGCCAGCATGATACACATATAATAATAGCACGTGCATGGGCATGCCTGACACGATCTTCATGGCAGAGAAAAGACACATTAGTTAAATGCAAACCAATTAACTACCTGGTGTAAGGCGGATTCTATTGACCGTATATGAAAAGGGACTTTGAGTGAAGTCATTTTCACCTGTACAAACTTTATAATTTGAAAGTGTATGTACTTTGTTTGAAAAGTTTTTTTTCATGATTATAGGTCCATAACGAATGGTCCAAATTATGTTTGTAAGTGAATGTAAAGAACGAAGGAATTATCTATTAAATTTATCTGGGAATTCGAATATTCCACTGTATGTATTTCAGGATAATCCAAATCTGAAAAGAATAAAAGGCGTCCAGTTTCGATAGTCCTAACATATACATGCAGCAAGTGACACAGAGTCAAAGAGACAGACATGGTTGGTTAGAAAAAAAAAGGCGAGAAGCACTGACTGGTTCAAAATGACGTCATGAAGAGAAATACAGCCACCGGTTTTTATGGAGAACTTGAAGTATTCTTATTGTCACTTCATTCAAATCCACATTTCAAACGGATAGCCGTGAAGTTCTGTAGACCTGTGATGCAAAAACTAGCGCACTAATGTTATTATAACTAATGTTATGTAGGGTATTTGAAATGGTTATGTATTTTAAAGTTTAAATTCAGCTAACTCATGTAGGCTTATTTCTTTGAAACACCAGCCTTGGGGTTTGAAAAATACTTTGGGAAATATATATGTATTTGATTTTTATTGTTGTTTGAGACCATACTCAATAGCTGCTCACTTATAATCTATGTCGGTCAGTTTTTGTGTGTGGGAGACACCGGAGTACCTGGTGTAAACCACCGATCTTTGGCAAGTTAATCATGCACTTTCCGACAGACGATGTACACATATCAAATACCAAATCCGATACATAACATTGTGCATGAGCAGTTGTATATGTGTGTAAGAAATCCTAATAGTTAGTTTTGATGGTAGTTACAGTTCATTTATTTCTTTAGCGTTGTACGCCGCACTCAAGAATACTTCACTTGACAGCAGCCAGTATTATGGTGGAAAGAAAGAAGGCAGAGCCAGGTGGAAACCCACGACCTTCCGCAGGTTGCTCGCCGACCTTCCCACGTACACAAGGATATATAGGGCCTTCAAATCACCCTATTTTTACTGTAATAAAATGCTTCTTAGATGAGTAAATGACTCTGTCTGAATCTATATTCCTGAACATTTACATGCTGATAAAACATACCACAAAATTAATTTGACAAACAGTATTGACGAGGATTTGAAAAATGGTTGAGACGGTTGAATATATAGTAGATCTTCAAATATTACAACGACTACGTGGATAACTCACAATAGCTAGAGTTAACCGAGCTAAACCAAGGCCATCATAATGATATTTACTCATTGAAATAAAAGGGCGAGATATATTCCCTTGATAAATTAATCTCTTCCTGATCAAGGAAGTTGCATAGGTTCTATATTTATCTAGTTTTTGACGTTATAAATAAATTGTCTCGATCGTGACAAACTCACAGGCGACGCGTCGATTCTGTGTTATCATTTGCTTTTTAACATTTGTAAGGAATTTTTCACCACTGCCATTGTTTGTGGGGCATAGGCAACAAAAACGTAGATCTACGTCCATTGTGAGGCTGTTTGCGCAGTGCTATAGACTTTGAAGACCACTTCTTTGCCACCAATCAGCATGTCAAACGCGAGAAAGCTCATCGGAAGCTTGCTGTGGAATCCATGAAAGAATTCTTGAATATGTCACTTACTAACAGTCACCTGATTAAATTATGATACATTTGGCCTTGGCTACAGTTACTGTCTTTCTGACTCCCAACCTGAATTGTAACATAGGTAACAACAATATCTAATTTAGTTTATTTATTTGACTGGTGTTTTAGGCCGTACCGAAGAAAATTTCTCATACTCGACGGCGGCGAGCATTATGGTGGGAGGAAACCGTTTAGAGCCACGATCATAAGAATTATATCTAATGGCCTGGTAAAATCAACAAACTGACGCATGGTATCCATGTATAAATGTGATAACAACACTGCCTTTTGGGTAATTCTAGGCCATAACATGATTGCAATTTTATTAGAGGTTCAAGTCATTCAGGCTTGTATCCCTATTGTATCTGTTCGGATTATTTGTTTTTATTATTATTATTATTGTCATTCTCACCAAAACTGTGGCGCGTTTGTAGAGAAAACTATTAGTCCGAAATTTATGAATGTTTAACATGTTTGTCTGTATGACTTGAAAATGTACGTCGTAGCTTTTGAGCAGATTTCGTCATGTGACATGGCGACCATTTTCAATTTTGATGGAAACCTTCTTCTCCAGAACGGCTGATGCGAATGAGCTGAAATTTAAACTGAAGTTGCACAAAGCATAGGCTTATTAAGTTTGAGAACGAGAACTTTCTTGGACTAAAATTATACAAATTTGAAAATGGATAAATATGTCATGTGACCCCAAATTTGTTTTTTTGCTAATAATTTCTACACTTCTTCAGATGATGGCTGGCAAAAAGTTCTACCTATTTGATAGATCTGTTGATTTATTTTGATTCCGAATATGCAATTTTTGCAAAAACGGAAGTGAAGTCACTAAAACCGGAAGTGGGTATATCTCATTAACCAATGAAGCAAGAAACGCAGTCTTAAGGCCTAACATCATCTCAAGGCAAGTAGACAACTTTTACATAGCTGGAAGTGACGTGAGCAAAACGGAAGTAGTACATGCCAAAAAAAAATTGCCATTTTTTCATCTAAATAGAATCAACAGAAATGGGTGAAACTTGGGTAGGTGTTAGGAGATGTACTCTTAGGACTAAAGATTTGGCTGTTCTCAGTCACGTGATCCATTTTGGGGCCATTTTTGGTTGACCTTAAAACATTTCCTTCAAAACCCAGTGTCTGCTTGACTTGAAATTTATCACGCATATCAAGCGTTCTATGGAGGCTATTTTGAAAAGAGAATGCAATGTTTATGCAAATTAGGATTTAGCTGACTCAGCGGAAGTGATATCATATGATTTTTTATTTTTATTTTTGGAATTTCAATGTTGTATTACGGCTCAATTACCTCGTTTTTGCAGGTCACGTGACAGAAAACTGTTACAGCTGTAAAGTTGAAAATCAGATTGAAAAATTCACGCTTTTTAAATAATGCCAGAAGTCAGATTCACCACATATGGCACATTACGTACACATGCTATATAGTGTAACACAATGTATGGATGGTTACGAAGAATGTTTACGATGTATATGTTCTCTTAATTATCTGGTTAGCACTGCAGTTGCGATTGGCTCACCAGTGTATGTTGTGCATGCACATAAAAGTTAGCTTTGTTTTTGCGCAACCTTGTCTTCTTTACTATACGGTAACCAGGCCACGGTGATTGACACGTGCTCTGGTCCAGGTGTTCGCTTTCTGACAACGGCTGAGCTGTCAGCAGAGCAGTCAGTCTGTGCATGGCAGGTGGAGAATTCAGACGCGGAAGTAAAAACTTACTGTTACACTGGCCATGTTTTTTTGCGTTATT
The DNA here is from genome assembly GCA_016165875.1 of Acanthopleura granulata. Classification (NCBI taxonomy): domain Eukaryota; kingdom Metazoa; phylum Mollusca; class Polyplacophora; order Chitonida; family Chitonidae; genus Acanthopleura; species Acanthopleura granulata. Next base: position 11,757,792 of record JABBOT010000009.1, on the reverse strand, counting down.
TCTTACAAAAAGCATGCTAAGTCTGAAATGGGATTGCTGGGCATAGGGCAGCATCATCTAGCTGGCCGATATATTGGCGGAAATGCGAATGACCGGCCAACTGCTTCAGTGATAAACGGTTTAAGGTGTCAATGAAAGTTTCAAAGCAATGTATCTGCTTATGTATTGATTTATGCAATAACTTATGCTCTCATATGAAAGATATAAGTGTAAAGAAAAGGTGTATGGAAATTTGAAGGGAAAATTGCGACTGCCTCGGGGACTTAGTGATACTTTTATATATATATATATATATAAAATAGAGTGGATAGTAGAGGAGATACTGTGGAAATTTTCTCCGATTAAGCGTAACGAAAGGGTGTATGGGAATTTGAAGAATAGAATGGATAGTAGGGGAGATGCTGTGGAAATTTTCTCTGACTTCACCTAATTACATAAGGATTTAAATGATAACCGTCTCCCGGCTGTGTGGTGTGACGCAGATGTGTCTCGTGCAGCCGAGCGGCGAAGATGATTGACGTCACCATATCTGGAGATCCCGTGACAGAAAACTGTTACAGCTGTAAAGCTGAAAATCACTTGGTGCACAGCGCTATATATGTAGTCTATGTCTGATGAAAATCGTTTAGCTGTGTTGAAAAAGAGGACATGCACGCCTTCAAATATTATCCAAAGCTCGATTTGCTCCGTTTGGCTCATCTACATATAAGCGCTATACTTGCTGTATTTGCAAGTGACTAATGACTACGAAGAATGTAGGCTTTCTAATTAAGTCGCTGATCTATCCATACATGGACACCATTAAGGTAACCTGAAGTGGCGTTCAAGTCAATTGATGTGCAAAAGTGTTTAACTTATTTGGACCGCAGCCAGGTTTACGAGTGGAGGGCACCCGAGTGCCGAGTGTAAGCCACCCTCCTTGTCAGGTGTCTGACATACCTCTTTGCGTAATCTCCGTAAGATCAGCGGTGCCACTTTAAATAATCTTGAATGATGAGTCACACGCAATGAAATTAGACAGTGTAAATCTGATGAGTCAAACCTCGAAACCACAAAGCATTTTTGTGGGTGTAATCTGGACAAGTGTGAACAGAGCTGGCAGTTCGTGAATGTGAAGAAGAGAATGGTCCTCCGTGGATGAGTAGTTAATTTCTGAGCTAGGCACTTTGATCGATTAGACTCCTACTTCGTCGGGTTCCTTCTCCAGTCATACTTTGGCGGGGCTGTCAACAGCCTGCAGATGGTCATGGGTTTCCCCCGATTTCTGCCCGATTTCCCTCCACCATAATGCCGGCCGCCGTAGTATAATTGAAATGTTTTATTATTTAGTACACTGTAAATTTCGATGTTTAATTTATAAGCACTTTTATGTTTCAGATATTAAACACTTGGAGACAATAGTATTATAATATAGCCGTATAAGTGTGTTTTAGACATTTATGTTTAATACTTTAATATATGTGTATATTTATTAAACACACTTGTTTGAAGTTTAATCACCCATTAAACACATGTGGCGTTGGTTAATTTATAGTGTACGGTGTAATATATACAAAATTCAAATCTCATGGCCCTAGCAAGTCAAGGTAATCAATCGATATCCTAGGATTCGTATATGCACAGGCATAAACAAATATCTAAATAACTAATAAAATAAATAATAAATAAATACCATCATAAAAGTGAAGTATTCTTGAGTATCGCAAGAAACAGCAATCATATAAAAACATCAAAACGAGCTGAAGGACACAGAGGCTAGAAAGCCTTGTTGTCACCATGCCGTAACTACGCATGGCCATTGAGGTCGCAGGTATAACAATCCAGTTCTTGTTGACGCGGCTACGGCTGTAAGTCACGGACTGCCAGCTAATGGTGAAGAGCGGTGCACAGTTTCCTCGGGCGCTACTGTTTCCGCCACCAAAACACCCGACCGACAACAAATAAGTGAAAAACTCATACGTACAGATTTAGACACCAAGGAAAATAAATAAATCGAAAAATCAATAAATATCTTTCCGAATATAGGCACCGTATCTGATATTTGTCGGCCTCAACCAGGCGGCCACAGCAGTATTGCAGCATAACAATACACGTCGATTTTCATTGATGCCATGATGATTGATCGATTGATTGACTGATTGATTGGTGTTTTAAACCATGCTCAAGTTTTCACTGATCTGAGGGCGGTAAGGTTTATGGAGTGGAGGAAGCCGGATTGCCCGGAGTAACGATTCCCTAGCGTAAACGCTTGTTCTGGTGTCCTACGTTGCTTTTTAAAACCGTCTTTCATTCAAAAACTGCATGTATCTGTTTATCAGATGTTAAAATAGGCCACATGACATAACACCGTACTATAAATATAGGACTACCACACTCCTGTATATATTATTTTACACGGTTCCTGTGTTAATAGATTGTCAGTTAATAACTTCGAAATTTTAAGTTTTTCCTGTTAATTGCAAGTCGCCACTATATGACCATTGGCGATCTGGTGTAAAGCATTAACGAGCCAACCAACCAGCCAGCAAGTCAGTTATTCAGTCATTCTAAATGTCAGATACTAGTATTCAGTCGGGTACACCTTCTGTCAGCCGTTCCTCAAATACACGGCTGTACATACAAAACTTATCTACCCATGCAGATCACGGAAGTTAAAAAAGTCTTCCTTGTCCAATCGATGGTCCCGGATGCATCTTGTTAGAGCAAACACGAACACGGTATACGAAACAAATTAATTGGCTCATTCGTACGAATGGGCAATACTGAAGGTAAATCGGTACGGATTGATATGAGATTGTTGTGAATACAAATCATGTGTGTAAGTCATTCTGTCGGGCAAATCCAAATTTAGGGGATGATGTTATCAATCCAGACGTACACAGAACTGGTTTATTAGCCTATCTCATTGGTTTGCACAAATCACACATACCTCCAAACCAAAACCACATTCTTCGGCTCTACTTAAACACACATGCATGCACCGTCATTGAGTATATATTTATGCATTAACAATAAAAGGTTGTAAAAGGACATGTTTTCTAATGGTGTTAACATGGTGATTTGGGGAAGCGTTGAGACATTATAAAGTGGGGTGCATCTAGTTCATTATCCTGAGACCTGGTCATTCACACAAAACATTATATATGAATTAAAATGTACTATATACAGTACTATATATAATACTAGGGTGATACACCATTTAGACACTGATTTTATTCACAAGCCTGAAACATTCATCGCCTCCTTTTGTCAACACAGAAAAGTGTTGACTGCTTCTCTTTGCATGAATCCGTCGTAATGTTTTTATTTTTTTAGTTCTGACCTGAAACGGCCATATTGATTGAGGGCTGGTGTACTGGCACTGTTATTCAGGTCACAAAGGCGTTGGGCTTCACGGAATCACTTCTAGGTCGCAACTTCACTAGTTTTCCGTGGGTAACAGCTATTGAAGGACCAACTTAACTGCTCCACATCTTTACCACTGGTTGTCTTAGGCACAAATTATCTTAGCCACTCGTAGTTGACCTCTTGGTATATCAACCACTCATCGTCTTAGCCACTCAGATCATAACCACTCATCGTCTTAACCACTCAGATCATAACCACTTATCGTCTTAGCCACTCAGATCATAACCACTCATCGTCTTAGCCACTCGGATCATAACCACTCATCGTCTTAACCACTCAGATCATAACAAGTGTCCATCTTAATCACTGCGCCATGATCTCTATGGGTAACCATCAAGATTACGTGCTGGAGCGCTGACATGATAAAAGTACACATAAACCTAAAGGAGACAATGTTTTGATGATAAATTGAAGATACTCTTATTCTGACGATACAATAATCCCTTGGCAACATGGATTGTTCTAGAAGTAAAAGCTTGAGAGTTATGAGTTTAATGGTCACAGGTTGCAATGGTCTCACTACGAACTCGCTGATTTTATACACATGAAGATAATTGATGAAATAATTTTTCCGTCATTTACTTCCTCCATACTGTTTTTTTCACATTGTTTATCGGCTGTGTGCCAACAGCTAAGTACGTCTTCTGTAAACGTTGCAGAAAATTTACTTCCTCGTATTCTCTGTTTTTGATAACTACATTAATATAACTTAGGCCTTGTCTGTTTTAAAATAGCTTTTGAGGGAAATAACAAACGGTCTTCTAGCAGCCTGCGGGTGGTCGTGGGTATCCCCCGTTTTTCCTCAACATAAAGCTGTCCCCATGGATATAAGTAAAGCATTTCTGAGTGTGGCGTAAAACAATATTAGATAAATAACTAAATACACTTATGAAAAGTGAAACAATTCATGACAGCTGTGGAAATGCGCACTTTCTAAAACAGACAAAGAAACCCTTGCGGAAAATGTATGCTCATGACCACACATATTAAATATGGAGCCCAGCCTTAATCGAGAATAATTTAATTTCTCTTTTAAAAATACAACGTCTAATTTTAAGACGACGTTTCATCCTGCAAAGCTTTTATATTTTAAACTTATGTGCTTTATGATGTAGTTATACTTAAGCTAACGTAAACAGTACAATAATCAGTTATTTTTTGTCATAACGGGGATTGAGAATCATAGCTACCACATATCAAGCACAAGATTTTTATATTTTGTCAAATTATCTCGAGTCTCTAACTTTGTATCATATCAAGTACACGCCCTTTTCACCAATGCAACAAAAACGTGATATCTTGGGGCACTAGTTTTGTTTTAAACGTGTAATACAATAACTGCGTTTTTATGGTAGAACATTTTCAGTTGAATCAAACAGGATCTTTATTTGTAGTTCGTGGAAACTTCTCTGAAAAATCTTGGATGTCACAAATTACATATGACCACATCAAATTTACAGTTATATATTATGAGCAATGTTTTTCCGCTTAAATAACAACAGTGACTATATTTATTTGTGCTGTATGTGACTGTGTTGCGCGATTTTGCCCAAGTGATGTACATCCACGCTTTTGAAGTCTTGGGATTTATTATCAAATTTTAGCACAAAGAGATAAATGTATATTTTGGCCTTAAATCATATTTAAACGCTTATGTTGTAACACTGTAACCTCACACTGGTAATTCAAAGTTTATGGTGTGGGATTATTCACGATACAGGTATTTTCCATCACCTCACATCATTTGACACATTGGTCGTGAACTATTTCGTCGTACAAATGAGAATATGTCCCACGTGAATATCTCACTGGGCATTATTTCCACTTCCAGACGAAATGTTATAGTCCACCAAGGTTTATCCCCTTAGCCCATGTCCGGCTTTCAAGTGTGTGCACATGTCGGTTTTTACAACAGTTGCAAAACTAAGCAACCATTTGAAAGACCAACAGACACGTCTCGGCATTGGCCTGCTCAGTCCTTGAAAACGGTCATCTGATGGACTGTCCAAAAATTTTCGAGGCTGCAATGGCATCCCTATAAGGTTACAGCTATATTCTGAGATAAATGGCAAATGCATTACGACATCATTAATTGTCGCATCTAATCATATTGTAAAGAAAGTAGTTACATCGTTCAGAAGTCAAACTTTCTGTCACTTATATCACTTTCATATAACTCAGGAAGACGATGAGCTGGATCAGCTTGATCTTCAGCGCATTCACTATCCCTGACGTTGATCCGATCTGACGGGATTTTCTGTTTGGCTGACTGGAAAGCGTAGAAGGAACTCGGTTCCTGACATGGCTCCATACATGGATTAAGAGCCGTCTTGACGCACTGTCGGGTTCCGGTTCGAAACCCGGATGAGCACGGGGAGTATCCGGACCAGACCTGCCACTCACCCTCGACACATTCTTTCCACTGGGTGAGGTCAACTTCTGGCAGATTTGCGCAGGAGACGGTTGGATTCCTGCGAACAAAACATCCAAGAAATAGATCTTGAAAAGTGCATGTAAAAGAACTTATATGCGTAACAACATGAACATGCCATGTAGTTTAAAGAGTGTATATACTATCTGGCTGTAAGAAGCTTTATATGTAGGATACACTTATATCACTGTGTTGTAATTTTTATCTATGATGCTGGCTCGAAATAAGGATAAACAATGTAAACTGACCAAAGCGCAGCGCGTTTCTTGGGTGATTAAACTTCAAACAAGCGCTTTTCATAAACATACACATATATTTAAGTATTAAACATGAGTGTCTGAAACATATTATATATTATAATGCTATTATATCCAAGTGTTTAATATCCGATGCATAAAAGCGTTTATAATTTAAACATCAACATTTACAGTGTACTATGTAGGCTAGAGACAACAGGTTTCTTCACAACACAACTTATCTCTCACTTTATATACATTATGAGTTTTACCAATGTTCTGTACTCCTTATTATATGAGGTTACAGGTTTCTTGCGTGAAATCAAGGCATACCGTGCAGATGTTGGACAGGCCCTGAGTCTCAACAGGTTTTTTGGTGGTAGCTGTAATTACACATATAAATATTGCTGGTCTGACGTACAACCAGACAGAGAGACATACGAACGGCCACTGTTCCTAAGTCCGTCCACCCCCACACCCAGTCAAAAGCTGGATGGATTTGAATGTTCTCATTATTGCTGCGAAACCAATACAATATCCCGTGGCATAGACGTGACGGCCATCACACTAGTGCAGTATACTGCCGTGGACATGGATTTTAAGCCCTTATCCTTCATTCAGCTGTACATTGTCAAAAGCTCGAATTCTGATACAATACTCGTAACACAATACTTGTTAGGTGTTATCAATTTCAATTCTTTAATATTAGTTAATGAGCGTTTGAATCCGATTTTACATTTTCAATGAAGTCTAAACTGGGTTTGTGAAATCGACCAGCGTATTGAAAGGCTTGTCTGGTACTTTGCGAAGGACGGGGTTTTTTCTCCACACATGGCTACAGATTGTCCTCATGGGTTAGAGGAAATATTCGTGTGGACGTCGTAAAATAAACAATCCCTCCATTAGTCATTTTATAAAATATTACTACTCTGAACAGCAAGCTGTTCAGAGCCATTACAGGCATACTTCGTTCTACATGTCTTTTCGCCGGTTAGGATTGAAACGCTTTAAATTTTACCGCAATATCTCGTCCGGGAACAAAATGCGTTGGGGTCCACAGCGTGAGCTCAATGTTGTTCTTAAAAATGTTGTCTGGCAACAAAATGGGTTACGACGTGTGCTCTATATGACGCTGTTCTCAGCAAATGTCGCCTACATGGCAACAAAATGGGTTACGACATGTGCTCTGCATGACGTTAGGGGCGTCTTCAGTGCACTCACTTTGTACTGGACAGTTCTGTGAAGACGTCAGCCCATATCTCACCAAGGTTCCCATTCTCACAGAGTATTTTTGCCAGACTTGATTTGTGTATTTCGTCAAGTTGCCCTGAAATAAAGACAACAATAATATCTGATTAATGTTATAGCATTGGAATAGTTTCAAATTTGATGCTATATAATTCATTAACAATACATACTTGGACCTGTTTCGGATTTGTTTCTATATAACTGATTGATATTACATACATGTACCAGAAAATGTTTCAAATATGTTTCTATCCATTAACTGATTAATATTACATACCCGGGTTTGTTTCAGATTTGGTGCCATGCAGCTGACTAATATTACATACTTGGACTGATTTCAGATCTGTTACTATATAACTGATTAATACTACACACATAGACTTGTTTCCGATTTGTTGCTATATAATTGATTAATACCACATACTTGGACTTGGTCAGATTTGTTATTATCAGCTATGATTAGCTTTACTTGGATGTAATTAGTAACTGTTTTAGAAACTGGAACCGTTTTCATTGTTTATTTCTTTGACTGATTGTAGTGTAGTGCTGTTTCTAAAATTATTTCATCGGCAAGGCATTCCCCTCTTTAGCAGGACAAGTCGCAGAAGAAAGATTATTTTAGTGCTCTGACTGTATGGTCATGCATAAGACACCGGACATGACACTCTGACTTTTGAGTCTGTTTAAACATGCCTTTCGACATTAAGCCCTTACTCTTTTAATGCCGTGTAACGAACATCAGGAGATATTCTTTTTCGATTCTTTGAAAAAAGGATCTAGTATATTGTTTACACCTCTTTAAAGTAGCAAAGTTGTTCTATTTTCCAAATGGCGAATACCACTTTTTCAGTTAACTTGCCGATTTTGAAATTTGCTGCAGCATCGTCTTTCTCATAGTAGAACCTATCGGCATGTTTCAGCATCCAGAACTGTCGTCCAATCAAACAGGCTCCTGTTGGTCCCACAGCGCCGCCTTCTAGCGGGGTTTCGGTGACTATTCCAATCCACAAGTCGATGTCGTCAGGACGGCTGTAACGCAACAGAGACAAATAGAGTTATTCCCCCTGAAAGTAGCGCGTTTTAATATGCCATCATTAAATGTACCCCTGTATCTTATATAACAAAAATATACGACATGACTCCATCATATACTTTAGGAATTATATTCTATACACTTCACGACAGCGAGGGGCAACAAACAAGCCCTTATCATCAATAAATAAACAGATATGGTGCAATTTAAAGAAAATGAATGAAAAAATGAAAAAAAATGAAACATACGATTAAAAGAGCATGAAATCTTGATGAAATGTGCAAAAGGTACAAATTCTCCAACTTTAATGTCATCGTTATCACTATTACCTTGTGAAGTTTTTAGAAATCTCAACAGACTGACAGATAAGCATTTGGCAAAAAAGTATCTAATCAGCATGAATGGCCGCCTTTATACCCCCCCCATAAACACATTAAGGAAAGGAAATAAGGATTAAGGATTAAGGAAAATATCTATACGGGTTTTTTTCTTTCGTTTTTCTTTCAATTTTCAGAGAGACGTGCTGACGTTTTGTCATTTAGATATTTTGCCCCTGTTTGTTCGACTTCACAGCATTAATTGGCATCAAAGTCTAATTGGCAATTGCTATTAAACAGCTGGCCATTTTCTCCAGCACTACACTTTCTTCAAGGCGTGTTGCTCACAGCAGAGGGTGAGCTGTATATCACATTTTGGAGTATTTCATTCCTGCTGTTGAAACTGTTCTAAATGCTCTCTTTCCCCCACCCACCGACCTCCCAGGAACACACCAAAGTCTACGCTGCTATGGGTGGCACCGTGATCATGGACTGACCGATGTATTATTGAAATGGTTCTTGTGCAAATCAGTCCCTCGTTAGAACGGAAAATGCCTAAGTTTCAAAAACTCATAAGAAATCATAAGAAATATTCTTGAGTATGTCTCAAGAAAATTTTTTTTGATGCTGACTTATTTTCTACTGACTAATTCTTTGTTTTGATGAAATAAATTTTAAAATAATTTAAAGTGAAAGACCACTCAAAAATGAAGTCATTATAAGTGAAAAGAGCATAAAAACTGTATCTGAAAATACCTTCACTAACTTTTTTTACATTTTCCCTTTCCAGTTAAAGGCAGTGAAAAGTTTTGATTCATGGACCATATTGATATAGGCTACAGACCAATGACGTCACACATTCCTCTTGCCCGCTGAACAGACTCTTACTGTCTAATTACCACAGTAAGTATAGATACAGATGTCGTACTACATGTATATTCATGTAGAATGTGAACATATAACAAGCAGAGGCTATGTACCTGCTAAATGTGTGAAGTCACTGCTCTTCACATTGTTCATTATGGTCCTTAAAGTCCACCATATAATCAAAATATTTGACTGCGTTTAATTGGGTGGGGGAAAAAATCTAAAAAAAAAAAATCACTGATCGCATTTTCAGGTACAGATTTTTATGTTCTTTTCACTTATAACAACTTCATTTTTGAGTGGTCTTTCACTTTAAATGAATAAATGAATACTTGTATACTGATCGTAAAAGCACAATGACGTGAGTAGAGTGATCTAAGAGCCCGCCGAAGTTAAACGCTTGAGGGAGGCCACACCATTTCCGCCAGAATTGTAGCCAGGCAAACCGTGGTCGCGGCCACGTTTGATGTTTGTGGCCGCCAGATCGAGTCCGGTCCCTGGCGCTCTTTCAAACAGGTGAATTGTCAGTTGAGTCGACATCAAGTTGCCGTATTTTGCTGGTTATCGTTTACCAAATTTCTCGCCACGAACGAAGGGCCTTTAGAAATGCCGTAGAGAACCCGTGGGCTGAGGAAATGGTCTTTGAAAAGCAGTTCATGGGTGAAATGATCTCGAACAGTGCTATGGCCGAAGCGGTTAGCAGCAGCGGCAAAAGCGTTACGAATGTTCGGTTTCAGCGTGACGTCATCTCCACTGCAGTACTCTCCTGTCGGTTGAGGCACGAAACCGATTTGAGTGACAGTGGCGTCACCGAGAATTGTGGGAAGGTACTCGGAATAGTTATATGTTGTAATTGTGCTCCAACAATATTCCTCCCTTCTTGGATGAGACGTCCGTCATCCCAGGAAGGATTGATTGTTTTCAGTTTACGGACAATACGGTTGTGCTCTCTCATGAAGAGTGTGTGCAGGGCGAAAAGGGCTGGCTGCTGATTGGCTCGAATATCGCCTAAAATGAAGCGACAGAAAAAATTACATTTTGGTACTAAGGCTACGAAACAGCTAAATACTTATACATGTACATTAATCGCAGCATGAATTCCAACACAATAAAAAAAGAGACATGAAATTTGTTATTGTAATTTGTAGCTTACTGTCACTCCTTAAATTTACTTCAAAATTGCTTTACGTGTTATGGCCGACGAGGTCTACGCTTGGTGGAGCGTATAAGCTGTACATTGTATCTCGAGCTGCCAATACAGTACAAAGCGCCATACACCTGATGTGACACCTCTCCCTCTCCCCATGCTACCCCTGTCCCCCCTCCTGCCACTCCATCTCCAAACCAGAAAGCCATGCACTGAAGTGTAGTGTGTTGATCATCCTTCTCCAGTTTTGCAGCAGAAAAACATTATGCAAACGTGACCTTGTTTTTGTATAATTTGCTTGCCTGTTGTAAAACAATGCAGTGATCCGGAAGTCGAACAGAACGGGGTCCCATTGGCTGTGGGGTCCTGTAGAAGCAGATCTCCATGGACACTTGGGATCACCTTAAGCAACCTGAAACATGGAGTTTTATTGTTTATAAATAATGAAACTAAAAGTTTCTCAAGAGACGGATGTGTGCTTACATTAACAGCTACAATGAAACCCTAACACGGGAATTCATCGGTTACAAGAGACAGTTTGCCAACTATCACACTGTCACGGCTGCTCTAGTTTTACTCTTTATGCTGTAATTATTATTAACGAATAGTAATTTGGCTCAATTTTTTCGAACCGCATATTGATTGTGGCATTTCTGCTGCCCTAAACCATCGATGATCAAATGCATAAGTCAAACTTACATTCTATATTTCTTTGGTAAATTTGGATCTTCACCTTCTGCATAACTCATTCACACTCCTAAAAGCCTAATCTATACAGGACTTTTGTTGTAGTTCTATCCATACCGAAAAAAATGGCTATGGAATCACATAATTTGTTTTATGCCACTCTAACGTGCTGCTAAATCTCTTCAAATGTCTTCTGTCGTGCACACCAGACCAGGTTCAGGTCAGCAAAATTGGATCTTCCTATCTCTGTACACCCCAAAATTATCCACATATATAGCAAAAGTCTAATACGGGAAATGTAAATGGCTCTAGTGGCAAAACCGCCATTTGTGCCAATTAACAAAGACATTGAGTTCCTTGAATATTCCATGTACAACATGCCATTCAATTTTTCTCGGAAAAGATGTTCTTTACGACCTCTAATTAGGGCCTCCCACATTGACTGGGATGAGATGATTTGTTTTGTGCTACTCTAACGTGTTACATCTCTTTAAATGCCCTGTGTCGTGCATTCCAGAGTAAGTTTAGGTCAATAAAATGTCAATTTCCTCTGTGTCTAGACCCCACACTGACCTACAGAAAAAAAAATGAAGTCTTATACAGAAAATGTAAATCTCTGGGACAAAACGCCATCTCTGCCACTCTAGACAGTCATTATGAGCCTGGCAAATTCAATATATGAACGTTCTATTCAGTTTTCATTGGGTAAATATGGGATCTTTATGTGCACTTTAACCCTTCTTTGTCGTGATATCCATATCTTAGAAGCAATGGCTTTTGAATCACATTAATTTCTTTTGTGCCGCTCTCAAATCCTATTAACTCTCCGCCCTCCGTGGGCAGTTCAAGTTCAGTTCAGTAAAATGGGGTCCTCCTGTCTGCATAGACCCCCCAAAGACCCACCTTGAATTTAATTGGTTTGGATGACAAACCGCCATAAGTGCCATTCTACAAAGACAATGCGTGCCTAGAAGAGTTGTCTTGCACTCCAGTTTCAGTTCAGGTCAGTAAAATGGGGTATTCCTGTGTGCATAAATATATATCCTCAAATTTTTTTATAAAAACGTGTATGGAAAAATGATCGAAGCTGATTCTATGCAATTTAAACGGCTCTGGTGACAAAAACGACATTTGTCGCGGCATTCCAAGATAAGGTGAATAAAATGAGGTCTTTCTGTCTGTATAGACCCCAAAAATGACCCACAAGGAAGGAAAATATTGAATACGGCTTCATCACCAGAGCTATTTTTAATGTAAATATCAATTTTCAGACCGTCATTATATGTATGGATCATTTCAGTGGTCCACACTAATAGGAAAACCCCGTTTTCCCACCTGAAATACAACACAAAACCATTGAAGACCACTGAAATGCAACAAATGCTACTAACGTGATTCTAAAGTCATTTCTTGTCGCGTGTAGATCAATGGAATGATTAGATAGGCTTTATTTCAAGGCTCAAAGAGAACTTGATGGCCCCATAATTACACAATATAACCAGGGTGTAACGATGACATATTGAATGTTTCAAGTGCCCAATACTTTTCTCAGGCGGCACAAGTGACGGTTTTCTCATCAGAGCCATCTCCAACGTAAACATTGATGATCAGGATATGGCCATATCTAAGGGTCATTTTACAGTCTGTGTGGACGGGGAGATTGCATTATAGAGGTCATAAAGGACTTGAAGACCACATATTCACCCAAAAAACTGATATAAGGTCGACATATTATATTGCTGAAGTACCTAAATCCCTGTCTATAAGGCGGCAAAAGTGAAGTCTTTGGTCACCAGAGCCACTTCCAACGTAAACATTAAACAGCAGGATATGGCCGAATTTAGAAGTCATTTTGGGTTGCTTATACACAGGAAGAACCCATTTATTTCAACTGAAATCAGACTGGAGTACATAAGAGAACACTTGCACGAAAGAGGACATCTCTACAAATTTAATAGCACTTTGGAGCAGCACAAAGCAAATTATGTGATTCCACAGCGATTTCTTCCCACGCACAGAAAAGGAAGGTCAAGATGGAAGGCCGTAATTAGGGTCATATACAACATGAAAATCCTATATTTACCCAATGAAAATTGAAAGAAACGTCCATATATTAAATCGTTCAGGCACACGGTATAATGTAAAGCGACACAAATGTCGATTTTGTCACCAGAGCCATTTAAATGGTATACAGAAGAGTTCAGTCTTTCACTATAAATGTCGGACATTTTGGGGTCTACACAGACAGGAAGACCCCACTTTATTGACCTGAATTTGGACTCCTATGCACGACAGGGTACATTTAAAGTGATTTATAAGCACTTTAAAGCCGCACAAACAAATTGTGTGATTCCATGGCCATTTCTTCTCAGGTATGGATAGGACGGTCAACATAGGAAATCCTGAAAACTGAATGAAATGTTCTACATCTACCCTGTGCACAATGTCTTTCTAGAGTGCCAGAAATGGCGCTTTTGTCACCAGAGCCATTTTCGTTTGCATATTTTTAGACTTAAATTTTTTTCTTTATATGTGAGTCATTTTCAGGTTTACACAGATAAGAAGGCCCCATTTTATTGACCTGAACTTGGATTATTGTGCACCACAGACGACAGTTGTAGAGATTTATTAGCATTTTACAGTGTGTTAAAACAAATGCGATTCTATAGACCATTTCTTTTCGGGTAAGAATATTACACTCGAAATGGGAGATCCTATTTAAAGGTCATAAAGAACATGAAGACCCCATATTTACCAAACGAAAATTGAATGGAAACGTTGTACATAAAATTTTCCAGGTACACAATCTCATTGAAGAGTGGCGCAAATGTCGATTTTGACACCAGAAGCATTTACATTTTCCGTATTAAATTTAATGTTTTGCTTTATATGTGGATCATTTTGAGGTCTACACAGACAGGAAGACCCCATTCTACTGTTCGGAACTTGGATTGGTGGGCACCACAAAGGGCATTTGAAGAAATTTAATACCATTTAGAGTGACACAAAAGAAATTATGTGATTCTATAGCCATTTCTTCCCAGGCGTGGGTGGGGCACTCAACATAGGAGGCCTTACTGAATGGTCAGAAAGAACATGGAGGCACCATATTTACCCAATGAAAATTGAATGCAACGTTCTACATTGATTTTTCCAGGTACACAATGTTTCTGTAGAGTGGCACAAATGGCGCTTTTGTCACCAGAGCCATTTGAGTTGTACATATTATACTTCAGTTGCTGTATATGTGGGTCAGCTTACCTATAGGGAGACCCCAATTTATTGACTTGATCAGCTGTTCACAGCAGAGGTCCTTTGAAAAGATTTAAAAGGCTTTTAGATTGTTACAAAAGAAACTACTGTAGTTAGAAAGCCTATTCTTGTTAGGTATGGATACCATGATCACGATGGGAGGCCCTAACTAAGGGTTCAAGAGAACATGAAGGCCCCATATTTTTTTATTAAACTTTGATGAGAGGTTCATATATTGAATCTTTCGTGGTCACAATGTCCTTGTAGAGCGGCACAAATGGCGGTTTCGTCACCAGGGTCACTTAAATTGTACTCATTCGACTACTGCCTTTTGTTGTATATGTGGGTGATTCGGGGTCTGTAGACACAGGAAGACCTTATTGCATTGGCCTGCACATGAACTGGCGTGCACGACAGAGGCCCTTAGAAGAGATTAAATATCTCTTAATATAGACCGGGACAAAAGAAACCAATGTAATTCCAAAGCCATTTGTTCTTTGAATGGATCCCATGATCTCGATAGGAGGCCATATATAAGGGTCATACAGGGCCTAAAAACACCATATTTACTTGGGGAAATAGGATGAAGCGTTGACATTGCCAATGTCTCAACTTCTGACATTCTCTGTATATGAAAGTCAAGTCATGGTTTACATGGACAGTGCGACAGTACATGTTATTTTGCCATCTAAAGTTAAAGTGACATGTCCAACAAAAGGGTCTCCAAGAGATTTTGTAACAGTTTAGAGGAACACAATCAGTCTGTATTATAGATCGCCAATTTATGCCTTACTATTTGATGATTTTTTTGGTCTGTATGGACAAGCAGAACAAGTTTTTCTACATCAATACTCAAATCAACTAACTGCTGGACAAAATAAGGTATATTTAGCTTAACTTCTGAGAGAAGCTGGTCAGATAAAGAGATATCAAGAATAAAATGCGCTTTATACTGTATAATCATCGAAGAGTCGACATGCGAGTGCATCCTCTGGAGTCTCACCTCTCTTGGAATAAGAAACCGGGAATAAGTAGCTATTCGCTGTCTTCAGCTGGGTTAAGCTCACACAGTAATACAGAGAGGAAGGGACACAACTATGTGGTATACACAGTACCACATACAAGATTTTCATTTACACTGAGCAGGTCTTGTAGTGTTAGGATATGCATAAAGTGATAGAGACCGGAGCTTTACCATCGATTCCAAACCTGGTCATGTTCATGGTTGTGACGTAACTTCCGTAGATTGCTGAACCGTCTATGAAATGCGTGACTTGATCAAGCTGTTGTGGAAAACCTGGGAATCTCAGATCAGATTTCACAGACTACCTCAATTGTTTTGTCACTTCTGATCATTAGTACGTCAGAGTGGGACGGATATTGATTGCCGGGATATGGATTTTGAGGTTCAGGGGGTGACAGCGTGACAAATTACCATCATAATAGAATTAGCAATGAAGATTTATTTATTTATTTGATTCTAGTATTATGCTTTAAGAATGTTTCATTTATACCACGGCTACCAGCATTATGGTGCAAGGAACACATCGCAGATTGCTGGCAGACATTCCCAAGAACAGCCGGAGAGGAAGCCTAACATGAGCTGGACTTGAAGTTACGGAAGCCGCATTGGTGAGAGGTTCCTGAGTCCTCGTGACGCCAATAAAGAGAATGATCCTACAAAAAGGATTTCACTTTTGGATCAGAATGGGAAACATTTAGACGCAAAAAGTAATTCTGGTCAAAGCTGTGTAGTTCATTTCTGCACTTAATTACGATGACGTGTTGTGGGCCAAACGGATAATGTATTACTCGTACAGTGCTGGCAAAGGTAGGGCATTCATTGATTCTGGTTTTATGCCTTAAGAATTACCTTATAGAAGCTTCAAATATACTTTGGACGAAATTTCCAAATTTCGAAAGACTTTTGCAAAAGTTACAATTTTAAACACTGAACAAACATTCAGGTACGTAGTTTTTGACAATATTTTCAATATTGGCTAAGACTCGTATACAACATCTATTCATGGCACGCGCTGTGATTTGTTTAGTGTTTGGCTTATGCAACGTTGGAGAGGTCTGTAGAGTTAGAAAACCTTGAATAGCCGGAGTGAACCACCACCCTTTACCAACTATACCAGACGAACCCCGTGACACCTAAACACAATGGATTCATGACACCTAAACACAATGACATCAGATGATGACTTACCCAGCTGGCAGTCGAGATCGGTGGTGGGCGCCGCCAGCACAAAGTTCACACACGTGCGGTTGAACTCTGAGAAAAACGGGTCATCGACGGGCAGTTCTATTGACATCCCAAGCAGGGAAAAATAATGCAAGAAGAGCATGGGCGTCAGAATTTTGGGAACCTTTCGAAAATTCTGGGAGTAGGTTTTACTAAAATTGTCTTTCTATTGACTCAACTGGTTTCTTGTTTGTATCTGTAATCCTTTAATATGGGCATTGATAAAAATTTGGAAGGTTTCATGGAACTCTGTCTTTCCATTTATTTTATGATGTCAAATTCTAACTGTTTCTGTAGGTGATTAAAAAGTGTCAACTTACACCGCCCCTAGCACCATGACTTAAACAGAATTAGTTAAAAGCAGGAATGTTAATTGCTGTTTTAATACGTGTCACGTGTAAACATTGTAAAGTGACCAAGCCACCATTTACATCCACAGCCCACCAACAGAATCCTGGTTTATACAGTTAAGCGGTGCAAAAGGCTACGGAATAGAGAGTAAACCAACAGCAGCGACAACTGTTCGCAAAGGGTCACAAATAACCGGTGGAACACGGCCTCTTTTCAGATACCTCGGTTAGGGTTTTATTCCATCAGTTTATGTAAATGATTAAAAAGTATCGACTTCCACTCCACATAGACAAAAAATATGCGTTGATGCTCATTCTGTTCAACAAATTTCTATTCTATTACTACGTACTCACTATTTAACGTCATACTAAAACACTATCCTTTAAAATCACTTGCTCCCCTTGCTCCCCATAATGCTGACCGCCGTCGTGTAAGTGAAGTATTCTTGATTACGGCGTAAAACACCAGTCAAATAAATAAACAGATTTAAAACCACTTGTCTACAAGTTTGATTTAAGTTTTTTTGAAAAAAAAAGCAGCACCCATTGCTCAGTTAGGTTTTTGCATAGTCGCTGTATACATACGTCTGTTTAAAGCGACTGGTGTCAACTCTTCCATCCGGAGTACAACACGTTAAAGCACTGCCATTGTTTCCTGAAAAAGAAAACCACAAATACATTCTGATTGGCTCTTTTATATTTGTGGGCTACTTACAGGCTTTCTAGTGCTTGACAGCAACAAACAAAGCGAAGACTAGATTCAATCTCACGACGTCATGACGTCAAAGATAAAGGTTCATGGGAAATACAATTTACAGCGCCGTTGTTGCAAGTTGCCTTTTTTAATTTGTTTTTTTTTTCACTACATTTGACACATCGGATATTATTCATGGTCCTTCCTTCGAAACTGATGCTATTTTCCAATTGCTTTATGGCACTACTCATTTTTAACATTTTGTCATATTTTCAGGGTAATTAATCGACAATAAACAAATATTTCAGTTATTACTCCTTTCCAAGCTGTTGCCACCAGTATCCAAAACGGAACAATTTCAACCAATCAAAAAGCAAAAAAACAACAACAAAAAGCAAAAAAAAAAACGTCAACAACTGCTAAACATACCCATAGACAGAGCATTCTTCGTGACGTCATGAGTGATGAACTGTCCAAACTCCATCGTAATGTGATTAATACAAGGATGGAGATTGGCTACAGTGCTCTTCTGGTGAACCTTTGTGCTACTCACCCGGGGCAACGGAAGGGATGTGCCCGACCTAGATTCATTTATCAGGGACCCGACACCTGACCAGATAAAGAAAATTAAGATCTGTTAATTATTCGGTACAACGTGGATGAACATGCTATCGTCATACCGCCATTTAAACATACCTTAAGCCTTAATGAGCTTGGCCTTATATTTACGATGAAACCAACGGTACATATTTATGTTTCAGTATCAAGGTTAGCATCTTGTACATGTAATGTCAAAGAATTTCAAAATCTGCGCTAACATGTTAATGTTAGTGTGGACCGAGTACATCACACCGTCTGATTTGTTCTTGTCTCCAATCTTTGCAAAAAATAGAGAAAACGACAGAGCTGACAGACAACGGTGAGGTAAAAGCGCGTGGGTCAATACAATGGCGGTAATCGGGTGAAGGGTAGATAAGTCTCTCTATCTGGCTGTTTTGACGTTGTTCAAAATAAATATTATATAGGGTGCATACTAACGTGAATAAGGTTTGTCTGTATAAAGTGATACTGACACTGCATGCATATTAGCGATTCATGGTGTTGTACACTTTGACAATATGATATTCATAAATACCCAACCAGATCTTTTTCTTTCAATTTCTATGTACCTTTTCTAACTTCAAATCTATCATCACATTTCTTCAGGTCGCCAATACAGCTGAATGGACTTCCTCCAAACCTCAAAGTAATCAATATCACGTCATTATTCAAATCCAGGTTAAAAGAATTTTTATTAACAATATTTGATCCACATTAGTCATATAAACTACGCCACAGAAGGTGTGATATAAAATACTATGCACACTGTTGTATCCGTTTATATCTGAGTCTTTTTCTAAATAACTTTTCTTTTTGTTAATATAATTATATCACTAATTATCGCTCTTAGAAAGGCATGTTTTATTATTCTACGACATTTAGGTGTAAGGGACAGAACAAGTTCCTCGGACTTTTATGAGATAATCTGTCATTGTACATAAAGTTTACATTTGGTGAATAAATAATCAAATCAAAATTATTTAACTCCGTTTTAGGGTTATTAGGTTTCAGGTAAGAGAATAATTAGTAGTTTAAAATATACAGTTTATGAAACATTGAAAATTATCATAGATCTTCATAAACAAAGACATAATTGGGTCATTAGGTATTTAAATTATCAGTACTTGAAAACATATTTACCTTCCTGGAATGCTGTTTGAAGATCTGTTCTCTCTTTGTCTGAAATGAAAGCAGCCTGTGCCTTCGTTGCCATAGACGAAGCCGTTTGGGGTTGTGACTCATTCTGTGGCGGGAACTCATTCTGTAGTGGGAGCCCATTCCTCTGTTGGAATTCGTGCCGAGACTGCATCACCTGTGGAGGGTACCGAGCTACAGGACGACGAGGTAACACCTCTGCAGGCCGCGTCGGTGTGTCAATCCCGATTGCGCGATTCAGAAATGGTGTCACTGATTCAACTCCTTGAGGATTATCTGTCACCTGTACATCACAGCGTCGCCTAGTTCGACCTGCTCCTCGTTTGCGCGCGTCAGTCGGTAACGCTTCGCTGCTTGGCGAATTCTTTGCCTGTCAGCTGGTGTGGCGTGCAAAGGCCTCTTGGGTGGCAGTGATCCATAGTGAGAACCCAGTCCAAGCCCCCTGACCATTTTCCATCTTTGACCCAAAAGCTTCTGACCCTGAGAGGCTCTTTAAGGTCCCTGTCTGGACTGAGTGTCGGTTTGAGATCTTTGTCTACTTTGCTTGGCTCTCTTAAATCTCTGCACACGTTGAGTGTCTATCTGAAATCCTTGTTGGTGATGTGTGTTTGTCTGAGGTCCCTGTCCACGGGGTGTGTTTGTCTGAGATTCCTGTCCATGTTGTGTGTCCGTCTGAGTTCCCTCTTCACGTTGTATGTGTTTCTGCGATCCTTGTCCACGCTGTGTGTGTTTCTGAGACCCTAGTCTGCGTTGTATGTCCGTCTGAAATCCCTGTCCACGTTGTGTATCAGTCTCAAACCCTTGTCCATGTTGTATGCCTGTCTGAGTTCTCTGTTCACGCTGTGTGTCTTTCTGATATCCCTGTCCACGTGGTGTGCCTGTTGTAAACCCCTGTCCACGATATGTATGTGTCTGAAATCCCTGTCTACGCTGACTGCCCGCCTGTATTCCTTGCCCACCTGGCGGTACAAGTTCAGTTCATTGTGAAAATTGTCTGCCCGACTCAATCATTTCCCCACCTTGATGAGCTAGCTCAATTCCTCAGGCACGCTGTCTACCTGAGTAATTTGTCTACCTTTCCCAACAGGCTCAACTCCTTGAGCACGATGTCTGCCTGACTCACTTGTTGGCCCGATTTGAGGACAGAGCTCAAATCCCAGTGTACTTTGACTACCTAACTCATTTAGTTGCACACTTTGCACAACAAGCTGAATTCCTTGTGCACGTTGTCTACCTGACGCAGAGATCTGCCCACTTTGAGAAACAAGCTCAATTCCTTGTGAACGTAGCCTAACTGACTCTGTGACTTGCACATCTTGTGAAACAAGTGCAATCCCTTGTGGACCTTGTCTACCCGACTCAGCGATTAGCCCACCTTGCCGAACAAGCTCATTTCCTTGTGGACGTTGTCTACCTGACTTAGTTATTTGCCCACCCTGCTCAGCTAGTTCAATTCCTGGCGCACTCTGAAAGTCTGACGCAGCGAGTGGCCCAGCTTGTGGAACAAACTCGATCCTTTGTGCGTCTTTTGTTGCCTTTGTAAGACCTTGACGGAGAAATGGGGGAAATTGAAAAGCAAGCACGGGATCTACCAGGACTTCCACGATTTGAGTCGGTGACTCCAATTCCTGTGCTAATCCTGACAATTGCTTTGGGCTTTGCTCATGTTGAATATCTCGCTGAATGCCACGCTGTCTTGTTGTACTTTGTCCACGCTGTATTACAAAGGTGGTTTGTTCACGTCCACGTAGTCTCGTAAACTTTGATCCTGCATCGCGCTTTCCAGCAAGGCCTTTGTTTACCTCGCGTTGATGTGTCAAACTTGCGTTTTGTCCGCGTTGTGTGGTGAAGGCTGTGTCTTGTTTACGTTGTTCATTTCGTATCGTAGGGCCTGCATCTTGTGAACTTCGTGTAAGAAAACCAGCACCTTGTCCAGTATGTTCAGCAAAACCTGTACCTTGTCCACGTTCTGTCACAAAGCCTGTGCCTTGTTCACTTTGTACTGCATGGGCTGTTCCTTGATCAGTTTGTGTCAGAAAACCATATCCTTGTAGGGCTCTCCAGCAGAGCCTCTGCCTTTTTCACCTTGTGTCTCAAAGCCTTCACCGAGGCCACCTTGAGTGCTAATGCCTCTACCTTGATCACTTTCGTTCTAATGCCTCTGCCTCGTTGATGTTGCGTCATATAGCCTGTGCCTTGTTCAGGTTGTGCCATAAAAGCTGTGTCTTGTTCAAGTTGTGTCTCAAAGACTGTACCGAGGTCACGTTGTGTCCTAATGCCTCCGCCTTGGTCAATTTGTCCGGCAAGGTGTGTGCCTCGTTCAGGCTGTATCATGAAGCCTGTGCCCTCGTTTAGTTTGTGTCATAAAGCCTGTGCCTCGTTCAAGTTGTGTCATAAAACCTCTGCTTTGGTCACGTTGTGTACCAATACCTGTGCCTTGTTCAGTTTGTCCGGCAGGGGGTGTGGCCTGTTCACGCTTTGTCATAAAGCCTGTGGTGGGTTCCCATTGTGTCCTAAATCCTACGCCTTGGTCACGTTGTGCCACAAAGCCTGTTCCTTGGTCACGTGTCACAAGCCCTGTGTCTTGTGCTCGTGCTTTGGCCATATCTAGGCGCTGTTCACGTCGTATGACTGAGCCTCTGTTTGAGGGTGTCGCTGTCCTTGATATATTCCTATTTCAATCGGAGCTTCCGGTCAGTAACTGTTAGTTTCAGGTCGACCTGATCCCGGTCCGCGATTTGACCTCTTTCCTGCTTTCTGACCATTTCCTGAAGCCTCCTGACCACGCTGACCAGAGATCTTATCTCCAGATTCACGATGAAAAGCTGCTTTATTTCTCAGTGTGGGTGGAGAGGCTCGTCCATATCCCTGTTCTCGCTGGCTATCCCTATCAACCCCAGATGCAGTTCTCTGGCCCCGTTGCACCCCAGACCCGTGCGCAGTTTGACCAGTACCAGTAGTACCACTCCAAGATGCTGCTGATAATGACTTAGTCCCAGGTACCTTCCTTCCCATCACCTCTATCGTCATACCAGGCTATGCTACTAACTCAATCCGCTCTCCCGTATCTGAGGACAACGTGAGTATCTGCCTTGGTTTCGCGGTGAAATCAAACCATCCACCCCACGATTTCGCGGGCGGTTCGCCCACTTGTTTCTTCGCCACTGTATTCGCTAGTCTGCTTCGGTGTAGCTGCTTCATTTACTCTCTGATTCTGGGTCAACGATGTGTGTTCTTGCCCCCACCGCTGAGCCGCTACCGGTACTGAAGGATTGTTTCCAGTCCAACTTTGGGGCCATGAATTATAAGACTGCTGAGGCATCCTGACGCAAGGGTTCACTTACAGGGCGGTGCTAATAGGACGTCGTCGTCTCTGATAAGGGCTGTGCCGTCTCTTCTCTGGTTTGTTGATGTGGATGTTTTTCCTGCTGATGGTCTTGTTGTGTATAGTAGAACTGTGCACCATACCACCAGCCTGGATGGTACGATCATAATATGTATCGAGCAGCCATAGTTGAGATTCAACTCCCGGAGCCAGCATGCAGAAAAAAAGACCACACCAAGAGTGGGCGTAAGAAGCTTCATGATTCTGAAACTAAAACCACGTGTGTGTGAATGGAAGATTATGGCTCGACGTCACATCGACATCAATACGGTTAAACCATAATGTCACATTTATCGCAACATCGACATTATTACAACCATGTCATAAATTCATATTTCAATGAATGTAGGATTATGGTTTACCATCTCATCTACTCTACTGGAGGTATACAAAACGAACGACGGAATGATTACGGATTAACGCCAGTACAGGAGTATTACGGACATATTTATAAAACTACATTTGAATGTATGAACGATTATGTCTAAACGCCACATTAGGTGGATTACAGGAATATCATATCACCGCATCTGAATGACTTATAATTGCTAAACGCTATATCTTAAATGTTGCATTGAAAGTGTTAGGCCTACATCTCAAGAGACAATAGCATGGGAAGTAAAACTAGAACATCGAAGATAATCTAATAATTGATAAATGGTTATACTTAACCACTGAAACACTGCCTTTTGTCAGTTTACCTCAGTTATAGAGTTTTATTCTAACTGTTGGTAAAACAACCCTACTGGTGCATTCACATCATTGGTAACCATATTTGCCCACATAAAATATCTTGAAATTTTTCGTCTGTCAAGGTTTGATGGGAACAAAATACCTCAACGAAATATACCAGTAAATTCCTTGGGATTACATTCCGTATCACAATGACTTCAGCGGATTTAGGTAAAATCATTAAATCACATTTGAATGAGTGAATGAATGAATGAATCAGTATGGTAAAACATTGCATTCACTGTAGTGCAGGCATGTTATAAAGCCACATTCGAACGCGTGAAAGCTTATGGCTAAAAACTGGCAGCAGCACAACTGGCTACCATTACATGTTTAATCTCAACTCTATTGTTCTGTTGTAATACATGATACTACATAACCAGTTTCCACACAAAACGTCATCGCTATGGCAGGAATGAACAATAGAGTACTCAGCTTGGACCAGAAGTGCTATAGGCAAAAAGGTTCACTACTAGTTAACATTTAAAAAGTACAGCAGTTGTAGAGAGTGTGTTGCTCTGATTCTGCAGAGGACAGTGTCTTTGTTTCACTTGTCCGTCTTGTGAAACAGGCCGTAAATCTTTACACGCAGATGGAGTATAAAGATACCTATAAGTAACATATCTCCAGTTAGTGTATAGAGCTGTTTGACCCTGAGCGTTTCACAACGATAACATCAGGATCTCTGCTCAGGAAATTTCACTGACTTCGTGTTCCCTGCTCATGTTTTTCGTCGTGAATATTAATGAAGACATACTTCACCCACTTCGACGGATGAAAATTTGCTTTCTTTGACCAGGACCTTTGGCTCGCATATAGGGTTGATTGGCAAACACTGGTTATGTCCTGTTAGAAAAGCATGTGTCTTCCGATCGATGGTTTAACTAATAAGTTATAGGGTATAATTCAAATCTTTACACTCTTTGAGATCTCTGCCTCTGTTTGTTAAGGCATACTGACGGTCGAAATGCCCAATTAACAGTTCGGTTAACAATTCAGATTGACGTAACCTGACGTCGGGCGTCAAAACGTTTGTCCTCACTTTGTATAGGCTGGCCAAGTTGTGTCCTAAGTATGGAATCCCTGCGCCTAATTACTAAGGATAATCTCTAGGTATATTTGATCGAAAAATAAGGACTGACCCCTTGTGAACTGTGAACTGCTAATTGAGAACTGCGAGCCAACTGCAGGCGCGTTCGTACATTGGCTGATTACGTCATTGTGCTCTCGTTAGGACGCAGGGTGTATTAAAGATAAGTTACAGTGATCTCTTGTGGCGTGTCTACCACCATGCGTTAGGCAGGACAAGTTGTACTAAAGTTTTACTTTACACATACAACACAGAAAAAGAACACAGATAGCTCAGACATAAGAACAAGCGACAGTGTGATAATGGGGGACATAATGGCTACTGAGGAAACCCAAATTCAGGGGTATAAATCA
The DNA here is from genome assembly GCA_016165875.1 of Acanthopleura granulata. NCBI lineage: Eukaryota > Metazoa > Mollusca > Polyplacophora > Chitonida > Chitonidae > Acanthopleura > Acanthopleura granulata. The sequence goes on along the minus strand of JABBOT010000009.1, from coordinate 11,732,559 downwards.
AGCAGACAAAACTTTTCCATAGGAAAATAATATCGCCTCCCCCTGCTATCTTGTTATGTTATGTACAATTTTAAATCAATCAATCAGTAAATAAAAGAATGAATCAGTCAATCAACCAGTCAATCAATGAAGAAGTGAAGCTCAGTGGGTTTGTGAAAGTCAACCGAAAACTATACTGACAAGTGAATAGAACTTAATGTTCCCTTTCCTGAAAATTTGTAGCCGTTGTTATGATTTGTATCTTCCATATAATCTCCCTAAGTTAGGTGTAACTTGGAATCGTTCTATACACAGCCTTCAAACACCTGTTTCATGCAGATTACCAAACTCAAGATTGTCAAGGTATGTTATATATATATATATATATATATATATACTCAAGTCATACCATACAACGCCTTGAATCAAAGAAAACTCTACCTCTGATTAATGAAGAACGAATACATTTTTAATTATAATGTTACGCGTGTGAGATGTAAATATTAAATTTAATATCGTTAAAAGTATCAAAGCATGATAAATATGTACATGGTTTTGTAAATAGTATTTTGAATCACGGGCCACCTAATTAAAGATGTTTTTTATCAGGTGTGGTAAAGGTGGGTCTACAGGGCGCAGCTGCATAATTGCTTTGCAGGCTAATACCTGGCCGATTAATTATATTTGAATATTTCATGAACTTAATGAGCTAATGTGTCTCGCGAATCCGTCTCACCGTAACCTCTGGTTTTCCTTCACTCTCTACTCTCAGCGGTAGGCTAAATGGCGAGAAAAAAGTGCATTAGTTACATTTTTAATACCTAAATATATATGGATTCATATGGCGTAAGTTGCCCGCATTTGACTTAGATTACATGTGACTGTCATTATTTGCACTCGCGACATAAAACGTGAACTTCTATAGCAGTTTTAGACAACCGAGTTTGTAAGGTGCAAGTAAATGCAATTAAACAGATGACTTTACACTCTGCGAGAAATGACGTCCGGATGTCTGAACTTCAAAAAGTGTATCTTTATTATGCTATATATATAGTCACGTGCATTGGGTCGGGGGTACAATCTTTAATGGCTTGTTCATTTGTCATTAATGCTGTGTGCTTATTTGTGGTGTTTGAAGTGAACAATCAGTTGTACATTTTGTTTAGTTTTTTATTTCACTTTTTTTAGGGAGAAATGAGGAAGGGGTGCAAAACGGTTTCCCCGAAGGCGATAAAATTCAGTGGCGCAATCTTGAGCGTAAGACGAAGGCAAACATTTAGTCAAAATAAAGCATCTGTAATAATGAAGCATCGTCATGTGATTTGACTCATGTTATATTGGAGAGACGAGACACGAGAAACGAGACACGTCTAGTGAAAACTGTTCGACATGGCATACTGTTCTCAGCAAATGACGCTGTGGTTGTGACACTCACAACTAGATGATATTGTTGAGAACGACGTAAACCACCAATCAGAGAAATGCATTAATAAATCCAGTTGAAACTTTACCACATGATAAAGCTCTAATCAAATGATGCTGTGGTTGTGATTGTCACATCTACTGGAAATTGAATGTTAACGTTTTAATCAAATGACGTTCTGGTTGTGATTCTCTAAAATGTGCCACATGGCAACGTCCTAGTCAAATGATACTGTAGTTGGGATAGCATATACCTGGTGGAAAAGGTATCATTTTGCATTGTCCGAGTCAAATGATAGTGTAGCTGGGATAGCCACTGCCTAATGGAAAATGTTTCACATGTCAACTTCCCAATCAAATTATTATTGCAGTTGTGATAGTCAATGACTAGTCGAAAATGAGTCACATTGCAACGTCCTAGTCAAATGATATTGTAGCTGGGATAGCCAGTGCCTACATGTCAACTTCCTAATCAAATTACAACATGTTGTAAACAAGTTCACGATCAAACTCTCCAGAATTTTCTTTACGTTAGTCTATAAATATGAGCGACGAAGTTGTAAAGCTCGCAGTCATTTTACTTATGTCCGCTTGAGAGCATATTTATTCTCGTTAGTGGTACCCTTACACTAGTGGAAAATGTATCACAAGGTAACATCCTAATCAAATGATATCGTAGTTGGGATAGTCAATGCCTAGGTGAAAATCTTTCACATGGCAACGTCCTAATCAAATGATGTCGCAGATGGGATAGTCATTTCTCAGTGAAAAGTGTGTCACAAGGTAACGTTCTGATTAAATTATATTGCAGTTGGGATAGTCAATGCCTAGAGGAAAAAATCCCTTATCGTTGTGGTTGTGATTATCGGGTCCTCTTGAAATTGTACTCCATGATAACGATCTAAGCGCAAAATTTCGTTGTTTGTGTTTTGTGTCTTGTGGAAATTGTTCTGCATGGCAGCACAATCTCCGTATTTTCTTAGCAAAAGGACGTTGTGATCATGGTAGTTAAGTCCAGTGTAAACTTTACCGTATGACATTAACGTAAAAGTCAAATGTCTTTGTGCTTGTGTGACGTATACTAGATGTATGTACAGTAAATGAGCAGTTAAGGGGAAGAGACTCTAAATCCATCGTTTACACCCCTCGATTTATTTCCCTCGCCAACCCGTCATAAAAACAGGCATGTCATTTCCAACAATTGTTCTGTTTTATTTTGAACGTTTTGGAAGAGTTACATTTGTGTAATTACTGAAGTTGATGGAAGGAAAGATTCATTTTTAGTGTTAAGTCGTGTCTGGTGTATAGCAATGACGTAAATAACGGGATATGTCTTTTCGCTTTAGTAAGTATCCATACATATTGTATAAATAATAATTTTAATAGACACCAGGGATGACGTCATCGCTCCAGCAAACTATGTCCGTAGCCGTTGCTGTATTTACTGATGCCGTGGGTTAATAAAGCGCCCTGTTTGTCTATTACAGGTAATGTACACCTTGAATTGTTACGTAACAATATTGTAGAACGTATTTTGATGATTCTTCTGTCAAGTTCAAGTCATCAGTAATGGTGATTTTCAGATGATGTCAGTTCAGAGATCGAGCTTTCTACTAGCGTGTTCACATGTCGCGCGGGTTAATTGCGCAAAGCCTAAATGTATAATGGACGGATCAAAAACTTATCTTGATAGAAAATATTTTCTTGAAAGTTATAAGAAGCGAAGTCTATTAGTAGAATAGTAATATTTCCTAAGCATAGCATTCATTATAGAGTAAATGGAACTCATATCTCCAACATATGGCAAACCTGTCACGTAGTAAAAATCTACGGAAGTCCGTATATGTCATACTGATATTACATAAATGCCATATATGTTTTTGGAATGTTGGTATCGATCTTGGAATATTATGGAAGGACTTATAGCAGTACAGGACAAGAGAAAACTCATATCCTTATGAATCTATGGAAGCACATAGCAGAATAACATCAAAAGGCATTGGCATTGTTTTTGAACATATTTCATTATTTTCATTCCTACATTTTTAATCAAAGTAAAAATGAAAAACTGTGAGTTGATGAAGTCCTCGCTCCAGCAAACTATGTCCGTAGCCGTTGCTGTATTTGCTGATGCGGTGGGTTAATAAAGCGCCCTGTTTTTCTGTTTACAGGTACCATTACGGAGTTCTAGTTCCTCCTTACAGCATACAACCTCAGCACGGAAGAGAGCAACAGTTGCGCTTGTCATGTCTTGTGAAAACTTTACTACCTATGCTGTGATTAGCCCGCTGCAAATTGGGTCTGTGGAATCCTCGGTTTTAACGGGGAAGTATTGCAACGTTCTCACCACGATGGAAGCCTTAAGACATTTAACACAACACTTAACACGCTTAATATCCGCGCAGTCTAATCTGGAACCCCACGTCCAATTCTTATCCTCGCACATTGCTCTTACGGCGAAATGACCGGTATCATTGGTTTCGGTCAACAAGTGCCTTAAATGTGACGACAACACAGCAATTTGAGTAATTCTAGACCAGTGACGTCAAGTATATTGCATTCAACATAACTGAATTTTTTTACCTAATTCAGCTCAAGCCATGATGCTAGGAGGCGTGTAAGTTATTACTTCTTAACTTGTTACACGAACACTTTATATAATACCCTAACTGAAGTAAATTAACAAGACAACGGTTTTTGTGACTATTTGCCAACAATCACACTGCCGTCGCATCTTTGTTTGTTGTGATCTTTCATATTCATATCAATATTAAAGGCCATTTTATCTCACAGTATGTGGATCAAAACCAAGTCTTTGTTTTCTAACCGTAACTGCCTACATCTAAACATCCCCAGTGGAGCGAGAACTAGAATACGTAACGACATATCTTTCCCATGAAATGGCCACCCGGGTTCAAGCTGGCTTGACTCTGTTCCCTCGCAATACATAAATACGAAGGCAGGAGTGAATAAAATACTACACACCATAGGCTTGAATTGCTGTAGGCGAGGAAGCTTCCCATTTGTGTTCCTTTTCTCAGGGCGTTTATTTTGATGTTTGTTTTTTTTATTTTTTTATTTATTTGATTGGTGTTTTACACCGTACTCAAGAATATTTCACTTATACGATGGCGGCCAGCATTATGGTGGGTGGAAACCGGGCGGAACCCGGGGAAACCCACGACCATCCGTAGGTTGCTGGCAGACCTTCCCATGTACGACCGGAAAGGAGGCCAGCATGAGCTGAACTTGAACTCACAGCGACCGCATTGGCGGCAGGCTTCTGGGTCATTGTGCTGCGCAAGCGCGCTAACCGACAGAGGATGTTTGATTTGTCATCGCTCTGTTTTCCAGTTTTATAACGTATATCAGGTTTTGGTACTTTATCAGGGACACGTACCACGAGGTTGTGCATATATCACATTTCAATGAACAAAAAAAAAACTTTTGTGATAATTAAAGAGTATATGATTTTATCAAAAAAAAAAATAAATATGGCATATTTGTAAAACCTCCTGACCTCATAAATAACACACCATGCTTTATGTAAAAAAGAGTACAAAATATAAACATGGTCTTTACTCTTCTGGTTTGAATACTTAAACACATAATATGTAAATTATGGTCACATCCCTTTGAGAAAAAACATTGCGGCCTCATCGGATATATCATGATAGAAATATGACTGAATTATTATGGCTTAACGCCACGTTGGCAGTATTTAAGTTTTTATGTGGTGATTTTAGAAATATTTGCCTTCTACGTATTCAAATATACATTAAGGTGTTGGAAAAGTTCAAAGACGAAAATGTTCTCATGGTATATCAAAGGAATTAATTAACTTAAACTGGAAAAGTTGTATAATTTTTAACACATATGATTGTAACTTGTTTATAGAGATATTCCTTGATCATCTAATAACACATTTCTTGTAAGAACAAGGGCTATAACTGGTCATTACAGACAATAGAGTTAAAAGGCTAAAACATATCAAAAGACAAATAAAATGATCAAAGAAACGTTGACACTATTGGGACTGTACGATAAGGCTTGTCATTTACTCGCATACCACAACTGCTCTACGGAGACAAAAAATATTACATTTAAGCTAGTCTGGAAGAAACTAATCTTTTTATGTCAAAAATATAATTACATCATCATTACCTGGAACCTTTCACTGACAATAATGTCAAAAGACTAAAGGAATGTATAGTTTCCGAAAAGTGGAATATGTGCAGATGATCATGGTGATAGTGCGAGAGGAGAAGATATGGCGTAGATAAGAAACATGTGCTAGAGTAATAGATAACGTTAAGTTTTTATTGGATGTGGAATAAGCTAGACAAAGTTAGGCCAAAGTCTGATCACAAAATCACATTGTCTCGATCACAAAACGATCATTATAAATAAAAAAATGCCAGTTAAGTTTGTGGTGATACAGTGTTATGACTAAAATATCAGATCTTCATGAAAATATCACAATGTCACATAGACGTATAAATCTGCGAACAGATGAAAAAATAAACCACCATACATATATTATGAAATGATTTTGCCAGTCAACAACCAGATAATAATAGATTCAACGGCTAAGGCATTCCAGATCATTACTCTGCGCGGCGGAATATTGGTCCGGGGAACGGTTCTACACCGGGTCGTAGAAATGGCCCCGGAAAATCCGGTTGCGGTTTGAAAGGGAAGTCGATTCCCCCTTTGCAGCCTTTAAAGTCCAGTTCTCTTCCCGATCCAGGGCAAGTCTTCCCGCAGGCGTTCTTTGGAGGATTCGTGCAGGTACGCTTCCTCGTTCGGGAACCGGCGACACACTTTGAGTATGGACTCCACGATGACCATCCGCCATCAACACAGTCTGACCACTCACTCAGATCTACTTCCGGTAGGCTAGAGCATTGGACGTTAGGATTCCTGTAAAGATGTAGAAAAAAGAACAGTTATTACATATGTGCCTCTCTAAATGGTACATTAAAAATAAGCTATTAATTTTTATAACAGAAAGTCTATTGACAGTGATGTTAAAATGCATTCATTTATTAACACGCACTATTGTGTCAGATTCAATATAATATCCCATTAGTCTAATACAATTTCTGTTGAATTAACAGAACATGTGTGTTATAATTAACAGAATAATATGCTGAAATAACAGAATACATTCCATACTTCCTATTACATTTAACAGATTATTTCTTTGAACGTGGAAACGCCACACGATCTAGCTTGTCGTGAAAGTGTTTGATAGTGAAACATTAAAATGAAATTATATTGTCTAGAATATAAAACGTTCTAATGAAAAGACGTCGTGGTTGTGATTGTCATGTCTAGTGAAATTTGTGCTACACTTTAGCGATATTGTGTTGATTGCTACCAGTAAATCTGAGCCGATATAATGGTCGCCTTGTCACGTCATCTTTGACACTCACCTGGTGGATAACTCCTCCAAAACATCTCTGGGAAGGGAGGTAATATCGGTGTTATCACAGATAATCCTGGCCAAACTGGTCTTCCGGATCTGGTCAAGTTGTCCTGCAATATCATTGAGCACAAATGAGTAAAAAATTAACTTTTTCACCCGAAGAATGAAAAAAAAGAAACATGTCCTTAGGGATTTGTATTATTTAAGCTAAGGGCAACAAAGACACGACATACCAGAAGTAAAAATGTTTTAGAACCTTTTCTCATTTGGTAGGACTTACCGATTTTGAATTTTGCTGCAGCGTCGTTGGTTTCATAGTAGAACCTATCGGCGTGTTTCAACACCCAGAACTGACGTCCAATCACACAGGCTCCTGTTGGTCCCACAGCGCGGCCCTCTAGCGGAGTCTCGGTGACTATTCCTGTCCACAAGTCGATGTCGTCAGGATGACTGAAAAAGAAGAACATAAGTTACTACCCTTGTTTATGGATAATGCCCTGCAAAAGGAACAATTTTCCATTGGACGCTTCACGCCATTTATATGGATGTCTGTTTGGAGACCTCTATAGGCCTACGGTAATTATTCAATAACACACGGTAAAACTTACTTGTACACGCTTTCCAAAAGAGCAGCCACAGCAGGGCTATGATCGATGAGTCCTCCTGGCCCAGAAGTGAAGGAAGTGGCGGCTTCCAGTTGACACCACAATCTCCAGATGTTATAACTGCCAATCCCATGGTCACGTCCACGCTGAATATTGGTGGCGGCCAGATCAATTCCGGTTCCAGGGGCCCGCTCGAAAAGATGATTGGTGAGTTGTGTGGTCATAAGGTTGTCGGTTGACTGTTGGTTATGTGTGTACAAATCCTTGGCCAGGAAGGACGGTCCTTTAGAACTCTGATACATCAGAGCTGGGTTTAGGAAGTGGTCCTTAAAGAGGCTTCCGGCGGCAACATGATCTCTGACAGTGCTGTGGCCAAAACGATACCCTGCTGCAGCAAATCCGTTACGAATGGCAGGGCTGAAGGCTGGGTTGTAACCCGTGAAGTACTTCCCGGCGGGCTGAGCAGCGAAGCCGAATCGAGACGCGAAAGTGTTCCCTAAGATTGTTGGCAAATATTCGTTGTAGGTAACGTGCTGTATTTCGGCGCCGACAATCTTCCTGGCTTCCTGGAACAGACGCTCGTCGTTCCATGAAGGATTCAAACTCTTCAGCTTTCTGGCAATCCGGTTGTGCTCTCTCAAGAAAATGGTGTGTAACGTCATCAAACCTGGCTGCTGGTTGGCGCGAACGTCACCTTTTAGAGAAAAAAATGTTAATTGATATTTTGGCCTTAGTTAATGAGCTAGATACTCCTGAACACACAGCGATATTGTTATGGGCGGAATATTTTAAAAGTAGTGCTCATAAACTGACCCTGCGAGGAGTTAAATAAACAAACCTCTGGTTCTTTGTATGTGGCACAGAAGTAACTGTATTTTCTTACTACAAGACATAAGGTAGCCCCATACCGTAGCAAAGTAAAGTAAGGAAAGTGAATAACTGCAAATACCATTCATTTCGTCTTTCCATAGTCAATTGACAACTGACTACTTAATTCTCTTTGCATGCATCCGTCCTAATGTCTAACTTTATAATTTCTCATTTTAATTAGAATGGTACCGTTTTGCTGTTACAGAGGGCACTGTTGAATTAGATTAAATATCTTTTCCAATTGTACGTAAAACAGTTACCCGCTTTAAAGCAATGTTGTGGGGCCGTGCTGCGACAACCTGGTGTCCCCGTAGCAGGGGGATTCTGAAGAGGCAGATCTCCATTAGAGCTGGATGTCACCTTAAGTAAACCTGGAAAGGAAAACATGCATGGACTGAAAACATGTTTACTAGAATACTTCTGAGCTTGACATACTAAAGCCTTGACTGTCCTGGAAAATATATTAAAGAATGAAATACTTCCAGTGAATCTGAAATGATGATCTTCTTGACTAATGCTTAACCCTATCCCAGCACAATTAGGCATTTTTCCTTGATGATCATAGTGTAGCATCAGTGAAAATAAAGGCGCGTCGGCTTTCTACGCCGATATCATACACTGTATCTAGTTTTACGGCGACGCTTGCTCAATTAAGTCGATGATTCTTAGGCTATTAGCGTTATATTGTAAATTATATCATTTTGATGTTTGTTAAACGATTGCTTGTTCTCTTACCATCTCTCTTTAGCCTGACGTCATTCATGGTTTTTGTGTCACTTCCGTACACTGTGGAGGCATCGATGTAATGTGTTACCTGGTTCAGCTGCTCGCGGAAACCTGTGGAAAAAAACGGTGAAGAAACTGAATAATTGATTGATTAAAAGACAAAAGATTGACCCAAATCCTCCGTGCTGCTAAAGACACCCTGTTTTGAAACTGAAAACTGGTGTGACAGATTAGAAGGACAAATTTTTCATGACACTAAATATTTTGACCTGTCAAATAACTGGGGTCCAAATGCCTATCGGACAGATATACAGCGTATATTTCGGATAGGTGGCTCTGTGTGACAACTTCAAAAAGCAAAATTCTATCGTTTATTTCTTGGCTAAAATACGCAGCCTTCTTTGGAGGGAGGAGGTTTACAGCCTCCAATGTCTTGCCGATACATTAATGTCAAAAGCTCCCTCGTGAAAATTATATGTTCATAATAATTTTTATTTTTAATTATTGAAATTATTTATTCGCAAATTAAATATTACTGTCAAGGCAATGCTTACCTAAATCACAATTGATATCCGGTGTTGGTGCGGCTCTGACGAAATTCATGCATGTTCTCCCGTACTGTCCAAAAAAAGGATCGCTTTTGGGCAGTTCAATTGGCAGACATCCCAATCTATTTTTTAAAAAATGCGATGAAAATGTAAATAGATTGCAGGTTGTATCTAAATGAAACACATAATCGACCAATGAGGCAATTTAATAAATTATTTATTTCTTTATGTGATTGCCGTTGAACGCCATCTTAAAGAATTTGGCTCTTTTATAATTATAGTAATGCTTTTATAAACTTACACTCACGTGGCGAGTCGCTAAGTGAGTAAACTCTAAGCTAATTTTCACGCCTGTATGAATCATTCGTAGCAGTTTCTTTAATAACTTTATTTTGTTTTTCAAATAACATGATAATTAGATTTAAATTTAAACACCAATTTTCAATTTTGTCGTGACGCGCTGAAGGCAAGCCTCAGTTTTCCAAGTTAAAATTCGTACGATAAGTCACAATTTTAGCACAGAAAACTAACTTTGAAGTTAAACCTAAGCTTGACTTAAGTCTTACATCGCTTCGTGATGCATAGTGTGTATTATAGCACAATTACCTTTTTTTAAAAGGACTAGGGTCGACACTTCCGTCAGCTCTGCAGCACGTCAGAGTTGTACGACCGTAACCTGTGGCACACAACATTTGATTTAAAAAAAAATATATACATATATATATACACACACACAACAGACCAGGGTAGCGAGAACAGTCGTGGGTGCTGGTTTGTATTGATTGTTACATTCTTAAAGGACGATACCAGGGTATAAGGGTCCTGGAGAAAATTCACAATGAGATGTATAAGTATGAGTCAAAAAGATGTCTTTTCCGTTCCTCTCTTCTTATACTGCAATGTTTTAAAGAGCTACTCCAACTCGAAAGCCAAATATTTTTTTTTGATGATACTTCATTTATACTCGATAAACTCTTATAGGCCTACATTTGAAATGTTACAGGCCTAAATCATTTAACTCATTCAGTCAATGCTGTTGCGGCTGGCCTCCTCCGTATAATTTTAAAAGTCGAATTTAGTTTCTTTCAGACCTGCATACAGTAGCTTTTTAAACATTAAATGTGTCATTTGGGAGGGATGTTCAGATCCACTAAGATTCCCCCAACCATTTTCCTACCTGATGACAGAGTATTCCGGTTCACGTCGTGGCTGATAAGCTGGCCGAATTCCATGGTCAGATGTGTGATGTCTGGGTGTAAATTAGCCACTACGCTTTTCTTGTGCACCTCTGTACTGATCACACGTGCATTGGGAAGAGGTTTCCCGGAAACGGACTTGCTTCGGGGGGACTGGATTCCTGTTTTCAAAAATTGAAACAAAATGAGTCAATCACTGAGTTTAGGAATGATATTCTAGCCATCTCTGACCTTTCCATACACATGCGATGTGCACATGCCAATGCCATCCAAAGAAACACACACACGTGTGTCATATACTTCTATATGTTGTACTTTTGTCCACCCCTTTTAGAACAGTTTGTGCCTGAACATTATGACATCCGGAAAACATCGTGAGTTAAAGGGCATGGTTAGAAGGCTTAATTATTCCAAATTTGACTTTGGAAGGTGTTAAAAGGAAATTTGTGTGTTCATAAACCATTCTATGGGGACTTCGATTACATTTGTTGAAAACAGTGAACAACGGTCTTCAATTCAGCCTAAAGTATCGTGCATGATTCTGTTAGATCTCGCGAGATTTGGTCGATGTATGGTAGTTCGTACTCACCATCATCATACTGGGGCACTAAGAACCTGTCAAAGGGCGTATTAGCTCTACCCCACAGCGCATTTGCCAAGTTATTGCAAGAACCATCAATTGTTCGGTACTTGGCGTTTGAGTCACACTTGATGGCTACACTGAACGGACAAATCCTTATGGCGGGTCGGAAACTTCTCAGACCCTTAAGACCTTCACCATTGACGTTAAGTCTGGAAATGGAAAAATTAATACAGAAATCAATATCCAACACGATGGTGCCTTGTTATAGGAGTCAGAGATTTAAGACTTTACAAAATGCTTAGATCATAAATTATATTATTCTACCTCACAGGGTAATACTTGGTTTCCATTGGTCAACACACGGTCACATGATATTCCGCAAAACATGATGTAAAATGGTTATGAAGCAATATACAATGATCACGTCCTAATAGCCAACGATCTCGTGCGCTTATTCTACAAGTTTATATCCCTTTGGCCGCTCTCTAACGTCCACTTGCTGATAATGTAAACAGTCTCACTTTTTCTAACCTAGCAACGGCGTAGAGGTCTAGCAATTTCGAGCTGGAGCAGAGCAGGTCATACATTTCCCTTTTTCTTCAGTTTTCTTTCGGTATAATAAAACAGATAGTGCTTGCCGTGGGATTGGCTATGGGAAATCATGAGCTCTAGACAAGTAATGTTCAACTCGTGCTCTGCACTCGTTGAACATCACTTCTTTCTAGCTCACAATTTCCCATAGCCAATCCCACTTCATGCACTATCTGCACATTGTAATCTAACAGTTTCTTAGGTCAAATCAACACTTCGGTGTTACACATGTGAAAGCTTTTGTAACCTAACATTCTGTTACAACTTGCCAACAATCATTACTCATACTAACATTTTAAAACGTTGGCATTCACGATTAAGTTGCACAATTTAAAATGTTGTATCATTATAACGCTTATAAATGTCGATCGTTAAACACTTGCCTCTTCACGGTGTAGTATGTTACATTAAATAAAACAAATTCAATTTCTGAGAAGATTCTGGATAAATTTCCTTTGATCCAGTGATCTGGTAAAAAGTAACGTTGGATTAATCTCCAACTAGGTTGACCCCTTCCAGATTGATTGACTGAGCGATTGACGGGTTGACTGGATCGCCACTCACCGCTTGGCCGCTGTGGTACTGGCTTGGAGAAAGGCTTCTCCGGCCTGTGCGATCTCCTGAGCCTGGGTACTGACCAGAAGGTGAGGCCCGAATGCCGTGGAATCTTGGACAGCTTTACTGGTTTTCCTGTCTGCAAACAAATCCAAGTTAATCAGTAAACAAGATAACAGAATACACGGCTCGGAAAATAAAACAAGTGCAGCAATAACAGTGAGATAATTCCAACAATTCGTCACACCTTACTTAATCAACGAAATCAGGTCTCTTGTCAGTTTACTTCAGTTCGATTTTTATTCTAACTGTTGTGAATGCTTTAACGGTAGCAACTTACACGCTCCCTAACAATCTGACTGAAGCAGAACTATGTAAAAAACAAAAACAAAGATTTGCAGTTGTGCTAATAGAAATTGTCTGGATGTCACTAGGTTAAATTATTCAAAATACTGTGTTGTCACATTTAATAATCAATAAAATGAAATGTACCGTACTTGTTTGAACTCAAACAATAGATGACTATTTCAATCTTGCTCAGTCGTTCGTTCATTCCCTCAGAAAGTCATTTTTTTCATTACTTTATCCGTGGATTTCTATAACTTTGAGAAAGATTTTTCTAACATAAATAAACCTAAATATGTATCTTGCGTTCGTCGTCCAATGCAAGTGATTTTTTAATCTTCTGAATATTACTTGAAAAATTCAACTCACCTTCTACCAAAGCCTTTTGAAAGTCAAATGTGGCTTTACTCTGAGCGGACTCAATAGATTTGAGAAAGGTTGGTGTGATTGATTTCTCTAAAGCAGCCCGTCCTGGTTTCTGTAGCGCAGGTTTAGCGATTCCGTTGAGCACCGGAAGTTGTGAGATACTCTTGGCAGCTTCCTCTATACGCGCCACGGAGAAACGTGACACTTTGTTGCTACTTGCTGCACACGCTAGCACCGCGAGCGCGATCGTCAAGCACAAAATGCGATTCATTCTGGAATCAAAACAACAATAACAAATGATGAATGGATTGATTGATGTATTGATTTACTGATTGACTAATTAGTTGACTGATTGACGAAATGATAGGAAGGATTGGAGTGTGCAGGTCACCGAGAGATTCGTTGCCAACACAGATATGCAATAGCGAAGGTTTTGGATGCGTCAGATCTTCAGACTGATAATACTAATTTGCATAGAAATATCTTGACTGCATTGAGAACTACGGTATATAAATTTAAAACCGTACTGGTATATAATTTTATTGTGCAGACGGGCGCATTGCACGAAAGAAGTAGTTAGTAAAGGTACTACGGTACTATAAAACTAGCCATCAACATACCTTCTTCGGACGTAGTCGTTTCACAATGTGTGTATACGATACTTGCTCGTATGAATGTTACTGAAAATTAACATAGACTCGCACATGTATATATACGTTCGGGAGACAAAAAGGTTCCTGACGTCACGCAGCAAATCCGGGAAGGCTGTACGCGTAGCTGTAAGCAAAGTTTTGATTGGTTGGCTTGCTCTACCCGGAACACGGGCTCGCCCACCTTTCCCAACTGTAGATATGAATGGTTCGTCTTCATCCAGGAATATAACATTTCTAACTGTCACCTGTGTCCGGTTTATTTGCATAGTGCAATTGCCCGTGCATCAACATCCTATATCATACATCGACCACAACTGGCGAGCTACAGGTTTGGTTTATTTATCACTTATTTATTTCATTTGCTGTTTTCAACCAAACTGGAGGCATGCTATATACACGCGTCATCATTTGACCATCCTGTAGACTTTGTAATGACAAAAAAAATGACAAGCAAGAAAAAAATAAACATACATATAAATATACATTTCATATGCATAAGAAATAGGACTTTAAAATTAAATTGCTAGCTTTAGCAAGCAACAAAACCCAAGTTTACGTATGACTTACCTTTTATGTAAAGACTACTCCTGCCAGATACAGTATATCACCAATATATATCACTCAGCCGCCCCCGTGAAAAAATGATGTACCTTGTATTATATACCAAGCCGTTGGCATGGGCATGAGATCAGAGTATGGGGACTAATATTAATTTAATTCGCTATTTATTTATTTCATCGGTGTTTTACGCGGTCCTCAAGAATATTTTACTTATTCGATGGCTTCCAACATTATGGTGACAGGGAACTTGGCAGAGCCCGGGGGAAACCTACGACAATCCACAAGTTGCAGACATGGGGGTTAACAAAAGTAGAATGTCCAAACATTGAAGGTATAGCTATAGGATGAGATAGAATGATAACATAGTCAAAATATTATCTATTTATTTATTTATTTATTTATTTATTCTTCTTACTTAGTTAGTTGTTTAACGCCACATCAAGAAGTATTCAGGTATATGACGGATGTCATTTTTATGCATGTATAGAGGAAACCACCGCCCTTGTTCTGGACCTGATGAACATCCTGACACAGTCGAGTCAGCCAGGCCTGAATACGAGCCCGTGGCCTCGCGGGTGAGGCTGGAGTCGATCGGCTGCTTCAGTGTTACACTGTTGTCATACATGTCATTACAAAAGTCGTACCTGCAGTAGCACTGGTTCTAGATGCAGGGCGCCTAATAATATAGTATGGAAACGTCTAGTACTACCATTCGTAGTAGCAGCAGCAGCGACAGTAATAATGTAGTACGAAAGAAGTATTGACTGTACTGGCAGTAGAAGTAGTAATAGTAGGCCTTTCGTATCAGTAGGAGTAGCTGTATTGGTATTTGTAGAAGTAGCCTCGAAAGGAGTAGCACTTTTAGAGTATAGTATATAGTATAGAAACAGCATCATCCGTCGTAGCAAGAGGAGTGGATGCAGCAGTAACATAAGGCAACAATAAGAGCACTGTTGTCTGTTAATATATTCTTTAGCAACATAGAGATAATAGTTACAAATGCAGTAGTAGTAGCAGTTGTAGTATTGCTTATAGTATAAGTATTAGCTGTAGTAGCACTCACAAGCGGTGACATGAAGGGACAGTCGTATGGCAAAAGTAATAGGCCTATTTGTTTCTTTACTTGACGCCTGTTTAACGCCATAGTAGGAGTATAGTTATTAAGCCCTCTTTATGTAGGTCGCCACGATATTGTTGAGATATTGCCTATGTGGTGTTATGTAGGGTAATTCATTTCTGGGTCAAGGTGTTATATCCGTGAGCCGAGTAAATAAAACAACAATGGTTCTGTTCTATAAAGACTATATGAGTTTATCGTCAATATCTTCATCAAATATTTTGCTTTAACGATGTGAATGTAGGTTTGTTTGTTTCTTTAATTAACACTACATCCGGAACAGGAGTCCGTTACATTTAATCAACAGATAGTGGAAGGGCTACAGCCATCTGGTTTATTTGATTTGCGGATTAACCGAGCCTACTGACGAAGGCGTCTCTTACATAGGGTACGACGGAGAATTCTTACAAAGGGTTGGAGAAAACCTGCAAACTGCCGTATAGGTATCGTTTGTCTCCGCCGAAACCAAATTAGCGAATCAGTTCTAGCGAGAACTGGCCTCAGTGTAACACGCGAGTTGGATCCCAATGCAACACGCGAATTGGGCCCAGTGTAACAAGCGAATCAAATAAATGGATAAATAAAATATTCACGTGAGATATTCAATACTATATTCATTTACATCGTCGGTGTGCCAGTCGGCATGCGGACATACATGTATACCTATAATGCTATACATATTACGAAATTGCAGCTTTAGAATCCACCACTTAATTTGTCTGTACACTACGGGTAAATGCCTTTTTGTTGTTTTATTATCACTGTCTAATAATTATTGTTCTTAAATTGCAAAGCTTGAATGCATGTCAGCACCAAAATAAAATATTTACGAGTGCTCCAGTAAGTTCTACCTACATGAAACACTTATTAAACGTTAAAATAAAACCGCCCTGTCAATTTTCAGTTTCCAACACCATATTACGCATTTTGCCATGACCATAACGAATTTCTGTTCTCTGCGAAACGGAAATGACGAGCATAGGAAGTGGGAGAGCCGGAGTTCAATCCCGAGCCGGGTTCTACATATCTAAGATCTTAAAGGCGAGTTTTTGTTAGTAAGATTGGAAAGAAATATACTCAGGTACGAGGAGCAAAAAGAACAATATTTTGAAAACGAGATAGAGCTGATCAAAATTACTGTCAGTAGGCTGAAGCTATGATGTGGTACGTGGGAAGGTCCATCAGCAACCTGCCGATGATCGGGGGTCCCCCGGGCCTAGCCCGGTTTCCTCCCACTATAATACCGTCGTATAAGTGAAATATTCTCTAGTACGGCGTAAAACGAACTACCAAATAAATAAATAAATCACGACGTCACAACTGATAGCCACGAAAACTTTGAAAAATTTGGCATTTACAAGCAAAGTATTCAAAAGATCGAGATAAAAAACAAATTTTCAGAACTGAAAAAAAACACCTCATTCACAAACCACAACAGAATATTTGTATGATTTCTGTATGTTCTTTACCACACAGATTGGTATGTTTGTCTCCATACTTTTATTAACAGGACTATAAATAATTATCGCCAATTTCGTGTTTTGCGTTTTAAAGTGTGCCAGTATATATATGTAAGCTCATATGCTATATTTGTCACTGTTACACGCTATACGTTTGGTAAATCTGAAGGCGTTTAGCTCTACTCATAAGCTGAATAGAAGACTGTGTAACCTTAAACTGTACACGTTCTTTGTGATATAGTTGAATTAACGTTCTTAGTCAGACCTTAACATTGAATAAGACTGTTATTTTTAGATGAATGGAACCCGGACATCACAGATAGTCGACTGAGTAAGTTCAACACTTACAATCTGAAATATCAGACCATGCGAGGAGTCTTCTGAGCATCCAATCAAATCACACCGGCTCGGGCAGGATTTAAGGTGTAAACATCTGCCGCATACTGACAAAAGCTGCAAATATCGTGTTCGTGTATTCTCAAACAACCTGCCGTACTAAATGAGACGTGTGCATTGAACCACAGAAGCAGCCCCGCGTTAACCAAGGCCATTATAAAGACGGAAATACGATACAACCACACAATTCGTTACAAATAAAAGGCCAGTGATCTGAAGTGTGGAGTACATCGGGTTATATCCATGTTACTGACACTTCAAGCAACTCCTCAGCAGAGGGTCACTGAGTTATGAGTGAGATCATAGGAACTAGCCAAGCGGAACGACAGGCTGTATGAGCATGTAGAGAAGAAATGTAACATCGCTACAATGTTACTAGACTCTTGTTGAATCAGATTCAAAGCGATTGGCCACTAGAGTTGGGAAAAACTTTAATGTATATGCAAGAAAAATAATTTCATGTCAAGTATTATATAAAAAAGACTTCATAAACATACAATTTAAATGGGCCTTAATCTTTATCCTGTAGACAGATCCTTAATAAGAGCGTCTGTCCCCTTGGTCGCATGTAAATTATGAATTACAAGCGACTTTCTTTTCTGTTGCATTCCAGGTAGAAAAGGAACCATTAATAAAATATGGACTTCTATACCAGCATGTGAAATCAAATGGGACCCACTTACCAAACACTTTTCTCCAACACAGGTATAAAACCCAGCGCTCTATGAGTCATTTGTGCAGAATTCTT
This sequence comes from Acanthopleura granulata, assembly GCA_016165875.1. NCBI lineage: Eukaryota > Metazoa > Mollusca > Polyplacophora > Chitonida > Chitonidae > Acanthopleura > Acanthopleura granulata. Next base: position 11,714,407 of record JABBOT010000009.1, on the reverse strand, counting down.
TTTTTTTTTTTTTGAATATTTAATGTCCTCTCAATTTTGGGCTCATTAGGGTGAATGGGTAAGGGCGGAAACTTGTTTAGCCGTAAACTTCGCTGAAAACTTTATTTCAATTGAGGTAATAAGAATGCCAGATCATGGTATAAATTTCATTCTTATGTCAGACAAGCATTATATTTATAGCTATATACCAAGCTTCAGGGCTGTCCCATATAAGCTCTGCTGTAGAGAACACACTAACAACTGTCTAAAAAGGAAACATGGAAGAAGTTCGTAACGGAAAGAGGTTTATTATTGTCTTAGTGAATGTATACCCACAACCTGTAACATAAAAAGTAAATAAAACAACAAAATTAAAAAACAGGCCCAAGGCTGTTAGGGAAGTTTCTCGTTTTGCTGTCATGTGTTTGTTTGTGTACAACCGCAGTGAAGTTCGGGTGGCACCTTGCCTTTAATGGCAAGCGGTGCAGCCATTAACCTTATGCCTTACATGGCATGTTCAGTTACATGAACAGTTAAAATAACTAACCGAGGTAAATAAATTAGAGGCCGCACTTCACCTGCTGTGAATGAGATCTTGCCAGTTATTAGCCTACACTGTCGTCGCTGCCCTGGTTTTACCCTCTATATTGTGGTCTATTACACTGTATACCTGAATAAGCCATGATTCTGCTGATCGGGCTAAGCACCCCCAATGTCTCATGGTTTTCTTGTTATCGTTTATGTGATCACAACATAGCATTTAGAGTAATTCTAGACCACTGACATCTACTGTATTCCAGTTAACATCACTGCATTTTGGTACCTAATTTTGCTTAGGTCATGATGTTAGGGGCTGTGCAAGTACCTACACCTGACTAAACCCCTGAATGAGGTAAATTGACAATTGGTATTCTCATCGGTTATGTGTGACCATTTGCAAACTATGACACCCTCGTCATTGTTCTGGTTTTAATCTCTATGCTGTACTCTGTCTTTTATCAACAGTCAAACCATAGTGCACCTCAACCATGGATCGACATGTGGCTGTGTCATTCTCAAAGGTGCGCCTCAGCCATTATCCAGAGTGTGCCCCAGCTAACAACCATATATTTGGACTCAATCAATGGGCCTTATATCTATTAACTATAGTGTGCCTCATTTATTAACCATAGAACATCTCGACCACTGTCAATGGGGTATCGGCGGAGTTTCGAATCCCAACAGTGAATTAGGACTTCTACGCCTTGTTCTTTGTTACATGGTACGTCCCATGTACCATGTAACGGACGTCTTCAGGTATCCCGTGAATTGGTCGCGTGAAACATTAATGACAGTTTGCTTAACCCACTAACAGTGCTCGTCGGCAATTTACCACAGTGCACCTCAGTCGTTAACCATAGTGGATCTTAACCATTTACCATAGAGCTCAAATAAGAGTAAATATACTCCCAAAGCAGCCAATCAGAGACTAGCATTTCATTTAAACAAGGTTCACGTATGAAAATAAAGGTTCATCTAACTTTACAACAAATATTGAGTCATCTAGTTCTATAACAAGCATTAAGCCTTCTTTACAAACAGAGACTAATCCATATTTACAAAATAGCTTACGTCATCTTTCACCCCAAGTGTGAAGCCATACGTAAAATAAAGTTTAAGACATATTTAAGAATTTAACAGACATATAAAACAAAGGTTAAGCCATATGTATAAGAAATGATGAGTTATTTTTATATTACAAAGGCCAAGTCATTTTTACATTAACAAAGTGTACACCATCTTGAAAATAGAGGTTAAGCCAGACCACCAAATACATAAGCCAGTCGTATCCAAGTACAACAGAAAAGTTATCTTAAATAAGTCAATTCCAATTAATACAATTCTAGATTCCACACAAGTATAAATATATTAAAGTGAGTTTCCAGAATCTCCGTTGTCCTTCTTCATAATTTTGTTTAATTCCGCCTAACCCGAGGCTAGCTAAGGGATGTATATGTAATGTGTTTCGTAACATCGCTGGGTGGGCTTTATGGACACTTGCATTAAAAGTGTAACTGAGATGCATATTTCTAATTCATGACAACCCATGGACTAGCCGACTATACATTATGTGGATGCTGACTAAATTTACGCGCCATTTCTTAAGCAATAGTTAACTGCTTCATTATACATGTTTCCTTCAAAGTGTCATTTTTTCTTAGTTGTTGTGGTTTGTCTTACGGGTTGCTTTAAAATATGGTCTTGCGATTATTGGCCTTGGACATCCAAGACATAAATGTTTGACATTTATGTCGCCTTTAGGGAACCACGTTCATCCTCGCAATGTCGGAACAGCAATATGTCACGTTTGCCATATATCTGATGACCACACCGTGATTATCACGCTTTCCATAGGTTTGAACCTAAACGTCGTAACAGACATTCGTATACCAGCCATCAACCAAAATGAGCGTTATGGGTGAAAAATCGAAAGGCCACTTTCCAAAAGCGACAAACAACACAAACGACCAAAGAACTAGGAAATATACAAAATATAAAAATTAGGACTGATTCATGCAAAGAGACGCAGTCAACAGGTTTCAGTGATGACGAAAAGACGTAATGAATGTTCTAAGCGAATGAATAAACAACCACATTGTGATTATCACGTTTTCAATATGTTTGACGACACATTGCGATTATTACGTTTTTCATATGTTTGACGACACATTGTGATTATCACGTTTGCCAGAAGTGATGTTGACACATTGCGATTATCACGTTTTCCATATGCTTAGCGTCCACATTGTGATCGTCACGTTTGCTATGTGTTTGACAATCAAACCGCTTTCCATGCAAGAACTCCTCTTAACACGAATATAACTTTATGTATAGGTCTGTATATATATACAATACAAAACAAAGGAGAACACAATGCTTTGTTGTACATTTGGTGCTGTTAATCTTGGTTCTCTATTTATAAAGCAATTTTAACGTGTTCTTAATAAGTCACTTAGGCTGTCACTTTTGAATGTTGTATAGCAAATAAAGTTTTTCAGTACAGAGACATAAATGTATGTGCCATAAACCGTTATGGCAATTCATTTATTAATCTGGCAATTAGTTATTGGTGAAAGTTTACACGTGTGATGTACAGCTGGATTTACACGACATATTGAAAGAATATAAGTGGTCAATCAGGAATTTAAATCATGGCGAAAACAGCCACACGAGCGTGGCCTATCGTTTATTGTTACCCTGACCCAACATGCGCCAGCGATGGTTTATTTTTACTATAAGGCCACACAACGTTTGTGTGTCAAAGCATTCTCGTAAAGCAAAATACAAAGCTTTTGTTTTAACCATGAAGAGGGTTTTGCCCCCAAAACATATTTTGCACAAAGGCCGCAAACATTGAGATTCAAGCCTGTTCTGGGGTATAACCTCCTTCATCCCTAAATCAGGACATGAGAGAATCAAAAATGCACCAAATTGACCGAAATGCACACTGAGGCCATTTCAGTTATCTAAAGTGTCTCTAACGATGCCAAAATTGGCACCTGAGGCCAATATTATTTTGGACCGATTTGATGCATCTCTGTACTGAAGAATAATTCACTCCTAGCACTGCTCCGGGGAAAACCACGATCATCTGCAGACCTTCCCGTATGCGACCGGACAGAAGTGACCATTTTAATGGATCTATATGTTCAGGGAAGAAGACGCGTTCCCCCTAAATACGAACGGCATTTCAGTTTAAGAATTAATGATGAGATTCTCTCCATATTTCGCATGTAAGTAGCAGAAGTCTTAAGTAAAGCGGTTACTTTTTATATTTATCTTTGTTTTATTTGTATTTTCTCTATTTCGGGGCAAACACTACAGCCATGTATGCACAGAACCACAGTTTCAGTTTCACACACTTTGTAGCTGGTGAGGATCATGCATGTGACAGACACTGCACGTTCCACTCAGAAATACTGTATGAATACCACCACAATACACACTGTAGACCGAGGTGTTTTCATAAATATCTTTCCTTGGACTGAAATCGCATTTTTGAAAACTCCGTGCAAGTCAAAGTTATTATTTTTATGTGGGTGCCGTTATACAGTGAAGGTAGAAGTGAAAGTTGGCCAATGAAATTGATTTATCCCTGTGGCAGGAGAAGCCATGGTGAAAGCGTTTGGGCCTTGTAGCTGTGTGCTGGATTCGAGTCTATGACCTAATTACTCAGGAGCGATAAGCTGCCGTGAAGATGGAAACCTTTTCAGTCCTATAAACTTATGTGATGGCCGAGGGGTTTAGCGAGCTGGTGCAACATAATGGCACAAGAACCTCTCACCAATGCGGAAGCTATGAGTTCGAGTCTAGATCGTGCTGGTTTCCACTCCGGTTTCCTAGCTACCTGGGGATGGTCGTGGGGTTGTGCGGTTTACTTTCACCACATAATGTTGTCTACCGTTGTATGAGTGAAATATCCTTGAGTACGGCCTAAAACAACAATCAAATAAATATAAAAATCATTGAGAATCTGCATGTACATATATATATATAAATATGACGAAAGTATATTTTCAATAAATAACCATAATACTTTATTATAATGCGTACTAAAGAGACATTATTTTATTCATTTCTTGTGTTCTAGTGATTGAAATGTCAGGAACTCATGTCTAATGCTGTAGTGGACCGTAGCTTGCATAACTTGCTCGCATAAAATACAGTAATATCAAACATGTGTGGGCATAAACTATGCCAAAACTGTCACGGAATATAAGCAATGCGCGAAAGCACACCTGACCTGGGTATAAACCGCTTTATCCATAATTTGCATGGAATGACGCTGAGGGTTTTTTTATTATTGAAAGAAAACTGACACCCTGACATATTGTTCACCATAATATATAAAAGTGCACCATGAACCCTAGCCGGAGGTGGTTATCTCTGCAGGTGTCAACACATTCCTCTGCTGGATTTGAAAGGGTTCAGTCAACTCGTTTGATGAAATATGAAAGAGAAATTTAGCCAATGAAAGGAAACCTCTAGAAATTGTTTATATGATTTATTTTTTACATATGTAAATGAACCAGAATCATAATCAACAACATCTCTTAAGGGTTTGTGACTGTAGGATTTATATGCACTGCATGTTTATGAAATGGAAGTGATTACTGGTTTATACACGATTTATATTTTATTCAAAGACGAGAAGATTTTAAAAGTATATACTAAGATTTAAAGGGACTTGAACGCCCAAATAGTAGACATTCTTGCGTTAATACAGAATGACATGAGTATTAGGTGTTTTCTCAAGAGGTAACAGTGACAAACTTTCTTGTTAATCTCACCCCTAGCATTGTACATTAAGTGAACATTTAGAAATAACCAAGAAGATTGAAAACTCAAATCTCTGCCAGAATATTTAAATGAGGGGATGACAATTCAGTGGAAATGGAGCATGGACACAGCGCTTGGTTAACTTCATATGTAAAGAAACGTGGCTGATGACACGCTTAAAAGGAGGACTTAGGGATCTCTGTTAAAAAAAAAGAGGCGTAAAAGAGAGCTCAGCAGATTGACAAGTTAGTCTAGAGTTGCAATTGCTGGCCATTGTTGTTGTGGTGGTGTTAAAGATCAAACAGACACACGTTTCTGGCTCATTTTAATGAAAAGATTATTGGCAAAATTTTTTCAGTGCTGGTTAAATTCTACATGTATGTATGTGTATCAAAATTCGAACTTATCCGAGTTCGTGTAGCCAGTATCGACTGACCCCGAACACCAGAATATTTTTATTCCTTTAAGACATTTTGTTTTCAGAACACTTTCTTTCATGTTTTCAAAACATTTTCATGTTTTATATCATCTCTGTGTTTCAAAACATTTCTGTATGTTTTCAGAACATTTCTGCCTTTATGTGCATTCAGAATACCCCTACGTTTTCCATTGTTCATAACATTTCTATGTTTTAGGAACTTTTCTATCTTTTCATAACATTCCAACGCATTTATTCCATTCCTGTGATCTCAGAACAGTTCGAAATATTTGTCACAATGTTTTTCTTCGCAAGACAGTTGAACTACATTTTCATACATAACAACGTTATGGCCACCCTATGATATGTTACTCTTATTTTGCTTAACACTCACATAATGTTTTCACTCGAGGCGTATTCAAGATATTTTTAGAAAGTCGTGAAAATGGCTGTTCCATTCTTCAGAATTACAAAAATTTATAACACCCTTGTACGGTGGTGCTTATTTTTCACACATATACCATGCATAATGAACAGTATAGGCCTACCGGGATACGATTACTGCTGTCCTGCAACTGGAATACCGGCAAGGTACTATTTTCCTCCATCCATAAGACTAATTGCAATCATATCAGTCAAACAGCAATGAGGTACATACAGGAATAAAATTGTAATAAAACACAGTTTATCTCTGCAAGAAGATGCACATGCAGTGAGGTATGATTGACTGGTTAATTTGATTGGAATTTAACGTCGTTCTCAAGTAAAATAAATAAAAAATTATGAGACTGGTCTACTGGAAAAATTTTTGTATAATTGAGCACTAATGTTGCGGTGATATCTAGCCCATCACCTTCGAATGAATACAATAGTCAAGATTTTTCACTTATATAAGGTGGCCCTCAGTTTCATTGTTGGAGGAACCCCGAGTGCCCGGGGTCAAGGAAGTATTGATTGTTGGACATTAATTCCACATATATATGATATCAAAAATCGATGGTAGACCACGTGGGTAGAGTGTACGTATATATGCATCGAGACTTTTGCAAACTAATAAATGAACTATAATTGTTTCCCATATACAAACATTCTGCTGTTGCTCACTCGACTTTTAAATGCCTCGGCAAAAAAAAAATGATCTCCGTATCGGAAACAAGGCCCTTCCTACCTCATGTATATTCATATCTAAGTACCCTTGACCCAGAAAACCCATTTCCACGTATGCATACCAAAGACGACCGCGTCATAAATTACACTTTGTTTTTGAAACCTGTTATCTTCAACAACAAGCAAACCATAGGTTAATTTGTTTGTATAGGAGTGTTTAGGTAGGCTTACTTGTGTACGCATTCATGCATGAATGAACCAGGTGTATAATGACTGCTGATTAACAGCATTTCATGATCCAGGTGAAGTGATGCAAGCAGATACGTCTAAAGACATAAACAATTATTTCGACGCCCCCGCCACCTCTCCACAACCCGTCCCGCCTCTCTCTCCCACAGCACTAACGTCATAGATAGGCCAGTCTTGCAATTAATGCATTCTTAACCGGTCTGAGGGGATTTATCTGTCTCTGATCTTCACTATATGACGTGCTGGAAAAAATCCGAGTGTATTTTAAGGTCAAGGGCATAGAGTGTCATAAGACAACAGAATGCCAATTAGTTATACCGGTACGTCACCTGCCTGTATAGCTGTACAATTCTGTCACCTGCGTGTCTAGTTGTACAAATCTATCACCTAGATATACAGCTGTACAATTCTGTCACCTACGTGTCTTGCACAAATTTATCACCTGGGTGTACAGTTTTACAATTCTGTCACCTGCGTGTTTAGTTGTACTAATCTATCACCTGGGTGTATGGTTAATGCTCTATCACCTTATCTGATCATATGACGTAAAACACTTGACGTAATCTGCATGTAGGTGTGTAAGTGATCTGTTTCTTATTAATCTATGTTTTGCAAGATAAACTATGTGACACTCATGGTGTATGTCTGATGATCGCTTATTTACCCTTGCTGGCGGAGTGATATGATGGGTTGTTCCGTCAAAAGACTTGCTCTTTACCAATGAGGTCGAATATTTATTTGTTCACTTGAGTTTTACACCGCACTGAAGGATATTTCCCTTATACGATGACGACCAGCATTATTTTGGGAGGAAACCGGGCAAAACCTGGAGGAAACCCACAATCATACGGAGTTTGCTGACAGAACTGTCCAAGTAGAGGGAGATCGCCTGAACTGGACGAGCTCACGTCCACCGCATTCGCGACAGGGCACTCATCGAACAATCAGCCAGGCCTATCATAAGGTCGAATAAGCAGCCGAACTATAAAAAGAGCAGTACGCGAGCCTGTTATGCATGATCGAATGATAGTAAATATCATTTCGATACAATGTCAATTTTTAGTTAATTTCGTCTTGAGGATGGGAGGGATTAATACCCGAATAATCACTAACAGTAGTCAGTTGACTTATATAAGGAGTATATTTTGCCCGTTTCGCAATCCTGTAAAACAGAACTCGGAATACTATACGAGCTAGTTATTGATCTTTGCTTAATAGCGGATGTGCGTAGTTTAGTGTAATATGCCGGTAATTAAAAAAAAAAACATTGCATCCGGTATGCATGCATACACATACCGATCAACAAACATCCACTTGTGGACAATTGGTCATCCACTTGAGGACAATTGGTCATCCACTTATGGACAATTGGTCATCCACTTGTAGACAATCATATCAAACAAAACTAAACACGCAGTTTTCTGTCATTTTTATGACATGGCCTACAGTGTATACTTGTACATACACCATGGAGCATATACAAGACTTACCGCAGCACCTGTATTTCCTGAAAGAGAAAACTTTATACGCTTTGCTTGTAAAATGATACAATGTCCCATAACTTTGCACGATGATCTTCGAAGATAATTTCAAGTTGTTCATGAGTTTGTAAGGATGATTTGTAAGTTTATTTATCTAACCCCGCTTAACCCAGGGCTATGAGCCGTATATACATGGCACAGTTTTAATACCACCGCTTTATATTTCTTCTTGCTTTCTAGCAGGATACTGTGCGTAGTGCTTAAGATTCCTTTACCTTGGTCATATCCTATAGTGCGCTTGAACCATTTAGATCAGTGCGCCTCAAAGATTAACCCCAAAACACCTCAGTTTTCAGCAATAGTAATCTCTAAATAGTACACTTCAGCCATTAACCGCAGAGCGCCAAAAAACATAGTTCTCTAATGTGTATCTAAACTAGTGACAATAGTGCGTCTCAGCCTTTCGTCGCCCTTTGATATTTCTTTGTCGACACATACAGCGGATTAGATTGGCTTCATTCGACAAGTAGTGTCTGTAACAGTATTATCGTTGTTAGAGATTGAAAATTGGGTGAGACCTAACCCGGATAGGTCTCAGCCAGTTTTCAGGATTAGAACCTGTGCTATATCTAGAAAATGTAGTCTCTAATAACGATGGTACTGTTACTTAAAATTCACTTTCTAAATGACATCTACCAATCTGAAGTAGTGTTTGGCTATTCTCAGAAATGTGGGCATATCACGAAAACAAAAAAGCAAGGTCAGGACCAATTAAGTCACGTGATGCAACTTAAATATAATATTGACCATTGAAATAAGCTTATCCTTGCGGGAAAAAGAAATACTGATAAAGCCTTTAGAAATTGTATTTATTATTATTTATTTTAGTGTGTCAACATGCCATAGATATCAATAAATATGAAAGGCGAACCAAAGTTCCAGGGCTTTTCGAGATGCTAAATATGCGGCATACCTGCAGATGTTATAGTCTGGGTATTCATGCATGAATGAAACAGGTGTGTAATGACAGGTGATAAACATCATTTTTCATGTCCTTGTACCTCATCCACGTGTGATCCACCTAGGTGAACTGATGTATACAAATACGTCTGAATAGATAAACAATTAATTCTGCACGCCACTCACAACTGACGTTACAAAGAGGTCAGTCTTGCAATTAAATGTACTGTTAACTGACCTCAGTGAATTTATCTGTCGCTGGTCGTCACTACGTGACGTATTGACGGGAGTAAAGAATCCGGGTGTATCGTAAGGTCAAGGTCGTACAGCTAGGTACAAGACAACGGAACAGTTGTCCAAATCGGTCAGCTGTTTGTATATAATGTAATTAACGGCCATATCACGTGGAACAAAAGATGCCATCTGGGTAATTCATTTCTTTAATCTATTTCCTTTTAATCTACCTATAAACATGACACTCATAGTACATGTAGATGTCATATGATCATCTGTTTACCCTTGCTGGCAGTATTATAATGGTAATATTCCGTGAAAAAAATTGCTTTGGACCAATGAGGTCGAACATTTCTTTCTTTCTTTCTTTATATTTCACTTATACGATGGTAGGAAATCGAACAGAACATTGTGGGAAACCACGAGTATTCGCTCGTTGCTAACAAACCTTCCTATATAGGGCCACAGAGGAAGCCAGCATGAGGTGGGCTTGAACTCACTGGCAGAGCCACTGGTGAGAGGCTCCCGAGACATTGTGTTGCGCTAGGACGGTAATCACTGGGCCACTGGGGCCCCAAACAAGGTGAAAAAAGCAGCTGAACTGTAACAAGATAGATCAGAGGCTGCTATTCATGAATGCCAGTAAATATCACTTTTTTTGTTTCCTTTTTCGTAATGACAGAAAGGGTGGTGTGAGAGGGCTAAGATCCGAAAAATCGGACACAGTAATTGTACATTTTGCTATCATTTGCACATTTTGCGTGTGTCGCAATCCTGCAAAACAGGCCTCTATGCAAGCTAACTATTGACCTTTGTTTGCGGATGTACATATTTTAGCATAATATGTCGGTAAATAAAAAAAAACAAATAGTATCCGGTGTGTAATTAAAAGGTCAAGAGTTAGGCTATTCATAAAGGCGAAGCTATTTTGGGCTAGAGAACAAAACGCTAATCTTTTCTAGAAAATAAAATATTTGATGCTAGATGCTAAAACTTCGCTAAAATCGAATTCTCAAACCATAGAATCAGTGGTCAAAATTGACCGATGTGATGCATGGATTTCACGGTTTAATTTGGACAGCAGATCAAATTTATCCTAAGATTTAATTTGGACGAAAGAGATCAAAACTTGGTTTCACCAAGAAATGTGTGTATTACTAACTATGTATTAAGTTTCAATTTACACGTTTACTTAACATGTATATGAATCTCGAAAAGCAGGTAAACTGCCTTACCAGTTCAAAACTCATTTCAAAACAGACCAAAATGTTAGACATGCATGAAACAGCTCGAAAATTCGTTGGTATCATGTAGGTATCTAACAACTTAAAAGAATTAAGCACTGACAAATTATGTGAATTTATTTTCACAAAAATGCCCCTTGGAGTAATAAAGCGTTACAAAAGTGAGTGGTTTTAAAAGGAGAGATTGTTGGTTTGCAGCTGTCAGAAATATTCAGCCGTCTGAGGCTGACGAGGATCATTTGGGGACCATAGGTGAGCTACGCTATATGAACAAGTACAATAATGGATGCAACATCTGTGTATTCTCCCTCCCCTCCACACACCCAAAAGAGTAATAAGACATAGGAAGATAATAAAATGAAATCCCAGGAGTTTTTTAAACCATGATTGAAATTCATATTTCATAATGACCCCAGAGCCTCTCATCAGTGTGAATGCTGTGAGTTTCACGTCAAGCTCCGGCAGACGTAGGCCTACTTCCTTTCCAGTCAGAGCATTAAAGTTTGCCTGCAACCTCCGGATGGCTGCCGGTTTCCTCTGGACTAGGTCCAGTTTCTTTTCACAATTCTTTTATGCTGGCCTTCGTCTGAAAGTGAATCCCACAAATTATATTTTAAACTCTTTATTTTCATTTTCATTTTACCCTTAAAAAAAAACACCTTTTCGTTTTAACCTTCTCAGTTTTACATCAACTTTCTGTCCTATTCATGTCCTGCGATCATGTTACATTTTAAACCTATCATCAAAAAGATGATGAAATGTCCATTAGTTGGCTTCCACCATGAACACTCGAAGTTATCCTCTTTATACGCCATTTAAACAGTAATTTTGGACAAATATATTGTCTTGAATTTTCCAAGCTAAATAAACTCTACATCTAAATTTTCGTCTCAAATGACAATCCTTACCACTCTGTGCTTTATCGATCTTACAATATTATAAATGCTGTGCTATTTACCTACCACCAGGAGAAATATGAAGACTACAAGCACCGCCATCTGTGATGTCTTTGCCTTGTAGCTTAACTTTGTTTTAACCATTACCATCCTTTAGCCGAGCGGTTTTTACACTGCATGTTAACAAGGCTAATGAGTAGAAGGTAAGGTACGATTCCAGTGCAATATATAATTACCCAGTTTGTTGTTAGGGCCAAAGTAACATGTGTATGGGTGCTGTATCTGGGTAACGGAAATTGGGCCATGTATAATGCGAAAATGATAAAACGGCCGAATAACGTTATTAATTTGTTATGAATGAATGAATGAATGCTTATTGTTTAACGTCCTACTCAAGAATATTTCACTTATACGAAGGCGGTGTCTCCTTGGTGCAGGACGGATTTCCACCGTATCTTATCTGGTGCTGCCTCACCGAGACGACTTGCCAAAGACACCCAACAAGCCCCCTCACCCAGTCACATTATACTGACACCGGGCCGACCAGTCCACCCTCTATCCTCTTATTGCTGAGCGCCTAGCAAAAGTTGAGTTCCACGAATTGAATATCTCACTTGTTAATAAAAAAAAGGAATGATATGCTCCTCGCAGAATTAGAATTTTCAAGGAGTTTCCTGGAGTTTTTATTTTTTTCTAAAAATGTCCTCTTGGTTGGAAACAAAAGTTTGAATCTTCCCGAATTTAGCGAGAGTTAATGTTTGCCTGACCGAATCACTGGAATTTCCGACAGGTTGTATCATAGAGCAATAGAGTGCCTGCAAACGACACTCCAACGTTATTGTCAAAAAATAATCTGAGCTGTATTTCATGACTCAGTTACGTTGTGCCATACAATGACCATCCTTGCCCAAATAGAAGAAAACCTTTCAGGGATGCTGAAACAGATTGCGGCAGTACACTCTGAACTAGTCACCAATAAATCCCTGACAATTTTGACCACCTCAGAAATGTTCTCATAGGACTCTGTTCGCTTCGCTTCCAGGCCCCACTAAAAATATTAAGGGATCAGGGTTTACATATACTCATGGAAAACGCCACTTCACGGTGTAGCTATCTCCAGATGTCTAAACACACCTCATGTGCAAACGCATTCTAAATTTATATATTTATTTGATTGGCTTCACGAGGCACTGAAAAATATTTCACTCATACGACGGCGCCCAGCAATATGGTGGAAGGAAATCGGGCAAAACCTACGACCACCCGCGGCTTGCTGGCAGACCTTCCCATGTACGGCTGGAAGCCAACATGAACTGGGCATGATCTCACAGCCACCACATTGGTGAGAGGCACCAGGGTCGCGCTTTATATGTATGTATGCGTGTATGTATGTATGCACCTGGGTTGCATTTTATATATGTGTATGTATGTATGTATGTATGTGTGTATGTCCTTACAATGTATACTGGGGAGAATGAAGTCAGCACCACTTTCGTGTTTCGTTTTTCGTTATTCAAATAACGAAACATGTGCTAGCATTGCTTTTCGTTATTGGAATGCCGAATAACGAGTTTGCACGTTTTACATTCTTCGAATGTCGAATAACGTGCTAGCATGTTTCGAATAAGTAAACACGTGCTAGCAGGATATATCCTGCTAGCACGTGTTTCCTTATTCGAACGTCGAATTCGGGTGTCATATAATCAATGGACTGACTGATTGATTGATTGACAGTAACAACAGAGGTATCACGTATTTCCTTATTTGGATCTGCACACTGTTATTGGAATATCGAACACCCTGCTACCACATGTTTCGTTCTTCGAATGTCGAATGTCGTATAACGTACTAGAACGTTTCTCGTTATTCGGGTCCCGAATAATTGATGGATCGACTGATTTGCTGATTGACAGTTACAATGGACCTGGCATGTATTTCCGTATCTCAACACGTTTAGTCTTTGTTATTGGAATATCGAATATCCTGCTAGAAAGTTTTTCGTTATTCGGATGCTTAATAATGTGCTGCTTCGTTATTCGAATGTATAATAACTTTCGTTATTCGAATGCTAGCACGTTATTAGACATCCGAATAACGCAGTGCCACCTCCACTGAAACTGTAAATCAATCTATCTATCATTCGGGGCACGAAAACCATGCTAACACGTTGTCGGAATGTCGGATTACGGAAAGCGTGCTAACGCGTTATTAGAATGTCAAAGAGCGAAAAGCGTCCTAGCACGTTATTCAACATTCGAATAACAAAACTCGCCAGGATATGGCTGAAACATTGACAATGTGGCGTTAAGCCATAGCATTCGTTCATTCATTCGAATAATAAAAAGAAAAAGAACAGCGGTCTGAATAAGGAAATCCGTCCCAGCTCCATTGTAACCGTCAATCAACCAATCAATCAAACAATCGATGGATCAAGCATTCGGAGCCGAATAACGAAAACATGCTAGCTCATTGTTCAACATTCGATTAAGGAAAATCCTGCTAGCACGGGACTCGGCATTCGAATAACGAAAAACAAAAGTGGTGCTAACTCCATTGCGCAAATACACAGTGTCTGCTTGTGGCAGGGCGAGCCTATGCCGACGAATGCTGCCGCCACCGGAACATCATGCCGAAGACACCAGACCTGACACTGACACCGGGTCGACCAGTCCTGTTTCCTTACTCTAACTTTTCAGTGCTGAATGCCAAGTAGCAAGAAGTACCACTTTTAAAGTCTTTCGTATGACCCCACCTGGGATTCATCCATCGATCTCGAGGCGGACGATCCACTGCCACGCCACCGAGGGGGCATAGTTTGGTATTTGTGTGTCTAACAAATGCCTAACAACACTACATAACAGCATGAATACAACAGTTAAGGGCCCAATGGCCTAGTTGTTAGCGTTCTAGTGCAGTACAATAATAGAGGAGCCCTTCACCAAGTCCGGTTTTTGCTGCCTTTCTATGCAGTTATTCGTGGGATCGGCTGCCCGCAACATGCGGGTGATCGTGAATGGCCACTTGCTCTTGGACATTTTGACCTTGCCCACTAATGGTAAAATCATACTATTTATTGTGTGTAAAGAGAAATTTTACCATTTAAATGTGTCTTCGTGTATTGTAAAAGTAATCATGATCTTTGAAGAGAAATTTAAGTTATCTTTGAGTTTGTAAATATGTTTTGTAAATATATGTATCTATTGCCGCTTAATCCGGGGCTAGAAGCTGTAAAAGCATGGAACAGTTTTAATACTACCGCTAAAAGCGTAACTAACATACATTTATAATTTCCTTGCTTTGCAAGGAATGTTGTATATAATACAAATATGGACCGTCAAATGTTAAACAAGGTATCATGAACTATACCTATTGGATTTGACATATCATCACTGGAAGCAGTAGGGAGGGTGAACATACTAACTAATGGGAGTCCCCCACGACCCAACGACCCCCCCCAGCCCAATTTCTGCTGCACATCAAGCCATATGATGTTCGCGTACATAAACTTTTGCCAGTTATCTATGTACACAAACGGGCGTTCACATTCAGAGATAATTGCCCCAGCCCCTAGTCCGGCTGATTTCTGCTGCACATCAAGACATATTGTGTCCGCATACATAAACTTTTGTCAATTATCTATGTAGACAGACACCCTCACATTCAGAATAATTGGTGATTGTTTACGTTCGCACCATAATAGCCCCAGGGACGGCTCACCACTTAGAGATATATGTTGCTGTGAAGTACGACTTATGGTGATTTAACTGCAAAGTCCACCTAGCCAAAATCCGCAAGTCTGTTTAGGCTGTGTTTTAGGTAATGTAGGCCAGAGCCGCCTATATCGATCGATCTGAGATTAAAGCCCAGTAGTTATTACCTACGTGTATTATGTGTACGACATAGCCCAGATACTCAAATACTTCTAGGTTCACTATATATAACATAGGCTGATAATAGTACGTGAGTCTCCTGGCCTACTTATGCGTGTACTAGGACTGTGTAAAGCATGTTGACTGTATATTCGCTGCTCTATTGTGTATAAATCAATTCTTGTGGTTGATAAAATACAATCTACAACTAGTTGGTGAAGCACGTGGAGGCTATAAAACCGATTTTTCGATGTGAACTGAGGGCTCTCAGTTTTTGACGTCATGTGTACCGCATGGCATTGTGAGATATTTTTATCTGCGGAATTCAGGGAAAATAATCGCTCTGGACAAAAACTAACGTGATATTCTTTATCAGCGCGACTTTCTACATCAGATAGGCATTTTTTGCGACCAATATATGCAACAGGGTTTGGGCGGTATAAAATTCTTTCGTTTTCTTATTTAATGAAATCGAGCAAGCACCAGGGTCGGGCGATAAAACCCAACGAAGTTAGGATGCTGGCTATGGTGACCCCCTGTTCGCGGAACAAAGTCCGAAGACATTCGACAAGAATTGTGTCCTCATGAAGAACGCGGCTGAGCGTTTCCCTGGTCCGATTGATTTCTCTGCGCAGAGATGCCTGGGTCGAGGCGAGCTGCTCTTTCATCTCGAAGGGCTCGCAATTCTTCTGCAATACGACTCCTGGAGAACTCATCGGTAACCTCATCAAGTTGTTTTCAGGGAGGGGCAGTGTGTGATCACCATATGTGCTGAGAGCCCCCTCTATCTGAGATTCAGTCAACGTGGTTGCGATTGACGCCACCGCTTCTGATGTTTCTTGCACCGCTTGTTCCACATTCTCCGCAGTCGCGGCTTCACCTAGGTCTTCCTTACCTTTATGAAGAACTGTCACAACTTTTGATGGCAGCTTGCCCCGTTTCCAGTCAACAAACTCAAGTTCATCCCAAATGAATCCCACCCCAAAGCGCTTCTCTAGTGTCGATAACGCGTGGCTTGCCTCTACATTTCTTGATAATATCAAAGTTGGGATAAGCCACAAAGCCTAGTCGATTATCGACCAGCTCGAAATCAGAATAATGCCTCCCCACAGCGGGATCACCCGCTGTTCCTCAATGGCCTTATAAGTCATCCACGGCTGTTCGTTCGATCTCACGCGCAAGTGATTGTGCATTACGCTCTCTTTGGCTGCCACACGGCTGCTCCACTCTTGAAGGGAACGAGGTCTCTTGCGTCCCCTCATCATCTCGTTCATCAATATCAAGATCATCTAGAGGATTCAACCTCAAATCTGCCATCTTATATTAAAGATATGATATAGGCGCCTATTGATTCATAATATCTACAGGTGTTTAATAAGCATGAGTCAATACGGATGAAAGACTAATCCTACCGCCGCCTGAAAACCCCCTTTGTGTTCAAGGGTGTGCGTCAGTCGATCGTCATCACAAATAACCCGAGTAGAATAGACCAAAACCACCAACTTATGGTTCGGTTCCCCAATCTCGGTGCCCATGATGTCATTGTCCCAGGGACCGCGAGACTTGCTTTCACAATCTCCCTGGACTCGACCGATGTCAACCGAACAGTGTGCTGTGGTAAAGACGACCATAATGAAGTTCAGTGGTAATACTGTGCATGCAATAGATGACAGCGACATCTTTCACTGTTATGTGGACCTTTGGAAGACAGCCCAGGAGAGACAGAATGCCCAGTAGCAGGGCATCGACACAAGCCGAAACAAGAATGTCACCGGAATCCGGATCGTCGCTGGGAAAAAACACGAGACTGTAGACTTAGACAACCGTTACTACTTCCCCCTCGACTTTTGAGCTGCTGGAGACTCATATGCCATTCTACCAGTCGACCCTGGGGGACAGGTTTAAATACGAACTCACTTTCAACGACTACAGCCGCGTAATCCGGCCCACTGGGGACACTGCTGACCTGGCAGCAACCAAGTACACCATCGAACCCGAGCTCGCCCAGATGATCCGTAACAAGTACGCCGGCCGGCTGGCAATACTCTACGGCCGCAGAGCCAATTCAGAAACAACAAGAGCGATACCTTGTGGAACATCAACCTCAACGTATCCGCCCGCAATATGAAAGGCATCTTTATGCTGTCTGAGAAACCGGCTGTCCCAAAACCGGCATTCCGGCGGAACTCAGAGGCTTTGTACAACCCCAAAATAACCAAGGTGGAGGTGGTAAGCGAAGGGATCCCCACCGGCTGTACAGCCAAGGCCTTCGCGCCTACCAGCAGTTTGATCAGGCAAAGTTCTTTGCAGCCGGCAGGAAATGCAAAAGACCTAGCGCTGGCGGACGTGACCCATGGTGACTTCTTAACCACCAAGTACGCCTTGTGGCTTGACCTCCGCTCCACGGACGACGACCTGGTGCACGACAGCGGGTGGTACATACAGAACGCCAGTGAGGGGGTGACCATTCTGATCAAGAAAAAGGCAAAGGCGGAAGGTTATTTGAACGTGTGCCTCTACGTCGTCATGTATTGTCAGCTTAATATCGAAGATGGCAGGTATGCGGTCTGGTGACAGCATTCTCCGAAAGGATCCCCATTCGGCTATCATCTCCGGGCAGACAGGGTGTGGAAACAGCATTTGTTTTCCACCTGTTAGAAGGGCCCAACCGCGGTGTGTTCCAGCAAATCGTGATTCTGTGCCCCACTGTGAAGTACAACAAACCTTACCAATCGCGTTGCTGGATCTGGGACGAATCCGATATCTAGGTTCTCAATCCAGGTGAGAGGCTGCACGGGTGGCTTAGAGCCCTCTATTCTGTGTTCCACGGCGAGCGAAACCTATACAGCATTCATTCGAAGGCCCTGACCAAAAAGGAAGACATATTCTGTGAGCTGGTCTTCTCCGGCCGGCACGCGCAACAAAGCGTCTGGGTGCTCACCAAGAAATATAGCTCAGTCCTAAAGGGCTTTCGTGGACAGACGCGCTGGGTCCCATCTTTCACTCTAAAGATAGAAACTCGTCTGAAGTATGCCTCGAAGAAAATGATACAATCCCAACAATGGGAGAACGCGCCGGGGTGCGTAAGCACGTTGCAGAGACAAAACATTGTAAGCCAATATTGAACATTGACCAACCGACCAAGTACATTCCTAAGAACTGCTAATCAGATGTTAAGCATTGATAATCAGTGTTCTATCAAACTGTGAACAATGGGATACTATACTACCATGGATTCCGATGAACTTATCGACGAGTTGGCAGATGAAATGCTCGAGGCTCCAGAGCCCGATGGAGGGGGTGCCACTTCCTCATCCCAAGCGCGGGGAACAGAAGACACGGGCCTTGCCGCATGTCCTCAAAAACGAAAGAGGCTAGCCCCCCTTGCTGCTGGACGATGCAGACAGGGAAAACACTTTACCCCCGAGAAAGCAGACAGTATGGACGACGACGCAATTGAAAGACTCTATAACCGTTATGAGATTCGGTTTGGTGCGGTTGTTACCGGTCGTACTCGGGGTTGTCGCGATTGTTCCTACCATTTCCTCCAGAAAGTATGCCAAAACTAATGGACCACCTGGAATCTGATGCATTTGTTGAACATGCGCTTATCAGGACCTCATGCGAGCCGTACCACAGGTTCGGCATGTACTTAGATCCACTTACAACAGCTTTGACTACCATGAAGTATCTTCGATTTGCACATACATGCCCGAGAACAGAATTTGACGACGATGTCAGACAGCCCAACAGTAGCACCGGAGACGGAGACTCCACCAAATGAGACGCCTTCCGCTGAAGACCGTGAAAAGAATCCCAATGAGAAGCTTTCGGCCGAGAAGCGTGAAAAGAACCCCAAAAAGGTAGCCGCAAGGGGAGCAGGGGCTGCGGCCAGAAAAGCTAAGCAGAAAAAATTGTTGGCCGAACTCGATTCGGTTAAATCGTGGGCCAAGCAGAGAAAGGTCGATAAAGAAGAGAAGGACCAAAAAGATATTCGAAAGACACCTACTTCACCTATCATCGAAATGCGAGCCAACTGGCCTCATTATATTGCTGGGGCTCTTGGAGTAGCAGTAGTTATTTGGTGGCAGCGGCGCCACGAATCACCAAAGGCAGTTACTCCAACACCTCTAGAGCCGCTGCCAAATGTTGTTAACCAATTAGATACATACCGAGACCCTTTTCAGATGCAGTGAGCGTCAAACATGAGTACCCTTGATGGAAAGATTCTTGTCAATAAGATTTATCAGAATGCTGTTGTCTCAGGTCTTGCTATTGGCTACGGTCGCCTAGGCAAAATGGTCACTGGGGGTGCCACACCAAAACTTGATTTTAGCGGGATGGTGGTCGTGGACCTGGCCCTCGCGATGGCGACCAAGGACATGCTAATTAAAGTGGGGATCATTCTAGCAGATGTTATGAAGTAGAAATGGACTCGATTGCAATGATGATCGGGGTGCAGGAGAGGCGCAGGCGGCGTGGTCTCAGAAAGGGACAAAGCGTCTCGACTTGACTAATGACGAACTTCGTCGACAGGGGCACGCAGAGCACACATTTCGCGATGTCGACGCCAAATGCGCGAGTACGCTCAGGTCACGGGGAAAAGTCTTGGCCCCGCAGGGCCCGAACCTGACTTCTATACACCGTTGGAGGGCCAAAAAGAACGCGAGATCGCCTTCATCCTCCTCGGGATGCGTGTTACTCCGCTGGTCGCCTATAAACTTCAGTAACCTGAAAAGACTGTGCTGGGCTCTAGTAAGAGCTCCAAGCCGTAATGGCAGGCACGACACGAGTAGTGAGGCTCGAGGACCGGGCAGCTGCCGCCTGTTTGAGACTTAGCACGCTGCTGGAATACCTTGCTTATGGTGCCTACTACCATGGCCAACCAGTTACTTATTCGTCTATCGAAGATATACTATAGCCCCAAGGGATACTGAAGAGGAATTGCCGCCATCAAGAAACCAGCTTCTGCTGTCAAGGTCTCTGAAGACACAGCCCGCGATTGGTTGAAAAAACAGGCCATCTGGCAGATTTTCCTCCCTTACCCACGGCATATTCCACGGCCAAAGTTTGATGTTGCTGGTCCATCAAGCTGATATGCTCTTTCTACCACACGACAAAGTGGGCAAGCGTACCAATTATGCCGTCACAATGGTCGATGTAGCCAGCCGATTCAAAGCAGCCGAGGCTTTGGAAAGAAAAGAATGTAAAGAGATTGCAGATACCCTGGGCCGTATCTGTAAACGAGGGCCTCTGGGCCTAAACTGCTCCACTGCGACCCTGGGCGGGAGTTCATGGGCACAGTCAACCAGCTGCTCGCAAAGCATGGGGTTTCTGTCAGCCGTGGAGGTGTGGACATCCACACGCACCAATACGCCCAAGAGATGCGGCTCCCTTCCAGGCGTTCTTCTGAGTTGGTGAGGCGGTTACCCGCAGTCGTGGCAGCTTTGAACGGAGAAGTGACCCGACTCACTGGCAAACGATGGCACAAAGGTCCTCCTCCACTGTTTCAGGCCGGCCTGTTGGCCTTCATAAGCAAAAGCTCCCTTCTGGGAAAGTCGCTATCTCTACCAGTCCGGCGATCTGGAGAGTGGTCTCCGTCGCGCAACTGATCAAGTGTGGTCCCTAGATGTGTAGCGGCTCGGACGTTCGGAAACTAAACTTGACGGGCTTGTGTTGTGCTAGCTGCTAGATGGCCCACCGCGGGGGTTTGTCCGCGAGGTACTTCTCGTGGTGCCCCGGGACACTCAGCTTCCGCCGGGTGAGGTCCTCAGGCGTTGAGTACTGCGCATTACCGGTGCACTCGAGAGGTCAACCTAACGTTATCATTACTGTGGCCCCGGGAGTTGTCCAACCCGTCCACACAGAACTGCTGGGTGTCCTTCGGCTGGTAAGCCCATAGGAGCTTAATACTGCAGGCGGCACAGGCGCTGTTTTGCTGCTCAATGAAATGCAGGATATGATCGACCTTCAGGTTAATCCTCATCCCCTTAGCTTGGTCCTGGCACTTGTAGGCCACCACGTTCCTCTAGATGGTTTTGCGGAGCAGTTGCTTGATGAGTTGTCTTTCCTCGGAAACCTCCTCCGGGAGGGAGACTACTCTTTCGAGCTGGCTGAGATACTCCACTCTTGACACGGCCAAGTAGGCAAGGTTTGACCACTCGAGGTAATCGTCGATGATCCAGACTTTTGGGGGGGGGGTAGTTAATGGTGAGATCCTGGCTCCAGTGAACTGAGGGGGCATAATCAAGGCAGTAGTCGTCGGTCTGGATGGCCGCCTCTATGTTGACATCGACGATGTCGTTGAGTACCAGCTCTTCCTTGCGGTCCATGCCCGGGACGGGGACTTGTATGTTTTAATTCCGGCTGCCTTTTGCGTGGTACAGCAGGGGCATGTGTTGGGAAAGTGGGCCTTGTGGCGCTGAAATACCAGCTCTTGTGCTCGGTCGCGGATTTTCTGTCTCGAGGTTAAGATGAGGTCGCCTGCCTTCCGAGCTGCAGCGAATCCCATCCAAAGCAGCTGGGAGCACTTTTGTCATCTCCTCACACTGAACTTTATCCGACTTGAGAACATTGGCCTTTTTGAGGGCTTTGAGAGACGGATCATTTGCCTTATGGTCTTCTTCGACCCACTGGTAGTAGTCAGCCTTCTGACACAGTCAACTGTGTCGCCAGCAATCGGTAATGGCTGACACTGATCACTGAAGGAAGGTCTGCAGAATGGGTCTGGGCACAGTGCACACCTCGTCCCAGATGATCACGCGGATGGTCCTTTCTGGGGTCCACTCAGTCTGACCACTCCAGCGGAAGAAGATGTGAGAGGTCTGGGCCTTGACCCCACTGGCCCGTATCTTTGGCCAGACGATGAGTGGGGTTGAAGACAAGGGTGTCTTTACCGCGGAAGACTTCGATTGCTCTCGTCGTTTTGCCTGATCCGCCGCCACCGTTCAGGTAGCTCAATCGGTGGCATAGCGGTCGTCGTGATGTGGTGCGGTGCTCAGGGAGAGGTTCTTTTCTTGTTTCTTGTATTCGGGCTTGAGCAGGTAGGCTGCATGCTCTATGAGCAGATACAGAAGCTCAATCTTGTCGCCCGTCAGGGCTGGGCAACTTAATTGCAGCTGGAGGCGTACGCCTCAACTCCTTCGAGCTTGCACAGTGAGGTCTTCTTCGCATAGATGTAATCGGTTGCCACTCGGACAGCCTCCTCGGGCTCGAACCTCGAGAGCATACAGATTAGGATGATGTGGGCATAGGCCAACATATAGGCCCTGAGGTGGGCGTACTGGGGTTGTGAGCCGTCGTAGTAAGTGAGGATATGACCCAGTGGGCATCTCATTGGTGCCCCAACCAGGACGCCACGTTGGCGGGTGTCTCTGACCAGGTAGGCTAGTTCACCCCGGTCTGTCACCAGTCGTCGTGTCAGTCTTTTTCCTTTATTTTGCTGCCCTGCGTGAATTTGCCATTGATGCTACAATCTTTAGGGAGCCACACCTTGGTCTGTTTCTCAAAGGTGATGATTGCTTCATGTACCCTGAGGGATTTCAGGATGCCGGACTCTTTCAAAAAGGCAAGAAGCTATCTTGGGACCCAGCCGTTTTCTCCGAAATGCTTCCCAAACAAGACAAGGATTACGGGATGGCAGTCTGTGAACTCCCACTCTTGGCGACAACTTCTGGGATGGCTTGGAGCTGCTCGTGGACCCCCTATGTCTTGTAGGTGCGGCCCTCCTGTACCACGAACTGGGCGATTCCGAGTTGCCTGTCTTGCCCAGCAGTCAGACAGCTAATGGTTCCCCCTGGGTGGCTTCCCGAATAGCCTGCCAGACGTCGCCCTCATAGATGTGAGTCTTTCTGCTTTGAGGGAAGTGGAGGGCTTGTGACCACGTAAATGAGCTCTATTGGTTTCCACCCACTCACCTGGCATTTGCCGCTGTTGTATATGTCCTCACCGAAACTGTCCCTAGGATGATTGCCTGTTTAAGGACTTTTTCCAATTTAGCCACATCATCGACCGTAGCGCCCGTTTCATGCACCCTCTCCTCCCACTCTTGTATTTTCTGACGCCTCGTGAGAGTGAGACCTTGAATCCTCAAGGCGAATTCGAAGTACCCCACGACTATCTGGGCCACACCAGTTAAGGTCGCCATCCCTTAGTGGAAAGAGGTTGGCAGGGTCTGGGTCTCTAACGGGGTAGATTCCATACACGACCGCGGTGACAGGGTAGGCGTTCTGACAGATCACGCTGTCAATCCCAGTCAGAGCGCCTGGCTTTGCCTCCCGTGAGATCTCAATGATAGCCTGTCCCTTTTTCCTCTCAGCCCGGACTGGGTAAAGCTTTTCTTCAACAACCCAGTCGCCTTCGTTCCGTTCACGCAGGAACTTGACTCGGAGTAAGAACTCGTCCTTCCCAGGTAGCGCGATGAGAAGCTGAGCAGCTCTAGCATCAGTCATACGGGCATCCATGTTGTTGGATGGGTATGTCCTTAACACGAGATTGTCTAAATGGGAGTTCGAACTACAAGAAGTTGATTTAGTACGAAATCGAACTGTCTTTTTGATTTCTTCTTGAGGGTTACATGATGGTGGCGAATTTTATCTCGCCCAGAGACCCTACAGACTTTTATTTCGCCCCAAATCCCCTTACTGCAAGACCTACAGGGAGCAGAGATTTTGCTACCTTTGCGGATTTTGGCTAGGTGGACTTTGCAGTATTTCCCCAGACGGTTTTTCCCGCAGATCTCTTCCTCACCAACTTTCAATCATGCACGCTTATTATGACCCTTCATGTTCAGTCACCACAGGTATACACACAGCAACACATCTCTAAATGAAGCCGCCTTTCCTTATTGCTCTCCTATATATTGTGTATTTTTTCCGGATGTAAACACCCGTTTGTGTGCATAGATAACTGGCAAAGGTTTATGTACGCGAACACCATATGGCTTGATGTGCAGCAAAAATTAGCCGGACCAGGGGCTGGAGAGCTCGTCGGGTCGTGGGGGGCTCCCATTAGTCAGTATGCTCACCCTCTCTGCTGCTATGGAAATGACTTCTGCTTCCATGTGATTAAAAAAAATTATATACATTTCAGAGATCGTGATGCAATTTATTTTATTGAAATTAGTCTTTCATAATATGACTTTACGGGATGTGGCTTTATCCTTGGACAGCCTGGACTATGATTTGGTTACTTTGCTTACTGTGATTTTAAACCTTCACTGCGCTTACAGACGAAATAAGTTATTTGTGCACTTAATTCATTATTTGTCAGACAGACCTAATTTACAATGCGTATCTTATTTCAATAGCATTTAGATCACGTATGGGAGAGGAATTTATATTAAACTTACATAACCGTACATCTGTAGCCCCAGTACCATAACCGTGACCTTGAACTTTGTTTTACCCTTTACCCTCCAAACTTACATTTTATTTTAATCACGACAGTTATCTACTCATCTTTTATTCAATAACACAGGAGCTGAACTCAAAGGATTTTGTGTCCTCTGTTAATACACATTAACTGGTATGCATTATATCTTTCATGCAAATTCACGCTTGTATCGAGGCCAGCAAGCATGTAACTAAAATCCTGCGTCCATTTGGAGGACTCTGGCATGGTGTGGAAGTTGTGAACAAGCATTATTACCTTATATATTTATTTGCACTCAAGAATATTTCACCTACAGGACATCGACCAGGTTTTCTCGTGCATGGAGGAAACCAGTTAGAAGAAACGAATCCAGTAAAAGCTCGCAAACATCATGCAAACCATCTGTATATAGGTATCGATACAGAATGCCATTTACAGTTTCAAAAACTTTTATTTTTGTAACGTAGGATAACCGAGTTACCAAAGTAAGCGAAAACGCCCAAGTAGAGAAAATCGAACAGTCGCCATGCTCTCAATTTATCCAATCAAGGGCGAGGTATTTGTGGAACCGGAAGCGGCATCTTTTTCCACTGTGACGTCAAACGTACGCAGTTCACCACTTTCCCATACAGGAGTAGTGTTAAATCCGCTGTTTTCCTTCTGATTACGAGAAAATTCTGATATTCTTTAAAGCAATTTTCAACGAGACAGTGATAGTCGAACACGCCTGGGGTTATTCCCCAAATTCTCAACTAGGAAGCCAAAAGGTGTAGTCTTACATTTCAATATTAAAGGGGACCGTACTTCGCACACAAAGGAGTGTCTCACAGCTAATACTGAAGACCTCAGGGTGCCATGGTGTTTCCAGTTTCTCTAAAATGGCGTATCACATGGCCTCATAAGAATTCCAGACTAAAAGGTGATTTACAGTTACCAAGCTCATCATAAAAGAATGCCTATGCCAGTTTACTTATGTATGGACCTCTCTTCTGAAATAACTTTGGTTATATTTTTCTCGTCTTTTCTTTTAAAGCCGCTACCGGACCGGTTACCTCAGTGGGCAATCAGTGGTCCTCCGGTGGATCCAATACAAAACATAACACGGTAATATAACAAGAAACAAGATGTTTGCCTCACTCTGGGTATGTGAAACCCGTCAAGTCAAACTGGATTCTTGAATATTTCTTTTAGCTTTACTCTCCGATAATTAAAAAACATATTTCAAACAGTGTATTTTAGCAATTCTTACTTACCTATACTAACGTGACCTTGGACACATAAAAAACTTCATTTGGCATAGTGTTATTGTCCAGTCTGTTCCGGTATCTCAAGTTAATACAACTGTAACAAAAAACACACCACTGCTTGAAAGGAAACAGCGCACGCGTAGGGAAAATCGAAAGGACAGCTATACTCTCGATTTTAATTAAGCAAGGGCGAAATATTTCTTACCACCGGATTAGGCATCTGTTTCCGCTGTGGCGTCACCCGTTCTTAGTTCAAAATTGCGTCATGTACTGTTAAATCAGCTGTTTTCCTTCTGATTACGGGACACTTCTAATACACTTTAAAGACATTTTCAAAGAGAAAGTGGTAGTGGAATACATCAGGGGTTATTCCCCAAGGCCTCAATCGTGAGGCCATAATGCGTGGCCTTCGGTTGTAATAATACGGGGGACTGTACCTCGCACGACAAAGGAGTGTCTCGCCTCTATTACTATTGAGGTAGAGTAAGGATGACGCGACATCATGTTTCCGGTGTCTTCAGAATTCCAGGTTAAATGGTGATTTTTAGAGTTATCAAGCACGTCACAAAAAATGCCTATGCCCGTTTTGGTCTATAGGGACTCCTCTTCCGAAACATCGTTGGTTATATTTTTTGTTACCTTTTCTTTTAAGAGGAGGGCAGTGGGTCATGACTGAGTGCTTAACACGCTTGTCTTTCATTTCCAACGACCCATAAGGTGAGGGTTATAGCCCAGGGCAGACAGAAAATTAGCGGATTATTCCACTCGCTGCTTTATTGGATGTTCGTATGCTTGCAATAATATGATAACATCATAATGCAGGCCTATGCCTGTGTAGTAACAAGTAAACTTAACCCGACGTCTGACTACTACGCCGTATTGGGGGAGGAATTACATGATGATGTTCTACACGAGGCTGTGCATGTTAACTGTCTGAGTTAGGGGTATTGCTACTATCCGAAGCATACACTGACACGAACTCATCAGTGTTAGCACGTTGGCAAGGATTCTCGCTTGACTGTCGAAGGGTAAGCGATGTATCCAAATCACAGTTCACGCTGCAGTCATACTGGCTCCCTTTTCGGCCGTATGTGATGAAAAGGACCACCAGCAACTTGAAGGTGGTTGTGGGTTTCTCCCGTCCTTTACCTTGTTTCCTCCCACCATAATGCTGGACGTCGTTACATAAATGAAATACTGTTAGGTGTGGAGTAAAACTCAGATCAAATTAAATAAATATCTCGCCTTACATCATTTGCTAGATTGTGTGTTATGAATAACGTCACAAGTTATTATCCTGCAAAAAAGAGTACCGGTACGTCATGGACATTCCATCAAAAGCCTTTCATACAAGTTTCTAAATAAAGCATCAATTATTATGTTGTTTGTATATATATATACTCTTTGTAAATATGAGTGTCCAGAATCTCTTAGGCCTTGTTAGTATTTATATTTTTCTTTCCTCTTCCATTTTCATGCCGTGTTAATGAAAACCACCATGTTGCTAGTATTAAAAGTGCAATTAAAGTGCAACTGGCTTACATACGTTTGATTGGTGAATATTAAACATTTATACACTGTGCACAATTTGGATACTGGTTAAACATAGGTACCTAAAAGGTTACTTTCCGGCATCATCGAAAATAGCTGACTCCTCTTTATAAAGAGGACGTGAACGCGATTGGGTGCAAAATAGAAAAGCCGTCCATTTGGGCTGTCGTCCGAAAAATCAATTACTGAGGCAAAATGTATGATTGAAAAAAACAGAAGATCTACTCACTAAATAGTGATCGCGTATGTACAAATCATTGGTTTGTTGTTTTCTTTTTAAATGACTTTTACTGTATTACTGGACGTACACAGAATTGTTCTAATTTTATGTAGTAACACCAAGTGTTTCAGCATAATTCCTGTATTTGGGGAAATACAAATCTAATCCTGTGGAAATACAGCTGGATATACCCAACTGCATTTCACTTCCACTAGTTGATAGTGCACAACTATCAGGCTACAGGACATAGGGTAATACCAGAGCAACGACAACAGTGTGATAATCGGCAAATGGTCATACGTTACCGGTGAAATTCGGCCACTTGTCAATTTACCTCAGTTGGAGTTTTATTTCAACTGTTTGAGAAGTGGCAACTCACACGCCTCCTAGCACCAGGGCACAGTTACACTAAATCAGCTATCTGCTATCGTCAAATAAAACAATCTTTGTTAAGATGGGCTTCAGAGACTCCTATGTTGATACTGATCATGCATCGCTCGCCCCAGAAGCCTCTATGACACAGTTTATTGCCATCTTCATTTCAATTAACACTAATACTTAGTAATTCTTTTTGTGCTAGTGTCCAGTAACGTATAGCCCTGAGATCG
This sequence comes from Acanthopleura granulata, assembly GCA_016165875.1. Classification (NCBI taxonomy): domain Eukaryota; kingdom Metazoa; phylum Mollusca; class Polyplacophora; order Chitonida; family Chitonidae; genus Acanthopleura; species Acanthopleura granulata. The sequence continues at coordinate 11,685,653 of JABBOT010000009.1, read as the reverse complement.
ATTCCCTATGTTCCCAGCTAAGCTGCCACGTCAAGCGCTCTGAATCGTTAGATTCACTAACATTGCGCTGTCCTCACAATGTTTAAGCTGTACCCCGCAAAAGAGGTTTCCCGTGATTTTAAGTATAATTCTCAATCGAATAACGCTTATCCACTCGCTACCATGAAGCATTGTTTATACAGTGTGTTTTACGTCGAGAAAAATGTTACAAGTCTGGTTACATATGTACCTGTCTAACAGTATACAATTACATTTCACTGTTATTTATATTTAGCAACTAAATAACTCTAATGTTATGTGCTCGGAATGTTGTCTCCTCAGAAACAATTAAAACGTAATCAGGTCTACCCTAAAAGTAAGACTCGATGATATTATTCGAAATGTGGATTATGCCTTCGGCGATCTTGGTTAATGGAGATCTGTCGTATTTCCCGGTCGTCGTCTTTCTGCACTTGCGTATACTGATGTTCCCAATTCAAAGAAGCAATCTGGTTGAATCTAGAGCACCATTATTAAGCAAGATTTTGCCGATGTATTTAGATCTCGCTATTTCTAGAATTTCGTAAGAAAATATTCCATCCTTGAATAGACAAAATGTTCTCAGTTATTTGCATTCAAAGAAATGAGTCAAGGAACAATTACGTCTTGTGCCCTGTAACTCATGACTAATCCAGTTTTCCAGGATTACGCATCCTCAGGTTTGCACTTGACCATGTCTTCGGCCATCTTGGTCAGAGACAGTCTGTCGTATTTCCCGGTCGTCGTCCTTGGAAAAGAGTCAATGAGGAGAAAATGTCCAGGCATGTAACCAAGACCATCTGGTGCAAGAGAGGGCCTGAAGATGTCCACAGCACGCCGCTTGATATCTTCTCTGGTAATATGAGCTTCCGGTTTGAGCATAATACATGCGCAGATCTCCTGATGCAGTACTTCGTCACTCACACCAACAACAACAACTTCTTCAATCTCTTCAAAGTTTTCCTGAATCTTTTTCTCGACAAAGGCCGGGAATATTTTCACCGTAGCCCTCTTGATGATTTCTGTCTTCCTACCTACTAGGACGATTCGTCCGTCTGGATGGATGAGTGCCACATCGCCGGTATGGTACCAACTGTCTTTGTCCACAAGAGACGCTCTGGAACAGTCAAGATACACGTAATCTTTGGCGCACGCTGGTCCACGGAAACAGAGTTCTCCTGGCGTTTCCACACTGACGACTTCCTCTTTATCATCCACCACTTTAACCTCGCAGCCAGAGCCGGGGTACCCGAGTGTACCGAACTCAAACCCTTCCGCTGTCGTTACTTTCATACCGACGGAATGCAGACATTCTGTCGAAGCGTATACCACCAAGACGGACCCTGCGAGGCACAGCATTCTCTCAATGCTCTTCGGGCTCACTCTTTGTCCTCCAGTCATTACCCCTGAAAGAAACGGCATCCGGTCGAGCAGATCAGTCCTTCTCTGAAGGCTGTTCAGTCTGTGTTCCATCAAAGAAGAAGCGTAAGGGCGCTCAGAAGATAAAACGTTAACGAAGAACTCATCAGCTTTCTCTGAGTTGACTTTCGCCTTAATATAAATCATTCCGGATCCGTTGCCAATATACATCAGTGGGTAGCCGCCTATCCAAGACATAGGCCTATCGTTGACGAAAAGTCCTGCATCCTCTTCGAACTCTAATAAATCCATCAGCGTATGCGTTCCTGTAAGAAGCGCGGCATGGGTGTGCACCACAAGCTTAGGAACTCCACTACTGCCAGAAGTTAACATCATCAATGATTCGTCGTCGGCATACACTTTGGGGAGGTCAAAGTCTGGAGCCGGGTCGCTCTTTGTGAGAGCATACAGGTCAAAGGTCGCTGTCTTATATTCAACGGCGTCAAGTGTTGTCAGGATGACTCTACGTTGTTGGAGCTTGGAAACCTCTCCCTCAGTATGGTTTATTTCCGACACCGTAGCAACGCATCCTAGCCTTTTGGCAATGCTCGTGAATTCTTTCTCATCGAAGGAAGGCGAGTTGATCGCAGTGGCACCGGCCATGTTGATACCAATATAGGTTACTATCCAGTTTGCCCCTGTGTCGATAAGCATGGCTATTTTGTCCCCGGCTTTGATACCAAGTCCGACGAAATGTCGGGCCAACCAGTCGGCCTTCTCTACTACTTGTTTCCTTGTCAAGGTATGCCTGGGTTGTCCTAGCTCTCTAAAGACAAATGCCAATTTGTCTGGATTGTCCTTCGCCCACTCTCGTATTCTGTCTGGAATCGTGCGTCGAAAGTCGAAGTTTGTCGAAGGAGTCCGGAAGTAGCTCATCTTGAGGTCACAACATTGGTGTTTCTCCATATCTGGTTCTCTGAAAGAAACAGAGAGAGACAAAAAAAGGTGGTGATTTTTTTCTATTATGGGAATTAACTGTTTCAAGGCTAAAAAAGGCTATGAGTTCGTTTCCGAAGTTTACAGCCAGCACTTTTCTTAGTTTAATAACCAAAGATAAAACTTACGTATGCTGAGTTATTCTTAGATGAGATCAAATACAGAGCATGTTAAAAAAAACACTACAAAAGCTTATTTTGTTTCAAAAATTTAGCCATTATGTTCGCAGTGGAATCAGAACTTTGACTGATGCATCGAAAGACGGTACAATACATGGAAAGTTTCAATGCTCCCGGAAGGTTGTTTGTTCACATACTGGGGCGTCATAGGCACAGATGGCCTTAACCAATCCAGTCGTTCACCTCTGGCCACTATGAGCCACACAATCAGCAAAGCAGTTTATTCATTACCGTGAAAAATGTATGGAAATTAAAACAAAAGACAACACTGGACCAAATGTATACATGCACTGCTAAACAATCACATTCAAAGTTTTAAAAAATTTACCTGTCTATTTTTAAATGGTTCAGTAGTTTTCGATGTTCAAAGTAAGCCAAAATGCCCACGTAGGGAGAATCGACGGGACCCCGATGCTCTCAGTTTTAGCCAATCAAGGGCAAGATATTTCTACCACCCGCGAAGGCATATGTTTCCGCTGTGACGTCACCCGTTCCGAGTTCACCATTTTAGTATGGAGAAGAAGTGTCAAATCAGCTGTTTTCTTTCTAATCACGAGACAAGCCTGATATGCTTTAAAGTCACCTTGGACGAGAAGGTTGCAATGTAATACGCCCGAGGTTATTCCCCGAGGTGTCAAACAGGAGGCCACATTGCGTAATAAAGGAGATCACACTTCGCACACAAAGGAGTGTCTCGCATCTAATACTGAAGATCATAGGGTTTGACTCACGCGACATCGTGTTTCAGGTTTCTCTATACGGAGTATATATTGCATGGGATCGTAAGAATTCCAGATTAAAAGGTGATTTATAGAGTTACCAAACACATCATAAAAATGCCCAGGTCCCTTTAGGTCTGTATGGACCCCTCTTCTGAAATAAATTTGGTTATCTTTTTTGTTGTCTTTTTTTTCACTGATTAGAGGCTAACGCAACATCGGCTGTATTCTAGCCATAGCATGACGAAAACATGTTGCAAAGCAAGAAACAGTTATGGCGATTGGCATCAGATTGATAACATCCGCAATATAACAAAGCAAACAAGACGCTTTCAAAAATTAACAAAAATAAAAATTAGAAATCAATATAAACAGAAATTCACATTAAATTAAAAAAAAATTTTATACAATATCCTCATATGTCTATCTTTCAAACATTTGTTCAGAGCATCGTCACCCAAGCTTGTCTTTTCTATTTACCAAGCCATGGAGCACAGGATAGCTCTAGGTTGGTCGTTTTTGAAGCCAAACTTTCGTACAGAGTCGAGATCATGTTCTTTTCGTCCCAGTAACCTCACGTGTTCTACACGAATAAATACGGTGATACAGACATGACGAAGATAAACAATTCTTAACAGCCCTTTGGCAAACTGATGTGTTGGTTCTTTTGGAAATCAGTCTTGCGAATATTCCCTCCGACAGCCTTGCAATGGTTTGCGAGTCTTATACGAATGTCGCGTCTGACGCTTTGAATTTCAGCAGCCTGGGCCGTTTTGCTACAGCTATTTTTGTTTAAAGAATGGATCAGATAATAAAAATACCCCCATAAATTTCACCACACAGTAGGCGTAAGTGGTGTTTTTATCGCAAAAGTCTAAGATCCTCTTACCTTCCTTTCGTCCATTTTGACAGACGAAAGACAAAACATCGGCTGTTTTTGCCTCGCACAGCCATATGATAATCCGAGTAAAACCGAGAAAAACAGTTTGTAGATCGTAATAAATCATTTACCCTATTCTTCACAGGAGATTCTCAAATTCTAGTTCAGCCGGCTTGATGTCCAAAAAATGGGAATTCTTGTAACTTCAAATGTAACGTCATCCCAGAACACGTCTAAACTTTGCGCAGCATGTCTTGCCGCTTCGCAATGAATAACAGTCTTTAAGAATCAGATATACGAAGTCTGCGCCCAAGTCACGTGGGAAATATATTCGGAAGCCAGATAGGGGTTTCGAGTTGCACATAATTGCGCATGAGCATAAAGCTTCAAATGGTTTCAGCAATGTACCAAACAGTCATAGATACTCGTGCTAAGCTGACTTCCTCGACAAATTTTACAGCTGCTTCTTGACGAAGTATGAATACATGTAGTCAGTATGAAAGGATCCACCTTCAGTTTAAAACAATATATACATCTATATATACAGACCTGACCTGACCTGGTGAAGACTGCAAGTAACTGACTGCCTTCATTATACATTCTCACACGACTTTTGTATGTCCTCCCATACCTTATTCCTGAAAGCGGACTATATTATATACGTTAGGCCAGATGCCTCCATCTTCGGTCAGTCGTGAATGCACTACCCAGCCACACCTGGTCAGAGAAAGCATTCCCATTTTTGCATGCCAAAGCCACCAAACCTAAGTTTGGGAACCTCTTCGAGAGAATAAGGTAATACATTTATAGAGTTTTTCAAGGAGTTAACAGAATATTCTTATGTATTCTTCATTTTAACCTATTTTCACATCGATGAACTGTGAAGAGAACAGCTCATCATTTATCTATGTCTTTCTATTAGCCATCACTCATCCAGAATTTCCTAAATTGCAATACGAAAGACTAAAGCGCACAGAGCCAAACAAGAACAACGACTGTGTGATAAACGCGGTCACCAACCCTGGCTCGAACTAATGAGCTGGGGCCTGTTTCACAACCTAAGGGCTAAGGTTCGTTGGTCGGCTAAGAGAGCTGTTTCACAAAACTTCCGTAGCCCTCTAAGGTCGGTTAGTCGACTAAAGGCCATTTAGCTCACTACCGTAAGAAAGCAACGAAAAGAAACGGCTGCGCCGTTTCACAAAAGTAAAACTGTCTAAATAATGCTTAGCCGACTTCCTATAGCTGGCTATATGGGCGCTATGCAGTTACTAGTATCTTGTAGGTTGGATCAATGATGATAATTGTTTAATCAGCTTCTATTTTATAAATGAACCTAATTACTATGTCTAAATATCAGATAAAGATGTTAATTTCGTCTTGATTTTCGTCACTGCTATAGCTTGTAAGCAAGGAGTGATAACTCTCATCAAAGACGGTCAAAGCTAAACCACAACAACGGACGGTGGATTGTGAGCTTTGAAAATACTTTCATGTCCTGAAAGAAGCTGATACTTTCCTATTTTCTTCAATCAAGAAATAAACTTTCAAAACTGGACATATAGCACTTTCAGGTCCGAATTTGTTTCTTCTTAACCACCGTGGAAAATGACAAAGGATTTCAGGCTAACTTTCAGAATGTAAGACATAAAGCTTTAGCCGATGGCCAAATATTTTCTTTGTGAAACTGGCTAAACAAGAATTGCTAGCCAGCTAACTGAGTTAACAGCCCTCTAAGAAAGATAGGAATATCAGCATATGAAAGTTTTTTAAAAACTCACAATCCACCAAAACCCATCCCTTGTTATTGTTACTCTTCGACTGTCTATCATAAGATGTTATCAGTCTTTGTTTACAAGCTGTGTCAATAATGAAAATGAAGAAGAAACTGATATTTCCACAGGGTAATCTCAGCCCCGATTTTGTTTTGGGCTAAATATTTTCACGAAATATTAAGGGACATGGGCAGTGCAACGTCACATAACCTGGAATGAGGTGGCGAAGCATAACTGGAACTACACATGTACCACCCTAGCCAAATAGGCCAGGTTCCAGCGGCCGCCAAGTATTACAAGCACACATTATCAATACAGTCCATTAAATCATCCATTCAAACAAAATCTTTGACTACATTCAATTTGCTGAAAAATCTGCCGATATATTCAGAAGCAGTTCTTAATGGTGTTTTTACTCACCGACACAAACATGAGATGACATATGGTGCACGTTCTCTCTTAAAAAGCTTAATAATCTTATTTTATTTATCTTCCCTCTGTATATATCACCTTCTACTTAACTTCAGACCACACTAACACCGTGTATCCGCTTATTTTTTTCACTACTGAATTGTCTGATATCTCATGACATACGGGAAAGAATGTCAATTGATAGCAATATGCTGACCAGTGCCAAAGAGTTTTCTACTGGGGATTTTTTGGCCCAAATACTGTGTTGGTACTTTACTGATGGTGATCACTGTACTTGAACGATTGGAAGGACCTAGAACTATGAATCTATGACACCAGTATATCGCCAGAGAGAGTTGCCATTGGCAAAACTTTCAATACAATTCCAAACATAACACTTAAACTCATCGGCTCTGTAAAGTTTCTGATCAACAGAATTGTAAATATGAGACATGAACTCTTTAGTCATACCAAGGAGTCTTGTAGTGTAAAAAAAAAAAAACAATCCTTGTTTCCAAGTCCCTTCTTTGACACTAAATATTAAATATTCGTCTTATCTTTAAATCACGATAAAATATATGCCGATACGCTTGGGAAAATTCATTTCATCTAAAGTATATGTTGAGCAGTTCCAAATCTATGCCTTTGTCTGTCTCATACAGTTCACTAAAATTCAGTATGCTGTTTCTCTTTTTCTTTTTTCCTATCTTAGAGATTCAGACATGGACAAACACCAATATGGCAACAACGAGGGGAGCTACATCCGAGCTACAAGCGGAAAATTGGACTTTCGTCGCTCCATTCCGAACAGAATACGAGAGCTGGCAAAGGACAATCCAGACAAGATGGCGTTTGTCTTTAGAGAACCGGGGCAACCCAGGGACATCTTGACAAGGAAACAAGTAGTAGAGAAGGCCGACTGGTTGGCCCGACATTTCGTCGGACTTGGTATCAAAGCTGGGGACAAAATAGCCATGTTTGTCGACACAGGGACAAACTGGATAGTAACCTATTTTGGTATCAACATGGCCGGTGCCACTGCGATCAACTCGCCTTCCTTCGATGAGAAAGAATTCACGAGCATCGCCAAAAGACTAGGATGTGTTGCTGAGGTGAGAGAAAAAAGCCATTCCGATGGAGAGCTGTTGGAGATCCAACAACGTAGAGTCATCGTGACATTGTTTGACGACCTTAAATGTAAGACAACGACCTTTGACCTTTATGGTTTGACAGGGAACGACCCGGCTCCAGACGTTCATTTTCCCGAAGTGCGTGCCGACGACGAATCATTGATGATATTAACCTCGGGCAGTACTGGAGTTCCTAAGCTCGTGGTGCACACTCATGCCGCGATACTGATGGGAGGATGTGCCCTACAGGATATTGCTCAGTTCGAAGAAGAAACAGTCCTTGTTAACGATAGGCCTATGTCTTGGATAGGCGGCTTCCCATGGGCATATCTTGGTAACGGATCCGGAATAATTTATGTCAAGGCGAAAGTCAGCTCAGAAGAAGATGACGAGTTCTTCGTCAACGTTTTGTCATCTGAACGCCCTGACATTTCTCTTTGCCCGGGATATAGACTGAACAGCCTTCAGAGAAGACCTGATCTGCTCGACCGGATGCCGATTCTTCCAGGGTTGCTTGTCACTGGACAAAGAGTGAGCCCGAAGAGCATAGAGAGAATGCTGTGCCTCGCAGGGTCCGTCTTGATGATATACGGTTCGACAGAATGTCTGCATTCCGTCGGTATGAAAGTAACGACAGCGGAAGGGTTTGAGTTCGGTACACTCGGGTACCCCGGCTCTGGCTGCGAGGTTAAAGTGGTGGATGATAAAGAGGAAGTCGTCAGTGTGGAAACGCCAGGAGAACTCTGTTTCCGTGGACCAGCGTGCGCCAAAGATTATGTGTATCTTGACTGTTCCAGAGCGTCTGTTGTGGACAAAGACGGTTGGTACCATACCGGCGATGTGGCACTCATCCGTCCAGACGAACGAATCGTATTAGTAGGTAGGAAGACAGAAATCATCAAGAGGGCTACGGTGAAAATATACCCGGCCTTTGTCGAGAAGAAGATTCAGGAAAACTTTGAAGAGATTGAAGAAGTTGTTGTTGTTGGTGTGAGTGACGAAATCCTCTATCAGCAGATCTGTGCGTGTATTAGGCTCAAACCGGAAGCTCATATAACCATAGAAGATATCAAGCGGCGTGCTTTGGACATCTTCAGGCCGTCTCTTGCACCAGATGGTCTTGGTTACATGCCTGGACATTTTCTCCTCACGGACTCTTTTCCAAGGACGACGAATGGGAAATACGACAGACTGTCTCTGACCAAGATGGCCGAAGACATGGTCAAGTGTAAACCTTAAAACTGGATTAGTCATCAGTTACAGGGTACAAGACGTAATTGTTCCTTGGCTCTTTTCTCTGAATGTAAATAACTGACCACATTTTGTATATTCGAGGATGAAATATTTTTGTTACGAAATTCTAGGAATAGCGAGATCTAATTACATCGACAAAATCTTGCTTAATAATGGTGCTCTAGATTCAACCAGATTCCTTCTTTAAATTGGGAACATCAGCATGCGCAAGTGCAGAACGAATCATACGTGAGACTATAAAGTAAATGTACTTGGCGACTTATGCTACATGCCACAACATTGTACAGTTAGATGTTGGCGACAGCCCAGGATTCGGTTCAGGGTTGGGTTAATGTGTGTGCGTATATTTGTTTAATATCAATTTTTAACTTACAAATAATCTGAAGTTCAAGTAAACTTTCATATGTCTCAAAGATTAACTTGAAATGTACAGAATTTGTCGAATTACGTGGGACTGCAGAAGGCTTATGCCGTGGTTCTTGAAGATCGCTATATAACTGGCGGGAGAATTTCTGCAATCACCAGATGCACGACTGATACAGTCTATAAAGATAGAGTTTTCTGAAGATAAGTTAAGTATGAAGCCCACGGCATGTTATATCTACCAGATTTTGGACGCCCGTCGTGGCCACTCAGCCAAAGGTCCTGTATTGTGGGCGTTGTCACAATGGTGATTCATTCTGTACGGTCGTCACGGCGACTCAACCATTGGTCCTATATTGTGCGCTGTCTCACACTGCCGATTAATTTTGGACGCTCGTCGAGGAGACTTAGCCAACGGCCGTATAGTCTGTCCGCTCTGACAACGCTGATACATTCTGGACGCTCGTCGCAGGGACTTCGGGAACGGTCCTGTCGTGTGCCCAGTCTCACAATGGCGCTGATCACCGTGATGAAACAATTGATCCTAAAAAATTCTCACTGTTTTTTCTATATGGGTGTGCTGACGAAACCCAGACTCTAATGAGGGTTATATAATATCACCCGCGACTTATCCTCACTTTCATTTATCCTAAAAGAGATCAATTTATCAGTAAAATGAGAAAAGTATCACCCGCTTGAATTCCAAAACCACATGTCGGAACTAGGTGATCTTTACCCTGCCATGTCTCTATCACTATATCAACAAAGCATGGTGACACGTAGACTTAAACTACATGTATATACCTTGTTCCATGTAAAGCATCCTACTACTGGTAAACTTTCTAAATATCATTGTGGTATACATCTTGTCCGATAAATACAACTCTGAGAATATTCCCAGGTGCAACTACATATTTACATGTTATGGGCTGCATGATTGAACTAGCATTAGATCTGAAAGCTGGTAATGGTAATAAGTCTGTTCTCGCTTTTTACTCTCCAGCCATACACTAGCAAATCTTTATAAACAGCAATATGTTTAATGAATATTAAACACAACCCATGAATGATGATTATCGTGACATATCAATTTAACAGTTTCTCTTAGATTCACACCTATAAACATATGTATTAATGGCACCAGGCTAGCAAATTAGCCACCGGTGACAACAGCTAGCCATGTAAGTGTATTGCTGGTACAAATAGCAACAAATACATGTACAAGGTAATGAAAGAAAATATTTTATTTGCTGACATGAATGAAGAGATTAGGTTGGAATTTCTTATAGACTCTTAATGCATTATTTGTTGCAAAAGTCATTAAAACTGACATGCTCAGTAGAGAATACAGATGTTATAAGCTGCAATACACCTGAATATCTGTAAAATAACATTATCCTGACCATTCATAGAAAATATTCTCTCATTTCATTTGAAATAATAAACAATTGGAAATGCTGATATATTTACATTCTTGTAAATTAGACAGGTACATGTATTGAGCCAACAAGGTGTGGATATACATGCCACAAATGGAAAGTTAGTCAGTAACTGCCACCGTTCACCTTTGGCATTCTGTTTTTCTCCACCCATAAAACTGATTGCCATCATGTAAGTGAAAAGTTCTGGACTTTTGCCTTGATAAACAGGCAAATATAAACAGTATATAGCCATGGTTAGATAATACTAGCTTACTTTTTGTATTCATAAATTTAAGAGCACATACTTTCATGTCAGTCTTAATTTTAAGAAAAATACTGACATTCATATATATGTGCATAATTTATTTCATTTGAAACATACTCCTCAGATACACAAAAGATCAGTGGTTTACCCTGGTCGCTGTGTTTTTCTAGGCCCATAAAGCTGATCACCATGTTGTAAGTGACAACATTGTTGAATTTGGCCTTAATGAACAATCAAATAAATATGCATATATAAATATAATATATAGGATATAGTGATAAAAATAAAGGAACAGTTTACTATTTATATCAGCTGAAGAACATTCAAAATTCTTGTTTCTCTTAATCTTAAGAAACATACTCACCTGTATTCATTAATATTGATATATAAATATATAAATCGTAAAGAACAGTGTTCAAATATGTAGCAGTTTAGTAAATGTATGTTGTACATACTGTCACACCCGACCAATGGGATAATCTCGGTAAACTCTATAATAAATTTCCAAATATATGATCCCAGAGGAAGGACTGACATTAGAGTTTAATAGGTACTCTAATAATCTGTAGGGTTCCTGGGTGCTATAATAAAATGCGATAGTAATAATTTATAGAAATAAGCTGACTCATAGAAAACGAGATTATGAATACAGTTAATAAGCACCAGTATACGCAAGTCAGATGAGTGAATCCGAGGAGAACATCTATTACCTACCAGGCTCCGGGTAGGTCAAAATGGGCAGGTAAGTTCTGTTATCTTTCAGCTCTCCTTATAGTGAGGAGGAAGTAAGGCAAAGTAAACCAGATACTGAAACCAATATAACCATAACTGGTGGTATGTTCACTGCAGGTTTGATATTATGCACCTCCAAATACAGTCGTTGACCAGGTCGATATATAAAGTAGGTCGGTTTAGTAGAAAGTGCTTGAGGGCATCAATTATCTAGATAGAAACAGATTACACCGAAAATGGTGTAATGTTCAGTCCATGTAAGACAATTAATACGCTTCCATGGTATCATCTCTTCCTCAGTAATATACGATCCCGATAATCAACGTCAGGAAGTCTTAGCGACAACTAGAGAAGTTTGTCAACAGACAGATCTGCTCTCAGAGAGCGGTCTATAAATAGCTACACTCGTAGGGAGTCCCCAAGGAAAGATCCATCAACTTCTTCCACCGGGTTCGGCGGAGGTGGTAGTGGCACCCAATAAACTCCACAGACACTTCACGTACTGCCCGCGAAACAATTAATCACGTAAAGGATCTCAAGATTGATACGGTGAGTAGTAGGTTCCCAACTCCCATCCCGCATATGTTCAAAGTCTAAATAATATAAAGCCAGTGTAATCGCTGCTGATTTGGTCGACAATGAAATGTACAACTGAGAATCCACCGGGTCTGGTGACGTAGGCTCTACAAAGCATGAATATTATAATTAGCCATGTGCTTGATGTACCGATATTTCTGTATCAGTAACAAACCCAGTACTGTAATTTAACTTGCAGTGGGACGGTCATTATCCACACTAAGTTGCCGCTGTGGTCGTAAAGACGAGTCTGTTAATTTTACTATGATTCCGAAATATGACGACGTTGAAGCTTCGCGGGATCCGTATTTATACCAAAAGGTCACGGTTCGTGACCTCGCATCCAACAAATCAAAATTACTCATTTCACGAGAAATACCGTCATTGCGTTATTATCTATGACAACACTTCAGTTGCACGTGACCAGGGACTAGCCAAGATAACAGTGCACATTTCAGCCCGAGCTCTCCGTGGATGAAAAGGGAAGAAACAAGACAGAATCCTTCATCGAGGTATTTCATGTCAAGTTCATATCCACTCACAACACATGTTACTTCAACACAATCATATATAATACACACCAGCCATTGTGCTATAAGTCTTGATATATATTCGCCAGGCAAGCAACAATACAACAATATGCGTATACCTGGAATTAGAACTCTGCGGATACGTCAGGCCAACAACTTTAATAACTTCGAAAGCAGGTAGAAGTGACAACAGATAACCCCTGTCGCCACACTGCCCCCCATCATGTAAAAATTTGGTCCTTCAGATATGAAATTTTTATTTACAGGATATAACAAGAAGAAAAGAACAAAGAATTGTCAACATGTACCCAGTTACTCTCAGGAAAAGGAATATAAAAAAAAATGAAGCTGAAAAGAATGCCTTCAACAGAAACTCAAGATTAAAGACAACAGTCACCTATTCCTCATTTTCCCTCGGTTTCTCGCTTTTAACTGCGAGACCAGATACACGATAGTACCGTGCCTCTACAAGAAGTTCTCTCAACTCGTTCTCCAGAGCAGGGAGTGTTGACGTAAAACACACACCCTCATTCCGCAAATAGTTGAGGATGTACCGGAAATGGGTGAGGTCCCGATCGAACTATGAGCACACAGACCCGACGGGTAATTCTACCGGTGGTTTGCAACAGTCCCAAACAAGGAGGAGGGGTCGCAGGTCATAGTCTTGACGCTGGTTTCGAAGGTGGTACCGAATACATTCAACGCTACTCTTCCTTGTTGTCGTTCACGAAGAGCGTGAAGAAGAACTTCGTAGTGATCAACGGTGGCAGAGCCCATCTCCTGTGGTGGCTGCTCCGGACTGCCAGGCACAGCAACATCACTTGCAACAGATGTATCGGTCACGGGCGACAAGAAATTATGTGTGGACTCATCCAGCTGCAGGACTTGCTCTGGAACAGGGAATTGATCTCCACAACCTTGAGGCCACCGGAGAGGCCTTTGGAGGATCACGCTGGGGAACAACACTGTTGCCCGAATTGGCCTGCCCAGGCCCTCTGTTACATGGAGATGCTCCCTGCCCAGTTATCCACGACTTCATCCCGCATATCTTCAACTTAGGAATTTTCATTCCGGGCTTAGGCCATGATGTGGAGGGAGCAGAGCGCTTGCGGACAGAAAAGCTGAACGTAGTTTCACCTTGTTGTTCCGGATGAAAGATTTAAGCTCATCAAACTGGGAGTGCACAGCAGGCCCGCCCTCTCCTGTTAGATTGTTGACAACTGGCATGCAACGTACAAAATCTGTGGAAAGACCTCTTACAGATCATGCATTTCCAGCCGATGCCAGAATGGTGTTCCAAAACATATCTCTCTGCTGTATCGCGCCGCAAGGGTGTGTAGGTGTCACACAGGAGGCACATCCACACTTTAGTCTACAAGTTAAAAAAAATTAATAAGGTAAGCACACTATTCTTACTCATAACTTATTAAACACTTTGTATTCATCATAACGACGAGGCAGTCTCCGTTGTCTTTGTCTTCTTGTAGTTTCCGTCAATGTCTGGTCAATTACATCACTAGACTTATCCAGACTGGAATTGTGACTTTCAAAGTCTTTGTACAAATCTCCTTCACTGCCGGAAAAATCCGCTGTGTTATTCAACCGAATAACAGGGTCTTCTTCACTCGTAACGATGGTTACTGGTCTTCTGTGGGTCATGGTATTCTCCTCAAACAAAGTGGGTACATTTTCCCCGACGTATGGCTTAAGTCTGTTATGATGAACAATGACAGGTTTAGGCTTTGCTGTCTCTTGAATTCTGTAAATTAAGTCACTGAACTTGTCCACGACAACAAATGGTCCTTTTCAAGGGCGCTGCAACTTTGGACATAAACCTTTTTGTCTTACTTTGTACAATAACCATGCACTATCACCAATATTGTACAAATGTTTATGTACATCAATATCATAGTTTCTCTTCATTCTCTCACTGGATAACTGAATATTCTTTCTGGCATGCTCATGAACTCTATCCATCCTTCTGGATAGTTCATAACCATAATCTGGTTCAAATGTTTGTGTACTTTCAGGAGACTCAAACAAGAGATCAAGAGGCAACTTGATCTCTCTGCCCAACATCATAGCACAAGGAGTATCCTTGGTAGTTCATGGGTTGAGACTCTAAAAGCCATCATTAACAAAGGCAGATGTACATCCCAATCCCTCTGATTGCTGGCAACATATGCTGATAACATATTTTCTAAAGTAAGATTCATTCTCTCCACCATGTCATCACTCTGAGGGTGGTATGGTGTCGTCCTAGTTTACTTACAACCTAACAAGGGGCACAATTCGCTAAACACACGTGACTGAAAGCTGGAACCTCGATCCGAATGAATTTCATTAGGAACTCCAAACAAAGAAATGAATGACTCCACCAACTTCTCAGCTATAGTGGTAGCTTCCTGATTCCGAACAGGTATGGCCTCAGCCCACTTGGTAAAATAATCACCAATGACAAGTATAAATCTGTTCTTATTATCTGTCATGGGAAAAGGTCCCATTATATCAAGAGCGATACGCTCCATGGGCCTCCCCACATTGTACTACTTCATTAATGCCTTGAACTTCTGTCGAGGTCTTTTCTTTGAAGCACAAATATCACAAATCTTACACCAGTGTTGGACATCACGTTTCAAACCGACCCAATAAAATCTCTCTCGGATTATTCCGATAGTTTTCTTCAGGCCTAAATGCCCTGAAGTAGGTGCATTATGCAGCTCACGCATCACACATACCCTCAAATTGTTGGGAAGTAAAACATGCCACTTGACAATATCACAAGATTCAGACTCCCATTTCCTATATAGTAGACCGTTGCGTATGTACAGTGCACCCCAAATACTACAATAGTGTTTCACAGCAACATCAAGACTACTTATTTCTGTCCATGATGGCTTAACACTTCCATTTTACATTTCAGAATGTATCCTATGTGTGGATCAGACATCTGTAACTCCTGCATTCTGCTAAGAGTAATAACAGTGTCGACAGACTTGGATTCTTTAAGATTGCCAGAATTCACAACTGAGCAAGAGATCATAGTTACCTTTCCTAGTGTACTAGTCGAAGAGGACAGCACATCTTTCTGCGTGAGTTTCACACAGTTCTTTCTTTCCTTGGAATTGGATGAGAAAATATTGACAGTTACTGCTTCAGTACCAGCCGAAGTAAATAGTACATTGTTCTGTTCAAGTTTTCTCATTACCACAGTTTTTATTATGCATGGCTGAAGTAAATAGTACATTGTTCTGTTCAAGTTTCTCATTACCACAGTTTTTATTATGCATGGCTGAAGTAAATAGTACATTGTTCTGTTCAAGTTTTCTCATTACCACAGTTTTTATTATGCATGGCTGAAGTAAATAGTACATTGTTCTGTTCAAGTTTCTCATTACCACAATTTTTATTATGCATGGTGGAAAGTATCTTGGCAGGTACTGCTTCGGCCCCGTCTGCCAAAGAAAACAGTACAACCTTCTGTTCAAGTTTCTCGCAATGATCACAATTCTCAGAATAACAAGATCTACTAGCATCAGCATTAGAATGTAACCTTCCAGGTCGATGCTCAATGGCATAATCATAGGTACCAAGGGTTTCAATGCATCTAGCGACTTGGCCCTCAGGATTCTTAAAATTCATTAGCCATCTCTATGAGCCATGGTCTGTACGAATTTTGAATTGTCTTTCATACAAATAGTGATGGAAATGTTTAACACTTACAACAACTGCTAACAACTCTCTCCTAGTCACACAATATCTACGCTCTGTCTTACGTAGAGCTTTACTGTAATATGCTATGACTTTCTCAACTCCATCATGAACTTGAGAAAGAACACCACGGATAGCAAAATTACTAGCATCAGTGCTCAGAATAAATTCTCCTTCTGGTAAACGATAGGCCAAGATAGGGTCACCAATCAAACTCCTTTTTAATTCCAAAAAGGCAAAATTACATTCGTCAGTCCACACAAACTTAGAATCATGCTCTGTTAGTTTGTGTAAAGGTTGGGCTATCTTTGCAAACCCTTTAATAAACTTCATATAATAGGAGCACAAGCCATGAAAACTCCTAACACTTCTAACATTACAAGGAACAGGCCAACTCTGAACCGCCTCCACTTTTTGAGGACCAGTAGTTATTTCGTGCTCTCTAACTATATGCCCAAGAAAGGATACTTGCTTTTTAAACAGTTCACATATCTTTGGGCTTAACTTCAAATTAGCCGAACGCAAACGGCTAAACACCTGTCGTAAATCGTTTAGCTCTTGATCAAAAGTTTTACCATGCACAATGATCATCTAGGTACACCATGCAAATCTTCCAAAATAAACCTGAAAGAATTCTCTCCATCAAACGAATGCCGGGGCATTGCAAAGGCCAAAGCTCATAACTGTAAATTGCCATAACCCACCACTTTCGGTGTTAAATGCTGCCTTCTCTTTATCTCTTTCAGACATGCCGACCTGCCAGTATCCACTCTTCAAATCCATTACGGAGAACCATTTCACCCCAGATAATGAATCTAAGGTATAATCAATTCTCCGAAGTGGGTGTAAATCTTTAATAGTGCAACTATTCAATGAACGGTAATCCACACTAAATCGAATGTTTCCGTCTTTCCTCTTCACTTACACAATGGGTGAAGACCACGGTGCATAACTAGGTTCAGTTATGCCCTTTTCAGACATTTTCCGAATTTCCTCCTCGACTCATAGCTTGTTTAGCTAAAGGAACTCTGCGACCATGCTGACGTATAGGTCGAACTTTACCCATGTTCCTCTAAATGAGTGCGACCAGTGTCACCATCCTCATTTGAAAATATATCTGCAAACTCATTGACCAAAGAATAAAGTTTATTTCTCTGTAAACTGTCTGGGTTCACTGAACTTCTGTCAATTCATTCAAATCTGTCAAATCAGCTAAATGTTCTGGCACTGTTCTCTCAGAATCACCTGACTTAGCAATCTGACAGTGCACGGTGTTTCACATTTCATAACTTCCCTTCCCCACAACTTCTACGTCAGGGTCAAAAAACTGCTATGTTCGTGTTTTAGTACACCGTCATAACTCTCTCCGTAGGATTCAAAACATGGACTGGTAGAATTCCTCTACTTGGATCCACCAAAGCTCTAGCAACACACAATTCATGTTAAGTAACAAAACGTTCAACAGGTTGAACTACTCCAATTTCAACACCATAGGGAATTTCAATTGCTCTTCCCCTAATTAAACTTCACATCCAGGGGGGAATAACATAATTTTCACCGCATTAATTCCACAACAGGTAGGTTTAATATCATCGGCATGACGATAACAAGGTATCTCATCATTTCCAATCACAAGAGAGCAAGTACTCAGTCTCACAGAGACTCAGAGTTCTTGGTGAGTAAATCCATTCCCAAAATTCATTCATTTGGTATATTTGCCAAAAGCACTTCTTGGGAAAATTCATGTTTCCCAAATCCAAGTCTAACATTTACAGAACCATCAAAGGAATTATGTCGCCAGTCGCAGACACCAAAGAAGCGTTTACACCGACAACTTCAAACATTTGGGGACTAAGCTGTTTAAAAAAATCAGTTTTCAAAATGCAGACATTAGCCCCAGTGTCTATTAACATCGCCAGTGGCTTCTCTTCAACACGAAAAGTCCCTCTGCACTTAAACATTGTTAAGCATCATTAATGTAAGCCCATTTGTCTTGGTCGAACTCCGGGTGCCCTGAATTCGGCGCCACAAAGTATCCCTGATTATTATTAGGCTGAGGATGAACCATGGAAATTATTTCTTTAGATTTATTTTCACTCTGAGATTTCACATCTCTCTTTATTTCACCCATGACGTTCAAAATCCCTTTCTTAAAACTTTAGCCATATATTTGGAAGCATCATCCCCTTTCTTAAAATCGGAATTTTTAGATTCAGAATTCCCAACCACCCTGACCTGTCGACCTCTCTGTCGATAGCAAATTTTATGGTCTCTAAATGCACAGCTAACACCTAAGCCTCAGCCATGGTTTTAAGTTGAGCTTCCCTCAAACGGAGTCTCATATTACCATCATGCATAGCATCAATAAAACTATCCACAGCTAAAGTATCAATCCATTCACTGGTAGCTTGGGGATAGGCTTGGAGAGGTAACTTCCTGATGGACTGAGCCAATTCGGGTATAGTTTCTTCTCTGCGCCTCACCCTGTTTTGTAAGCGAGCACTAAATGCTTCAGCTCTATGCACGTTGCCAAATCTGTAGTGAAGAGTTTTGACTAAATTACCAAAATTTCTCCTGTTAACCTCATGCAGTTCACGTAAAACTGTTCTAGCTGTGCTTCTCAAGCCACCAGCTAGATAATAGAACCCGGTTGTAGCATCCCAGCCATTTATTTCAGCAATTATTTCAAATCGATGGAGGTATTCCACCCAGTCTTCACTGCCGTCATAGCTCTGTGGTTTCATTCTACAAGGAAGGGGTTTTGAAGGCTGACTGGAGGAATTAACATGTACACCATCACCGTGTCCCCACCAAATCTGCTGTCTGCTGTGAGCCACACTAAATGCAGATGGTGCAGTAATGACCATGTCACCCTCCAAGGCTGGCCTCATATTACTTGCTATCCATTTTGTGCCATTGTCTGCGGTACAATGATCCTCAGGATTTTTTTAATTGCTGCTCTACAAAAGCAATGACATCAAATAATGTAGTCTGAACAAAACTTTTCTCTTCACCAGAAAAGGAGTTGTCATTGTTGTAGCGGGTGTCATTGTTTCCCCACCACACAAGTCTAGAGATTTAAATGCCACTTCATATGAACTATTAGAGCTATTCATGTCTGTATTAATGTCATGAATTATTATACAGTGTTCAAGTCACTACAAGTCTGATTCTAGATCTAATGTCATTTTAATAGCATATGACCAAGAAAGGTCACAACCCAGATCTATCCCACCGCTGCCAGCACTTGTCGCGCCCGTCCCCTGGGATTATATGTTTGCAGATTTATTAGAGAATTTCCCGAGATAACAATTATCCCAGTGGTCGGGCGCGACAATACTACAATAGTAATAATAAAATCATTTCCAGCTTTGCAAGGCAAATGTATTGTCTCAAGTATTATATCTGGTGCTGGAGTTCAGTCAACCAAATGTCACCTTGGTGGGAAAGAACCACAGATTTGCTATTAAGAACTTGTCTGCTCTGTCTGATTTAATGTCTTTTCATCATGCTTCACTTGGGTGTCTAACAATTTGGCTCAGGTATAAGTACAGAACAATATGTGAAAAAAGGGTTTTTCAAAATTTCTCAATGCACCACTTCAAAACAGTTTGAAAAGTACCAGATGTACATCTATGTACAAGACTGTGTCAAAAGACAGTAGCATCCAAATCTTCTAATTTATTGTAAATATAAGTGCAAAATTTGTGTACCTATAGAACATTTTTTAACGATGTGCGGGTGAGAGAGTACTGAATGAAAATAATTGATTCTGCAGTTGTGTGTTCATGCTTGAGACATTCTGTTACTATCAATTAATACATGTGTATATAAACACATTATCAAATCAATGTATCAGGTACATGTTTAATAAACCTGAAGATTTATAATTAATATGTACTCCTACTTGATTGTACTCTTATACTATTAAATATATGTCTGCAAGCGATGCATATACATTTGAAAGCACTGGTACGTTTGCCTGACATCTATTACTGAAACTATAATCCTGTTCATCAAAGTTTCTTTGGCATGCACGATGCTTTTAACTTGCCTTGCTCCAGTTCTAGAGTTCAGTGTCCACTGTACCGTTCACACCTCTGATGTAATGTTCTGATGGACTGGTTTCTCAAAATAACGAGCAGCAGTCGATGGAAGCGTAGAGATAAAATAGTTTACCTCCAAGGTGGAAGTCAACATTAATTTACGCGCACATTTGGTCAATGTCGCCCAACTTCCCTCTGCTATACACCACACGAGAGAAAAGTTTTCCTAAATTCATCCTGTGAAGGTGCACAGGCTTCACTTGCGTTATATTTACAATATATATAATACAATATACAAATATAATACAATATTTGGGTGTAAGCATGGATCTGTTTTGTTTTCGAGCCATTTCCCCTTCAGCGGACTAATATGCAGGGCGGCGCGGTGAATCGCTCTTTGATGTCGGTCGTCACACAATAGAACTTCGGTGGTGATTTATTTAAGAATCCTCATAATTGTGCCAGTGCAACGATGAGAACTTTTGATATAATATATATTGTCAAATTATCCAACTTTCCGTGAGAGCTTTATGTAGACCCCCTCTTACTGGGGCGAACTTGAACGCTACAGCGAACCAACTTCTTTTACCTCCTGGAAAATCCATGCAGCCCTGCCAGATATCTATCGGAATCGTACAATTAACTGTCAGCGCCCAAGTCGAAGTCGCTGCTTGTGCTATACAAGGTTCATACAGCACTATACTTGTTAAATCTTAGGAGTTTCCGAGACTATCAGAGTTTTTGATAGAGAACATGCATGACGTTTCCCGGACCTTCATTACCAATTCTCTGACACACGGCAAGGAGAAGTGCTTTCCACTGTTTTGGCGGACCTTTGACCATGCATGCCTATACAGATATTTTGCAAATATTTCGGAGTGTTATGATCACACGTAAGGAACATCAAGTTATAACAACAAATTCAAGTCTTCCTCAGCTTTATATTGCACAATTTATAACCTAAAATAAACAGTCTTTAAAAAGTTTGGAAAGTTTTTTTGTCATTTTAATCAATTTTCAGGTCTTTCAAATAAATTCCATAACTTTCATTTTCAAATTTTAATTTCAAGTAGTGCCTACCATGACTTTCAAGGACTTCCAATGCTGCAAGAAGCCTAGGCTATCTTGCCCCTGGCTAGAGCCGATCCTTCTTTTCCTTTTAAACAGCCCTTCACAAGCACATGGGGAGTTTTAGCCCCAGGTGGCTACTTCACTCCTATAGGCCTACTGGCCTGGTCGTATCATAGCCACAGAGGTAGGTAATGGTAGAGCTTACGCGCTTTTAAGCCAAGTCAGGTAAGTCCAAAACAGGTGTTACCTGTGGGTCTTACCTCTCAGCTCGGCCGCACATACAACAGCCGACGTAAATTCTACTTGGTAATGACACGCCATCCCCGAATTCACGAAACGGTCATCGCGGAAGTCAGGGCCATTTTTCGTTAGCACCAGTTACGGGTGTTGAAGAGTTCTCGTTCTTGTGTTTGCGCGCGCGCAGTAAACCCGAAAGAAGCTCATGAGCGCCAGACGCTTGCATAATACTTTGCCATTTCGTGAATTCGGGGCTGGTACGTCATTACCGAGTGGAATTTACGCAGGCTGTTGTGTGTGCGGCGGAGCTGAGAAGTAAGAGCCACAGTTGACACCAGTTTTGGACTTTTTGACAAACATCGTTCAGAAAGGATTTCTCTGATTTGGCATAAAAGCGCATAAGTTCTACCATTGCTTGCCACTGTGGCTATGATACGACCAGTCCAATGTAGGAGTGCAATAGCCACTTGGGGCTAGGAGAGTGTGCAACGAAGTGAAAATGCTCTTTTAGGCGCTATAATCAAAATCCCTGAGGGATATACAAATGACCATGTAAAAAGTGGCTTGTGAAAATAAATACCCAGTGGCTCGTTCAAAGGCTTACAAAAAAGTATGCATTTGCATCCCATCTAGTCATGGTGAAGAATTAACCATTTAAGGAACACCTAAATCCGGTTCACAAACATGTAGCGGATTTCATGGTTCTTTCTCCAATCCCATTCTGAGCATAAGTTTTTTCGCAACGCAATTGACCCCGATTGATAGACCAGTAATGTTAGACCTAGAAATGTTAGGTCTAAATAAAAGAGCATTCAATCCCAAAATATGAAAGCAAGAATGCGACTACACTAGGCGCTGACGGAACGAGAGAAGGGCTTTTTTCAGATGTAGGGCCTAAAACGGTATCGACTGGGAGTGAATCTGATACGTGGGATTTATTTCCTTAATTATGCTATTTTTTGGATTTGGTGTTTTACATACTCAAGAATATTTCACGGCGGCAAGCCAGGCAGAGCCCAGCAGAACCCACGACCATCCGTTGGTTGCCGACAGACCTTCCCACGAATTGCACTCAAGGATATTTCACTTATACGGCAGAATTATGGTGGGAGAAAACCCACGAAAATCCCGTGGTTGCTGTCAGACCTTTTCAGGTACAGCCAGACTGGTAGCCAGCCAGATCTAGATTTAAATAGAGATAAGGGAAATCGGTGAGGTTACAAGTTTACCCAAGAATGGCCGGGTGAGTTGTTCGTTCGTCTTTTGTCACCATGGTCATTGTGGACAAGGGATTGATCCTTGGATTTCCACTGACGAGATCTGGACACTTCACCATCATAGTGTATAGTGATACAAGCACTTATCCAAGCTATACGTGAAACCAGAAGAATTTGCTTTGAGTGGAGGAAACCTCGCAGACCACCGACTTTCAACGGGTACATCACAGAAGCTTCCTGATGCAAAACCACAATCAAAATTGAAAGTACTGGATTCAAACCATCTTCATCCATCCAAGTTTGCCATGTCCAACAGACTACAGTGAGGTGATGTGGGTTGGGGTGGGGTGAACAAAATTTGCTACTAAGGTGGCTTTGATGTAAAGCGAGACTGGAGAGCAGAAAACACACTGTAAATAATACGCTGTCAATGAGGACACAGCATATGTACTTCTGCTTTTTCGAGGTAATACATGCATACCTTTATATCTCCATGTACTGAATTTAAAACTTCCTTTCTCCATGTGTTGGGGGTATAAATTTATAGCTCCATGTGTTTACTGAACAATCACAAAAAAGACACAAACAGGACACATGGGGCAAGATACCTTCACTTAAGGCTATATTACATTATAGCCATTATCAGCTAAATTATCTTTCTCTTCATTGCTGTTTACATAACATTTCTTTCTCTTTCAGCTATAGCAAAGCTCTTTCTCCCTCTTCGGGTTCTTCTACAGACAAAATCTTCCATAACAAAGTTCTGTCTCTTTCATCAATAGCAAAGTTCTTTCTCTTTCTTCTATAGCCAAGATCTTTCTCTTTTATAGAAAACTGCCTTCAGTTTCTCTTTAAGCTACAGCATGTTTACTTCATCTTAACTGAAGCCTCCACAACAAGCCTGTGAAAGAAGCACTACAACCAGACTGTAAATACAGAAACTGTTCACCTGTACTTTCCCTTCCACATCACATAGTAAGGACTAAGATACATTCTAGCACCCAGCATGTTATGTTTAGCACAGTGTTCAAACGTGAATGGATTGATGTTATTTTCCTCTATATATTTCCGCTCCTCTTCTTCTTTCTCCAGGATTTCCCGGGTGACCACACGAGATTTGAACGGCGTGATTTTGGTGATGTGAGTCAGGATGGTTTTCACTTCCGGTAACTCGCATTGCCCGCCCATTTCTAGGATAATTCGGCCGGCTTTGAGGGGGAAGGTGTAATGGTCTATTGATCCCTTTCCTTTCCCCATCCTGTGCCCCAAACCCTTCTTTGTAATGGGCTTCCATGGCCCGTCAATCCGCCACACAGCAAACATTCGACGCTCATCCATTTTACGGTTGACGACCAAGCGCATACCCTCGATGTGCCCCCAGCGCATCTGCCCTCCTGACAGTGCCTGCGTGTTGAAAAATTAAAGGAAGTGAATATAACAACAGAAACAGGAACAATTGTTCTGGAAGTACTGCAAAAGCTATACATGTCCACTGGCAGTCTTATTTGTCAGAATAATACTCATAGTCATTGCAAAGTCCATAAGAGAACAATACTTTCAACAGGACATATTTTGATCAAAGTAGACGCAAAGGCCAAACTCGAACTTGAACTGTATTTTTTCATGGTGCATCGAGTTTCCATTCTATAAAAAAAAAAAACACTCATTGCTATGGTGTAGTCTCCAAAGTGTATTTTACCATGAAAATCTATACATGCACATTTGGGGTCCTCGCTCTCCTGTATTTTACAATGGACCCCTCCACATACCTGTATAGTCTACTCTTTATACTGTATTTTGTCATATTTTGCCAGCATAGCAAACTCTCCATACTGCAGTTTATTTGTTTTAACATTTCACTTATACGACGCCTGTGGGCCTCCGTGGCTCAGACAGTTAGCATGCTATCGCAGCGCAATGACCCGAAGCCTCCCACCAATGCGGTCACTGTTAGTTCAAGACCAGCTCATGCTGACGTCCTCTCCGACTGTATGTGGGAAGGCCTGCAAGCAGCTTGCGAATGGTCATGGGTTTCCTCCTGGCTCTGCCCAGTTTCCTTCCACTATAATGCTGGCTGTCGTATAAGTGAAATATTCTTGAGTACGGCGTAAAACACCTATCAAATAAATAAATATATGACGGCTGACAGCATTATATTGGGAGGAAACAATGGCAGATCCCGAGGGGAATCGACAATTATTCACACGTTGCTGGGAGAACTTCCCACATACGGCCGAAAAGGAAGCCAGCATGAGCTTGGCTTGAATTCACAGCAACCACATTTGTGCACTACGAATTATCTTGAAACTCCACACATACCTGTATACTATACTCCACATATAGTATCTTAACATGAACCTCCACAAATACTGTTTCATCATTTCTGATCATCTGGGAGTTGAATAATCAAACAACACTGATGTTCTGCTTGAAGTCAAATGAAGATAACATCAGAACATACCATGCTCGATCCGTGATTGTACGACTGGGGAGTATGTAAAACTATACTTATTGGAAAAGGACTTTTTGACGAATTACGTCACACATACTGCATTTCATCATGAGCCTCCACACATACTCGATTTTATCATGTACCTTCAAATGTACTGCATTTTATCATGTACCTCCACATGTAGCGCATTTTATCATGTACCTCCACATGTAGCGCATTTTATCATGTACCTCCACATGTAGCGCATTTTATCATGTACCCCCACATGTACCGCATTTTATCATGTACCTCCACATGTACCGCATTTTATCATGTACCTTCACATGCACTGCATTTTATCTTGTACCTCCACATGTACAGCATTTTATCATGTACCTCCACATGCACTGCATTTTATCTTGTACCCCCACATGTACAGCATTTTATCATGTACCTCCACATGCACTGCATTTTATCATGAGCCTCCACATATACTGTATTTTATCAAGATCCTCCACACACACTCGTGTGGACGCTCATATGGCTTACTCTCCATACAACATTTTATCATGTGCCTCCACATGCACCGCATTTTATCATGAGCCTCCACACATACTGTATTTTATCAAGATCCTCCACACACACTCGTGTGGACGCTCATATGGCTTACTCTCCATACAACATTTTATCATGTACCTCCACATGCACTGCATTTTATCATGAGCCTCCACACATCCTGTATTTTATCAAGATCCTCCACACACACTCGTGTGGACGCTCATATGGCTTACTCTCCATACAACATTTTATCATGTGCCTCCACATGCACTGCATTTTATCATGAGCCTCCACACATACTGTATTTTATCAAGATCCTCCACACACACTCGTGTGGACGCTCATATGGCTTACTCTCCATACAACATTTTATCATGTGCCTCCACATGCACTGCGTTTTATCATGAGCCTCCACACATACTGTATTTTATCAAGATCCTCCACACACACTCGTGTGGACGCTCATATGGCTTACTCTCCATACAACATTTTATCATGTACCTCCACATGCACTGCATTTTATCATGAGCCTCCACACATCCTGTATTTTATCAAGATCCTCCACACACACTCGTGTGGACGCTCATATGGCTTACTCTCCATACAACATTTTATCATGTGCCTCCACATGCACTGCATTTTATCATGAGCCTCCACACATACTGTATTTTATCAAGATCCTCCACACACACTCGTGTGGACGCTCATATGGCTTACTCTCCATACAACATTTTATCATGTGCCTCCACATGCACTGCATTTTATCATGAGCCTCCACACATACTGTATTTTATCAAGATCCTCCACACACACTCGTGTGGACGCTCATATGGCTTACTCTCCATACAACATTTTATCAGGGCCCTCCACGCATACTAAACTTCTCCATGAACCTCCACAGGTACTGTACTTTATCAGGAACCTCCACACAAACCTGTATAGCGTACTCTCCATACTGTATTTTGTTATGAACCTCTTCAGGCCCTCTCATGTCAATCAGCCTCTTGAACATTTTGGGGGGTCGTTTGTTAGGAGGTAGCTGCGGAACCCTCTCCAGCATCCTCAGCTTTCTCCTCTCTGGATACTCAACATCTGTCACAAACAACAAACAATCATTTAATATTTCCCGAGGAACATATTTATTTTATGGGTGTTTTACGCCGTACTCAAGAACATTTGACATGTACAGCAGAAAGAAACATAACATGCTGAGGGAAACACTGACCATCCAGAGCTTGCTGACAGCAAGATAATGACTTTTCAGGCAAGGGTCAGTCTGTAAACAACATGCCCATAATGTGCATTTTTAATGGCAAATAAATGTTGAAAACTACTACTTTTGAGTTTGAAACTTACATTTTCATCCCACCATTTAAAAAAACATGACCACATTTTCCTCAAGATTGACCAACCTCGCAGAATCATGCAAAATTTTCAACTTAGTTATTTGTGTGGTTTTATGACCACACATCATGTGCATCATGGCACACGATGTGTGGTTTATTTTATTGCATGGGGTATTGGTAACATCAAATCACTCAATGTCTCCTTGGACTTGGGGCTTTCGTTACATCACTACACTCAATGTTTCCTTGGACGTGGGGCTTTGGTTACATCACTACACTCAATGTTTCCTTGGACGTGGGGCTTTGGTTACATCACTACACTCAATGTTTCCTTGGACGTGGGGCTTTGGTTACATCACTACACTCAATGTTTCCTTGGACGTGGGGCTTTGGTTACATCACTACACTCAATGTTTCCTTGGACTTGGGGTTTTGGTTACATCACTACACTCAATGTTTCCTTGCACTTCGGGTTTTGGTTACATCACTACAAGCAATGCCTCTTTTTATATTTGGCAAATGTATATATATGTGTACTTGTTTTTTTACAGTGCTACCTCACTGAAACACCATGGTGCTAAACGGTATCTGGTCACGCTGTTCATATATCAGGCAAAAACAGTACCTGATTCATCTCCGTGTGTTAAGTGTCAAGCCAGAAAGTGCCAGGTACTTTGCTGATATTTTATGTCTTTATAGTATGAGCCAACTGGGGTTTGAACACCACATCTCCAGCTCATGACTCAGATTTATTTGATTGGTGTTTCATGCCATACTCAAGAATATTTCACTTATACGACAACAGCCAGCATTACGGTGGGAAGAGAGTGCGCAGAGACTGAGGGAAACCCACAACCATTCGCAACCATTCGCAGGCTGCTGGCAGACCTTCCCATGTATTCACAGGGCAGATGCTACTTCAGCAGGATATCATAGTCCCAGGCATCTACAAACAACACGTGATGAATTTGTAATACATTGTTCACTGGGTGCTGAGTTTAATTCCTTACCATCATACTTAGGTGGGATTTTGAATTTGGTTAGTCGGTATGACCCAAACTGACACTGTGGAACATAACAACACAACAAAGCCACTGGATTCCCTGTGAACAGGAGAAAAAAAATATGCAGGTTACTCAAGATATTTCCATTTTACACGAAAGCAACAACATCTTTAGTATTTATTGTTAAAATCAATTCAACACATTAAAATAACTAAAATCCTAATATGAGAGAGACCTCTCAGTCAGTCAAGGCAAAATTCTAAACAGGAAACATTCAGTTTGTTTCCTGAACAGGAAACCTGTTTCCTGGTGGGGCACAAATGAAATGAATTTTATTCACCTTGTATTTTACTAAATAAAGAATAAATCTAAAGATTAACTGTCTCATTTTGTGAAGTTGGGACAGTATTTTTATAATATTATAATTGTGATGATTTATGACTTATTTCTAGTGCTTTTCTAGACTTTTGTAAGTCTGAAAATTTCAAAAGCTTTTCTCTCGGTTCCCACACTCCTCTCCACACTCCTTTACTTGTAGAGCCTTTTATCATACGACGTTCAATTGTTGTCAAGTTTAGTGCACACAGTGGCATTAGTGCTAGCCTATGTTAGGCAAATTTATGAATGACAAAAAAGAAGCACTACATGGTGGAAATGCATTACATGTAATTCTGAAACAGGTAACGCTACCTATGCAAGTCTTATGTGTCCTGTTCTGGTAACAATAAATTTTTTCCTAATCAGGAGGTATTGTATGAATGTTTCTTAAATAGGGAACATTAACAGAAGTTTCCAAAACAGGAAAAAAATGCAAAAGTTTCCTGAACTGGGAACAAATGCAAAAAAATATTAAATTGAAAAATTTCCTGAAGGAGAAACAAAGCCTCATTTCCAAAAGAGGACAGTTTTCAATTGTGGAAGTTATAGGCCCAAATTAATTTTTTTTTTTAAATTAACATTCTTCACCACAATAGATCCACTTCCACATTTAAAATAACTACAATATTTTTTTATTTATTTGATTGGAGAAGAATATTTCACTTATACGACAGCTGCCAGCATTATGGTGGGAGGACACCAGGCAGAGCCCGGAGGAAACCCACGACCATCTGCAGATTGCTGGCAGACCTTCCCATGTACAGTCAGAGAGGAAGCCAGCATGGGCTGGACTTGAACTCACAGTGCCCGCATTGGTGGGAGACTTTCTGGGTCATTACGCTGTAATAGCGTGCTAACTGACTGAGCCACCGAGGTCCCAAATAACTACAATAAAAGAGATGCTGATATGTATCCTAGCAGATCGGTTACTTTATATGTACATATGTAGTATGGTTCTGATATTGATACAGGGCTACTGCAATATATTCTGAATTCTTTCAGTTGTTTGATAATTCAGAATATTAAAATACCAATTTAAATTCGACCATTACAGTTTCTATAAATGTGGTTATTGATCAGAAATATTAGGCACAAAAGAATACAGCATGGATTCTAAATCCAAAGCAGTGGTGACAGCGTTATAGCTACACGTTCCCCATTAAATCCTGGTTAAAAGTTTTTAAGAAAATTGACAGAACTCATGACAATCTCATGTCCTATAGTACACGGATAAAATGGTGACTCACAAAACATGTTTCTTTAAATATTCAGATGCAATTATTTAAGTCATTTCAACACATTTACTGTAGGTGTTTGTCATCTGAAAGAAAAACTAAATGTAAATAATCCATGTACCCTACATCACTGGCTATAGAACAACATGTACAACTAAGTTTAGCACGTTCATAAATATAGATGCTATTGCCATTCTAATCTTATATTTGCTATTCAGTGGTTTCAAAGCAAGAAAATTTTTTTATGGTATAATTTTTTTCTGAAAAATTTTTTGCACAATTTGGGACAGTATCGTGAAAAGTTAGGCTCAGACATTTGCCTGAAAAGAACTAATCGTGTTAAGTATACTAGAACCCCTGAAATTTAACTGAGGGGGACTAATCTGCTGTGAATGGATATGCCCAGGTTGGTCATATTTTTTATTTCACATTCTTTTTCTCCATTTTCCTATCTTTCCTCTCATGACAACCAAATTCAAATTCTAAATACCTTAAATTTGACAAAAAGTATTCCATGTTGTGAACTAAGGCCGGTGTGTTTTCTTAGCTTCCCCAGATTACAGGGATTACCTGACTGAGACGGCTTACCTGCTGTGAATTGACACGCCTCCGGTAAATGTGTAGGTCTATTGCCTCATGCATACACTCTGCATGACTGTTCCTGCAGACTACACCAATTTATGCTATCACGGAGCATGATAACATTTAAACTTAACAGAAGTAGGTGGATGTGTTTACACTTTAACTGGAGGAAGGACAAATCTTGATTAAAATTAATTGGCAAATGAATTAATGACAAATTTTGTTACACATAATACTCCTCCAAACATTTTGGTCTTTTTCTCCCTTTCTATTTTTGAGATGGTTGAGTGGTGAACTACTTTTATTTCTCGCTTATTTGTCAACACAATTCTATGAAACAGTCCCACAATTTTTTTATATCTTTTCTAGTGTTAAAGATATTAGTTAAAGAACATCAAAGTTTCAAAAAAATCTTGAAAGTTTTGACTTTAAATAATCACTCAGAACAATCTAAGACGAATATTAAAAATCTGTAGGGACAGTTTTTTACTTTAATTATTTAATTATCCACCTGGCTGAGAAAAATCTGAAAATTGACGAATAAATAGCATTTTGAAAAACAGCTCTGACTTTTTTCACCTTTCTCTTCAATTGATTAATATTAAAATTAAGTAAATTTCTAAAGTTTTTTGGGGATCAGCAGTGCTTTACCTTTCACAATATATGTACATATGGCCATAGCTGATCAATATTTTGGGCTAAAGAAGACAAAATGTGAAATTTTGCTCACAAGGGGTTCAAGTATCCTTTTGGGTGTAGACTGGAGGAAGCGCCCTGAACTAGGGAATCACCGACATCAAAAACTCTGAATGGACAAACGTGATCATGACTATCTTTCAGAAAATATATGATTACTGAGGGTATATTATTTTCTCACTGTAACACATACTGTATACGTTAAAATACAAAAAGGGACACAAAGTTATACAGAATACATGGACATGTCAACTCTGAAAGCCCGTTAGCGCAAATCTTCAACTTCCAATGTTGATGTACATGTACGATCGTACACGCTGTCGGATCGTACAAATTATCATTCATAGTCTAGTTTAACAAGGCTATGAAGTCAAATGTTCTTCTGCTACTCTTCGGTCATGTAGGCCGGCAGTGTAAGATAGCCCTACAAAGATACAGTTGTTGGTTCTTCTATCTTTCTCACCAGTGGTACTGCACGTTTTACTCAGCAGAAAGCATCTCTTTGAAATTTTTTTGAGGGTCGAAATCATCATGGATGATAGAGTTGCTGTCAAATGTTATATCGACGATCACATGTCACAGGTATCTCTCGGCGAAGCCAACAAACCTCCACCAACGACAAGCTTGGTTTGAGGGGTTCTTGTAAAATTACGCACTTGAACAAAATCGTGCAGCCATTTGACAACATATTAATTCTTTCATAGATCATCTAAAGTGTTTTTTTTTTAAATTACACTATGAAACTTTATCAAATATTACGTTCATGTATGTGTAGAATATGTTACTTATTTATTTTCTTTGTTATCCGACAAAACCAAAATTTGACCAAATTTTAATTTCCGATCGTGTGGTTAGTTGAAAATTTTAACATAAACATCTTGCAAACTGAGGTGATGTCGTCTGCAACCTTGTGAATGATTATATCGTGCCAGTCTTGGTCATCTTAAGCATTTTGCCATGTTGTCGTCATGTCTGTCTCTAAGGGGTCGGTGATGTACAGATCACGTTGACAAATCAACCAAACATGAAAACATACAAACTTTGGCTGCATCAAAAGTGTCGGGCATCAGGTAACTTCAACAACAACAACACCAGTGTCACTGTCACCAGCGCTTGTATTTTTCCCGAGTAAATGAGTTATAAACGATACGCAGCCTGCCAGAGTTTCATGTTGCCATTGTCAACACTTTCCCAAGTTTAATTGGCTGTAACTGTGTAAGTCAGGCATTTTAGGGAACTTTCAGTTTTGTCAATGTCAGGTAATCACATGGAATAAGCCGAATGGGCATCTCGGGTTTCTCACGATTTCACTCAGGTTGAGGCGAGAAAAGGAGGTACTGTCGCAAACTAAAATAGCAGAGGATTTTGCGCTAGTTTCATAACCAGCCATAAACGGCCCGAAGAGTCCCGAAAGAGTCGACTTTATCCATTAATGTGAAATCAGGCCTTTAACCATTTTAGTTTGCCAGAGCATTGCCCTGGTCTCGCCTCAACCAGCTTGAACTTGGGTGACTTCCGAGATGTCAACTTGGATTCTTCGAAATAAAATTTGAAGTCTGTATCCTTTTTCGCTCGATACACAGACACACATGGTCATTTTCATACTGTAGCTGTGGCCCAAGGAGCCCAAGGGCTGCATGCACAATGACATCAGTATGGTATATGCACAGGTAAATGTGGCCCTGATGCACTGAGTAAAGGCCAGACCACAGTCTTTCCAGCCTTTCTACTCCCATGCCCAGGCTGTCTCATGCAGCCTATGTCTGATTAGAATTATTCAGCTCTCATTAAGTCTCACTAAAGCCATATTAATATTTGTCACACTTTCATATCCAGTGTTGTGTTGACAGTTTGTTTACTATTATACAAGTGGACAGGTATCAATCTCTTGCAACATGATCCATGACAAAAGCCCTCTGTTTTCCATTATACAACTGGACATGTATCAGTCTCTTGTAACTTGATGCATCATAAAAGCCATCTGTTTACTAGTATACAAGTGGACATGTATCAATACCTTGCAACATGTTGCATCACAGAAACCAGAAAATATATGCATTTTATGTTATGTAAGAAATTTGAAGGACAGAAAATGCAAAAATGAAATTATGGAGGTAACAATACAGGTAAAAACTGTATCTGAAAATATCAGTGCTGATTTTTGAAAAAAATTTCTTCACCCTGTTGATTACAGTCATATGTTTTTGATGGTATGGTGGGTTTTATGGAACATATTGATAATGTGTGTCACCAAGCACGTCATGCTGACTTTTGTTTGGCCTGAAGGCAAACTTTTAATATCGTGTTAGCTCCTTCAGTGACCTTATTCAGAGCTGAACATAAAGGTGTGCATAAAGTTACATGGCCTGTGAAATAGATCGTAAGATCGAAACATTTGACTGCATTTAATTTGATGTTAAAAAATTTTGAAATCTCTGATGGTATATTCAGATTAGTTTATTGTGGTCATTTTGCTCACTATGACTTCACTTTTGAAGTTTAAATCATTACACCACAGAGAAACATAAAAAAAGGTAATACTGGTGTTTATAAAGTTTATGTGTAAGTCTTTGTGGCATTTCCTTTGCAGATCCAAATGTGGACATTGTGATAAACCCAAAAGAATTCCCTGGATTGAAGGCCAAAGATATCCTTGAGATTTATCATCCAGATGAGGAATACAGGTACATGGACATGCTTGAAGAGTTCTTGAAATTTGTTTATGTTATGAATAATTTTTCACAGTTTAGAGGAAAGATAGATACTAAAGGAATCTAGGCTTTTGTACTCTGATTTTTGAGTGGTAACTTTTTTAATATTTACATGTACATATGAAAGCATGAATATAATGTATGCACCCTTTTTTTTTTCATTTTTATTTTTTTATTTGTACTAAAGCAGCATTTAGCCATTGGGCCATTGTGACCTGTCAGTAGTTTATGGACCACATCTAAACATTGCTACCTTGAAATATAAGCTGTTAATCATTGTCGGCTTGTGTGACTTATCAAATGGGTTTAACTTTAAAGTTTCTTTAAATGTTCTGAATTTAACACGTAAAGCAGAGTTATGATTTCAACATACAGAATATTAAAAAAATTCTTTAGATTGGCAGCAAATAACAATAAAAGAAAAAATAAATGTACACTGTAAGAACATAAAGTCAGATTAAGTGGTGGCATGTTTATTCATTTCTTTGATTGATTTCTGTTAAGGACTTTAATGTTGTAATTATATTTGTACAGTAGTTAAGAATACTTAATTAAAGTTGGGAAGAAATTTCCACAATTCAGTATTAACCAAACAAAATATTGTGTTAGTTTTTATCACAAAGTGTCAGATAGATTATCATGAAATGATGGCATGAAGCCATAATCAGTCATTCATCTCCGTTGCAGTCGCCTGCTGCTACAGTTTGAGGAGGTGAACGATGAGCAGAAGCAGATTAACCAGAAAGGTACTAATGACTAGGTTTTAAATAGTTTTGGATGATATATCAATTGTATCAGTAAACATCATCCTCAAAACCAGAAATGTCACATTTACATCATACATATTTGGCACACTAGTGGCATTCAAGGATATGTGTGATTTTCTTCTTGAAATTTTTGGTGTTAACTATATTTTTATGCTCTACAAGTGAAAATACTCACCAGATGCTCTTTTTTGTTTGCATCAGTTTTAGTACAGTTACATGTATATCATTCAGTTGAGGTAAGTGAAGAATACAACCAGGACAGTTCACCTTCAAGATGCTTGCCTTTCAGTTTCCAGTTTCCATTTTTATTATGACTTCTCTCTTAACCCTATGGCTTGTAGAAAAGACTGTTTTCATATCGTCAGTGTCAATCTCTATGTATATCTACTACATATCATTCTTAACCTTTGCAGCTTCTCATAGACTAAGTTATGGTATATATCTATATACCCATGTCCGTGTCATTACAGAAACAGTCAGCATTGACCAGTCTATTGCCACTGCCTTCCAGCTACGAATGTACAAAGATGTTTACGTCCAAAAAGTAAACCCGCAGGTAAGATATCTATCTCTTAAGCCATGTGCCCTACAGAAAATCTTTTCGGTTGAAGATGATTGGCCCATATGGTGATTGGCTACTCATTTTATTTTTCTGTAAAGAAGATGACCTACATTTATTGACTAAATATTGAAATATACCAACTCAAGTTTTTTCGGTCACAGATTCTGTCCTTGTAGGTGGCTGTTTTACTATTAGCCTGTACCATGTCACACCCAGTTGACTTAAGTTATTTCTGGCATTACTGTGGTCATGTCTTCTTTCTTTAGTGTTAGTCTGTTCTATACTGCCAGGTGTGGGCAGCTCTTTACAGTTTTACAGGTAAAAAATTTCTAAGATGATTTCAGCTAATTGTTGTGTCCTAGTACGTTGTGTGATCAGTAATGTTTTTTCAGGACCTTGCATTATTTATGATGTTCTTGCTGTGCTTTGTTTACTCAGGATGTCACGCTGGATTTGGTGGAGCTCCTGTTTAAAGAACAGTATTACAGCCGAAGTGACATGTGGAGGATGAGGAAAAGCCTGGTAAGGGAGGCAACTTTGTATAATATGACAAAGTAATGACGGTTTAGAATGTGGAATGTGGTGGTGTTCCTGTCTAAAGAGCAGTATTATAGCTGGAGTCGGGGCACTGACATTTGAGGAATGGGGGAAGATTCTTTTAAGGGACATAACATGGCAAGAAGGTAATTCCTTGGGGTATGGAGCCACTTTCACAAAACATTGTAAATCAGTTTCTCATAACTTTTGCAGAAATCACTTTGTCTTTGGGTTGTAGCACCAAAAGGTGAGGTAATTTCTGATGAAGGTTATGAAAATTTGATTTATGAATTATTACTTCTGCCTTGCTTTAACATACAGATGGAACTTCTCATGCCCAGGCACATTGAAACATATACAGTTACAGACAGATTTGCTCTTAATTATTTCAGGTGAACACCTGTGCATATCTGACCAAAAAAGTGGCATTTGCTGACATGAGGTGAGTAAGCTAGGAATTTGACTGTAGCTATCATCATAATGTTGTTCAATATATGGTGATTAAATACATGTGAATACCTTCCTTGAAGATTGAAGAAAAAAATAAAAGAATGTCTCACCTGACAAATGTTGAATGTTTTAGTCTGATCACGTGGGAGAAATGTAGCATTGATTGATATAAATAATACAATAAATCTGGAGACATTATTTAAATGGCCGATTGTGTGATTCTTATTGTAGAGCACAGGTCAATGAACTTTGGGCTAAAGGAGAGAAAGTTACTTGCGGTGTGGTGTCTGAAGACACAAGGGTGAGTTTTCTCCCCTTCCTATTTACTGCGATATTATTAAACACTGTGCAGTGTTAATACATTGTTGATACATGTTATTTCCTTGTCGTAAGGTACTGAATCATTTAACAGGTTTTCATCAACACATTCATCTAATATCACCTCGTTAATTTTGAAATGATTTTTCTATTTTGTAATATTTTCCAGTTTGAGGTGAATTGTCTGTATTCCAAACGTTTAAACCAATTTTATTGCAGTTACCTCCCTTCGTGTGTTATTCTTTTTTCAGATCGTGTTCCGCTCTCCAACAGCTGTAGTCAGCATTTTCATACAGATGAGCTCAGAAATGTGGGAGTTTGACAACTATGGTGATCTGTATTTTGAAAAGGCTGTGGATGGGTTTTTAAAAGACCTGTTTGCAAAATGGAAGGTAATAAAGAAATATGCTGTTTCAAACATTTTCATGTTTGCCCCAGGCTGTTCAGATTCTTTTGGTAAAATGACACCAAATAGTGCACTCTAAGTTATTTAAAATTTTTTACATGGAAAAATCAGTAAAGTTCAGCAAGAAGCCTTTCAATTAAAAAGCATAATGCTTGAAGGAGTTGTCAGTTTACCATAGCATGTGGGGAAAATGAAAATTTGAAGAAAGTAGCCCTCAGCCAATGAAGTTTTAAGCTTTATTACAGTTTTAGTTCTTCACCTGTGGCGCTATGGGTGTAAATTTGTCAGGAGGAAGGTGCAATTTTTTGCACCCATAAACCTGACCACTATTATGTGAATAATATATATTTGGGCATAGTGTTAAAGACAATTCCAAAGAAAAGAAATTAATGCATGTAAATGTTCATGTTTTTGCAGGAGCAGAACTGTCTACATGATGTCACAATAGTGCTGTTTTCCAGAACTTTCTTTGATGCTAAATCAAGAGGTAATGAGTCGAGACATACATGTACCTAAAAGTTTGCAGTCGTGGTACATTATCCTTTTAATGCTATCCCTTTATCATGTTTATCTTTTATATTAATGACCTTTCAAAATGTATTAGTAATTTTCAAGTTGAAAAGTTTACTGATGACACAGGTGTTTATTTTAGTTCCAAAACAGTTATGGAAACAGAGATTGTGTTACATAAGGAATAGTTAGAAGGTGATAGTACATGTATGTGGTGTTACGAAAATGATATGCATTTAAATGCTGACAAAACAAAATTTAAAGTTCTCGACAACATCTCATATGTGGAAGTAATAAAGCCTTAAGTGTGAAACTTAAAGACAGTTTATTTCATTAACAAAATTACTTGGTGTTTCCATAAATAACACTTTTGCATAGCAAGGTCATATTCATTACATATGTGCGAAAATGTCCATAAATCTTGGAATTATAATACAGAACCCAACCTATCTAGATTTGAGGACTGGAATAAAAAAAGTTTTTCATTGCTTTAGTTTACTACATTTTACCCAGTTAGCCTCTTCTAAAAGAGGTTTCCATTCAGTTCAGTAGCACCCTGGTTCATTAGGTATCATTCACTTTATCAGCATGGGAAAGTGTCATGTCTGGTGTCTCTGACATGACCTTTGGTCAGGCAACACTAACATTACATATCTCTGCTTTAAAACCGGAAAACATTGTTATTGTTTGATGGTGATTGGTGAAGTAGTATTGCAAGTCTTGTTAATTAACCCTTAAAACATACTGACATTCTTTCTCTCTGTAAGAAAACTGGGATTTCACATAAAAGATATTTGAATTTAACTCAGTGAACTGTTGAAACAGTGTTGACTTTATTATGGGAATTACTTCATGTTTATATAATTTTTCATAACGTGTACAATTTATGTCTCAGTTCTTTGCTCCTTTGTCAGATGAGTTTCCCAGATCAATTAGAGACTGTGTACAGCAGGACTATAGGGGGCGCTTTTACGAGGACTATTACAGGTATACATGTGTAATCACCTGCGAACTGTAAGCTTCAAATCTGCATGGGTGATATAATGGTAGCAGAGTAAGTGTATAAGAAAAAGTAGTGATACACATATTTAACAGCGAAAATACTTAATGGAGATCTGTAGTAAAAATTACATGTGAAATAGTTGAGAATGATGATACTTTTTGAGTTCTGATCCGAGAAATTTGACTTCTGTCAGTATTTAAAAGCAGCTGGATATTTCAGAAAATTTCAGGCATGTTTATCAAGAGCTCTTACAGTGATAGATAATGATGACACTGGTGGATTTATAATAGTTTTTGTGAAAATAATTTTAATGTTTTTGTATTTTCAGAAAGGTGGACCAAGAATTGAAATGCATTTTAGAGCTTAAAATTGGATTATTAGTGAGGATTACTTGCTTTAACATGTGTATCAATTTGCTTGCACTTGTACATGTGTTGAAGAACAATATGCATAAGGCAGGTATTACAGATATTAGTGTTGTTGTTATCAGAGTGGTCATTCAGAATGAGCGTTATGAAGACTGGACCAGCACTCTTGTTAGGCTGAAGACGCTCTTTAACGAGTACCCAAAACGAGTGCTCCATTACCACGAGAACATGGGAGATAACCAGAAAGTCCCCACAGCCCACAATTCTACTGCAGCACAGGGAAATTTCCTGGAGACTTTGAACATGGCACTTAACTGTGAGTACTGTTCATTATTATGTAAGAGTAAGTATTTCATTACTTACACCTGTGAAGGTGTGAGAATCTAATGAAGTGACCTGAGTTCAGTTCCATGTCAGTGACCTTTCTGATTTGTACTATGGATGTTGGTTCTTCTTCCCATGGTGGACACAGTATAAGTGTGCTGTGATTGGGCAGGATGCCCTCTGACATGGTGTTTCAGTGAGGCAGCATAAAGAATATATCAGTCAGGAGGTTAATCTGGTGTCTGATGAAGGCTGGTGGTTTACTTTGGGCACTTCGGTTTCCTACACCGATAAATTTGGACTCGGTCATGAAAGTCGTAGCAAAACTCTTAAGCACTGCATTAAACACCTATTAAATAAATAAACGAATATGCCCACATAGTAACCCGCAAGTTCAAGACATGACATTTTTTAAATAATGTTGAAGACATGCTAAATCCCTTGCCAAGCAAACCAACCAATAGTTGCACAAGGCATTAGAAGTCATAATTTACCCACCTTCGTAGATATTGCCACATTTACAAGAGAAAAAAAGTCATTGAACTCTAAATCTCTGGCCCCGTACTCTAACATGCTGCACTAGATTTTACAATGTTGTGACAAAGGGTTTTTTCAGTTTTTTGCCTCTTACTTTAATCATTTTTTTGTGATCTGTTTTTCAAGGAACTGTTGCTGTTTTTGTAGTGTTATATAACAAGTAATATTTTGAAAATACCTTTGACAGAATGAGAAATTTTCAAAAGCATGGTTCAACTCCCATATTCAGAATGTCACAAACATGGAGACAGGGATCCCCTTTAATAGTTTTGCTTTTGAATTTGATTCTCTGTGTGATCTGTTTTTGATGTAATATATTTGCTGATTTTGCAGTGTTTGAAAAGTGGTACATTGACCGTAACTTTGACAGAACAGGGAAAGTGGCTGTGGTGATAACCCCAGGTGCAGGGGTGTTTGAGGTGGACAGAGAGCTGTGTAACATCACCAAACAGAGGACCATCGACTGCGGTGAGTTCAGAGAGCAAAAGGCACCTCCGGGTTAAAATGAGATATAGCAAAAATATGCAGAGGCCCGCTTTATGAAGAGGGTCACGTGTTTAACACTACGTCAAACGTAACTACCATTGCGAGGTATCTCTACAGTATTTGTCGTCATGACAGTTACGTTTGACATAACTTACACCCTGTTTGTAAAACGAGCCCTTGTATGGTAATTATCTTAAGTGTCAGTTGACGGACCACTGAGAATTCCACAGTATGTCTGTAATGATTTTTTACTGTTACTTACCTTTACAGGACTTTTCCACTGAATTTAATAAGTGCTTGAAGTAAAAACTGCCCCTTACTTCTTACTTTTCTCAACATTCTCGACTCTTAGCCTGAAATATTAGTCATCAGGTAATGGTGCACATGTCTGTGTAGTTGTCTATTAGACTAGGTTTGTTGTCTGTCACTCCAAAAAATTGACATGGAATCATCTCTCTTTAATATACCTGAATCCACAACAAATTCGACCGTAGACATTGTGCATGTTGTGGCATATTGGTAGAATGTTATGTAATCTGATCAGGTTATTTTATGTTTTCTGTGAAGTTTGTATGTGCCCCTAGCTCAACAACAACTTTTACTCTTCAAAGCCTTGTTGATTATGTTTTCAAACTGCTTCTGAAGATACCCTTAACTGGTTGAATTTGTCGAGGACTTCTTGTACTTGCAATATTTAGTTCGTTTGTGTTACAGGTATTAGCAAGTGAAAAGGGTGTACCAGTGTTTGATGAGATCTTTTTCCTGTTATCTTGGCTAGGCGTAAGTTATGATACAGAAGAAAATGCCTTGTCCTAAGTCATTGTTTACTTTTGTAGGTGTTGGAAGTGACCTGGTTTGTGTGGGAGAACAACCCCTCCATGCTGTTCCTCTGTTCAGGGTGAGTGCGCATTAGTTTATACGAGTGCACCAAAATGGACCATCTGACAGCTGGGCAATTTTCACATCAAAGTTTGTGTTTTTTGGATTCAGACAGGGATGTTTTCCCAACAAATTCTCATAGGTTGACTGATTCAGATCCTCCTACTTAAGCCTTTCCCTTGTACTTGTATTTCATTATAAAATTTGTATGTGTGAATACTTGTATATACCATGTATTCATAAATTCATTATATTATGAAGACATGTGTTTCTGTTTGGTCAGTTTCACAACAAAAACCCTAGTCAGTGGATGCAGGACATGGGTGATGATTATAATATACCACACTGGATGAATCACAGGTACATACAGCAGCATGGAACTGCCATTTTTAATCCATTGCTCATTATCTCAGTACATTCACGGTGAAATTTACTCTCCCTGTTTTCTCAGGTACCCGGAGCTTATTCCACAAAGTCATTTCTGACTTCAGTCAAAATTTCAAATACGATTTTAAAGTTTATTTTTAGGCTGTAGAAGTTAAAATTTTGACCACATCATGAATATTATCATCAGACAAATGTTTTAAAATTGCCACTTCGAATGTCATAATCCAAGCAATGTTTTAAATTGTGACAATGTTTTAAATTTTGACTTAAGTCAGAAATGGCTGTGTGGAATGGGCTCCTGGTGAAGGTCTGTGGTTTTCTCTGGGTAATACCAGTCCCTCCAAATCTGACCAATGTCATATTTGTGAACAATTGTTTTAAACTTCAGTCAAAAAAAGATCTACAATTAAATGAATTTATATGAGAATATATGTGTTTCCTCTTGGTTCATTTATTGTCGTGATAATGATAAATTTGCAAATGTAACAAAGAATTATTATAATTGTTTGCTTTGTATGTCAGAACGATGCACTATTTTTAATGTGAGATGGTCTCAAAAATTATGGATGGAAAGAGCTATTTTGCAGCATTTGCCTTTGCTTTGTGATTTCCTGGTTGTTAGAATTCATTTTCTAATTTTTCACTCTCTGCCAAAGTTTCTACACATCGAGAAGTCAAGTTCAGTGTCTGGCCAACTCCACTTTTGTACCCAGGATTAAACCTCCACCTGAAGTGGTAAATATCAACACCATGGCCGGAAGTGATGAAGTGAAGCAATGATTTATTTATTTATTTTATTGATGTTTTAAGCAGTACCTCAGAATATTTCTCTTATACGTACAGAGGCCAACATTATGGTGGAAGGAAACTGGGCAGAACCCCCAGGGAACCCACGAGCATCTGCAGGTTGCTGGCAGAATCTTCCCACTTAGGGTGAAAGAGGAAGCCAGCATGAACTGGACTTGGCCTCACAGCAACCACAGCGGTGGGAGACACGGGATCATGATGCCGTGTGAAGCAATGAATGATATGTTAAGTCTCGTACATGAATTATTGATACATGATATTTGAAGGTCTTCAGGAAGAAAAACAACTAATTGCTATGTGTTGAAATGTATCATTACATGTACCCAGTACCTTTATGTTTTCATGATACTTCCTGCTGATTATGTGATCTGGTAAGTTTTATCTCAGAACCAATGGGATCATGGGTTCAAATACAGCAGTATCTAATTTTGTCAAGAGTTTTGTCAGACACCTACATGTATGGAGGGGTGGTTGTTTCTGGTCACTGCTTACTCATCAACCTAATAGTTTTTATGGATGTGAAATTAGTTTATCTCTGAGCAAGACATTAACCATCACTTAATATTTTTGTGAATGTAGCTCATTTTGCAGTGAGTTCCTCCATAGACTGGTTAATATGGTGTTAATAAAGAGCAAAAATATGAGAACGTCAAATTGTGCAAAAAATGTGTAGGCCTACATGTTTTCAAAATCTCATAATTTGACTGAACTAACTTATAAGAATACTGTGGTGTGACTGTTCATGACGGTGTTACAAGAGACATCATTCAGTGCCAACTCTCCTTTTGGCGTTATGTCTGGTCAGAGTATCAGGACTCAATCTCTCATGTATTGAGGCAGGGATTGAAGAGGGTGTGATGAAGTGTCAACGGAGGTGCCAATATAATTACATTTTGTACCTGGCAGA
The DNA here is from genome assembly GCA_016165875.1 of Acanthopleura granulata. Taxonomy (NCBI): domain Eukaryota; kingdom Metazoa; phylum Mollusca; class Polyplacophora; order Chitonida; family Chitonidae; genus Acanthopleura; species Acanthopleura granulata. Next base: position 11,642,577 of record JABBOT010000009.1, on the reverse strand, counting down.
CTACACTGCTGTCCACAATACATGTAGGTTAGGTTCTAAGCAAGAGACCCTGTCTTAGACTTCAAAATTAGCCATCTTAGTACATGTACATCCCTAACTTGCCACTTGTCAGTCTTCAGTTAGATGTGGTGTCATATCTGGTGTCTTCAGCATAATATTTTATTGAGGCACTGTTTAAAACAGATAGCTGACATTCATACAGGACTGCTAGAGAAGACCTAAAAGTAAACACTCCACTGCCCAAAGGTGGCTTAAATATGCAGGACAAATCAAATGAGTTTGCCTGGCCAGACTTATTGCCTACTTGCAGAAGGAGGCTTTGCTGAGGGGTAAATCCAAGGAACAGCCAAAGTGCAAAAACAAGAAGGAAGGTAATGTATGACTAAAATTAAATGTTTAAATTAAAGAAGAAAAAAAGCACTGTAAGAGCTTACTGCAGTATATCTTGATTAGAGATAGTGTTATCAGCACTAAAGCAGTTTGGCGATATGTGAAAGGAAGGCTCAACATTCTATTTTTGACAAGAAATTTACCATTTTCAGAGTGATACAACAGGGCAGTATGGGACCATCAGTGATATTTTAGCCACTAATGTTTTTCTATGCTCTTTTTGCAACATGCTTTTCTATGCTCCTTTGTGCCTCATGCAAGTGAAGGATTCTTTAGCTCTGCCAAACCCTATGTGTTTGCCAAGGTCTGCTTAAGTGTTCCTTGTATTTTTTTTCAGCAGACAAGATATTTTCCAGCCCTCCTTACATTAATGAGAGCGAAGAGAATTTTCAGTTCATAGACTATGATGAGTATGATGCTCAGGTGTTTAAAATCCCATCACGGCCACTGAGAAGAGGAGGGTGAGTTTATTGTGACTGTGATGAGTGTCGTGTACAGGTCTTTTAACATCCTGTCATTTCCACTCGGAACTGGGTGATGAGGTTTTACTACAATAAAGAATCATGGACAGGTACATGTATTTAAGGGTGTTTACTGCAGGATATCGTAGATTCCTCCAGGAAAAAGGGCCATGTGCTGGAATTTGGTTAATGGTTTGTATGATTGCATTCACCAGTATGTCTGCTGTTTCATGATGTTGTCTCCTTGTAGATGAATGGTCTCAGTGCCTTTGTGTTATAGTTCTGTCTTCCCAAAGCACAATGCTGAAAACACCAGACATGAGACCCTACCTGAGCCCAGTATGTTGGCCCCAGAGAACGAGCACACTTTGCCCCTTACCCTTCATCGTAATTAAATCAACGACAGTATATATTACTATATATTTTGCAGTTTATATATTACTACTCTTGTATATCACCCAGTTTACTACTTTCATCTGATGACTAGCGGAAGTTTTTTTTACTGGAACTTAACAGGCTCATCATTATCCCAACAGATACTAAGATTGATTTATGTGAAGTAACAATTTCAGACTTGCCAGTCAAATGTACTGTGTATTGAAACCACTTATAAACACATGGCCGGCAATAACTTGAGGAGGCCGTTGAATGTTCCATGAAGTGTTTTGACATCAGGGCTATGACAGCAAACCAGGAGTTGCCTGTTTCTGCCCTTTGAGAGAGTTGAAAGAGTTCCAGTCATCCGCTATTTACCTATGATCAGCTGGGAATACAGACGATCTGTACATGTTGTTATTGTGTCTTTGCTGGCAATCATGAAAGAAATTATGATTTGATTAGTTATGTGGATGTTTTTTTTCATATATTTTCAAATCTGTTTGAGTCAGGTGAATTGGTCGTTTCTTAAATTCTCCCTGTTGGGTTAAGGTAGTAGACATAGCTGTCCTTTATAATGTGCCGTGTGTGAATGTATTGGTGTTGAAGATTTGTTCATGACCACATATGGGAATAATGTGCATTTCCCCTATAAACCCATAAACTTGAAACTTCCTTTATACAAAATGATCACAGTTTAGTAGTATGCAAAACAGCAATGTGTGTAATTGAAAAAACAAAAAACAAAAACATGCCCTGTCTCTTCAGTTTCCACAACTGGACCACGGGATCTAACCTTTGCGCAGCTTCCACGGTCAGAAAACAGCCTAAGACGTTAGCAGAGGCGAAGAAACAACGACAGCCTCGCGACAGGCACATCTCCGATAATTTCTCAGACCGCCAACGTGCGATGTCAGAGGAGAAGCACTCTCCAACAGCCGCCATAGGTATCCCTCATCGCCACGATAGTAGAGAAAGTGCATCAAGCTCTGTGGGATGTTACCCTATCCTAGGTAGACTCTCTCACTCCCTCTGGCATGCCTTGTAATGTAATACCCACTTACCCCACGGGGCTCAAACCATATGGCTTGTAAAGAATGTCAGCTGTGCCAAAGGTGCCATATGCAGGGATACTATAAACTATGCATCATGTTCATGAGAAAGGAGACAAGAGGAGGGAAAGTGTTTTGCCATTCTCCTGCTTCCATAAAAATTACTTTTCTCTGAAAACTTACTTGTCTTGTTCATTAAAAATCAAGGTTGATAGCAAATTTAACTTTGTTCCATGCGGGAATGCCATGCTTGTTTTGTATACAGTGATGGCCACCACCTATGCAACAACTGAACGTTCCCATTTGATGAAACCAACTGTTCATTAAAGGCATTGATGGTTTGAGCCCTGGTGACTCACATAATAAGAGCCTGAATGACCAAATGGATCATCTTAGCACAGGACTTTTTCATTTCTTTTCTAACTGATTAACTATTTCAGCAATCTATATCTTGTAAGTTTCGTTTATTTTATTCATATGATTGGTGTTTAATGCTGTTCTGCAGAGTGGTATATGTATTCAGTTGTGCTTAGTTTCATGGATCAAAGAAAACATAGTGGCTGAATAAAACAATTGCCATTAGGCAACTTACTGACAATCTTTACCACTAGTTGCCCACAAAGTTGCACCCATGGAGTAAGATCAAAGTGCCATATTGGTGCAAGCCAAAACGCCAAATTGGTTCAGTATAGGTACTTTATTTTCTAGCCTGCAATGCTGAAATATTGGATAAAGTTTTCTTGGCCGCACTTGAGAAGTTGATTTGTTTTAGATGGTCATACTGTGTACTACTAAGATTTATTTGGTCATTCAAGTTTCTCTGTGTGGTTTATTAATATATGTCAACATTTTACAGAAGACATGTTTTGTTGTTTAATTTAACTTTTTCGTTTCGTATAAATTACTGCTGTAGAGAAATGTACATATTTAGAGCATACTGTCTGTAGTCTGCTAAATTAGAGAGTAGTTAAGTTAAATTGTAAAACTTTTCTGACAGTTGGTGTAAGTGTATAATTTGATTTGTTTTTAAAAAAACGGAATCTTAAATTGCTTGTGCAATGTATTGATTTGAGGTATGTTCTACGTGGCTGATTATTAGTTTATTCTGTTAAAATGTTTGCTCAGTGCTTAATGTTTTGAATTTCTTCCTTTAGAAGTTTTTTCTATGCTAAAGTTGTTTCATCCTTCACAAAGTTTTGGTGAGCAATTTGCTTCTGCATATGAACAAATATATATGTCCAAGCTTAAGTCTTCATTTAAGTGTCTGCAGTGTGCATTGCTTGTCTTTTAATAACAGGATGAGAATTCTTGTGATAAGTAAATAAGTGAGGAGAAATTACTGGTCGGTGCATAAAATTAAATTTAAAAATTCAAAATAGCATAACATAACTTAAAAATGACATAACTGTAGTTCTTCAACCTGTTCGCATGTTTGCACTATGTTTATTCAAGCATATTCTGAAGGCATTAATTCTCTGTTGACTGATAAAATTATACCTTTTGTGAAGTAAACTGGCCAATCCAACCAATGTAGTTTTGTCTCCAAAATGTGCAAACATTGCGCTGAAAGTTGCTCCTTCATATGCGAAAAGGTTGAGGAATTAAGATAGTGTATTCTACTGAATTATGAGATGGTCATTGAATGAAAAAGAAATTTACACCCCATTGTTGCAAATATTCATGGAAAATGTAACATTTGGCCTTACCAAATCCCAACAGTGTGCTACATAAACATGTGCAGCTCACAGTATTTAAGATCATAATAGTTGATTATACGAATACATGTGCAGATTTTATATTTAAATGCAGTTTTTCAAGAATAGATAAATTTATTTCAGCTTGTTCTGTGTATGTATACAGAGTATGCACTACACAATATATTTGTCAAAAATACAGACAGCTCAAGCTTTATATACTCAGCCTGACAGCGCTGGAATTAAAAATTTGTTGCTGTAATAGATTTACCTTCCTGAAGTTGATTTAAGTTGGTTGGCTTATATGCATAAATGCACCTTTATGTTGTATCTTGGTATATGTTTTGTTAGTATTATTTTCACCACACATATATATGTTCACATAAACTGTTGGTATTGATCCATCTTTATTCTTCCATCCTACCTTCCCCGCCTTAATAATAATAAAGTGAGTTCTGTTAGAGACTATAGCCAGTTTCGCTTTCTTGCGTCTGCCTTCGTGTGCTTTGATTTCAGAATTGATTGTGTTATTGTTGAAAAATAATTGTTTTATCCTCCTTTATTTTAACAAAACGATACCTTAATGTTTTACTCTAAAGACCCAACCAAATCCATTTGGCAAATTAATGCTGTCATGTCCCTCCCTATGCCTTTTGCATTATAATGCCTTTGCTATTATTGAAAAAAAGAAGTACTTTATATATGAAGACAGAGCCAGAGTAAAAATAAAAAAATAAATCACTGAATGAATATCATTGAGGCATAAGAAATTTGAAACTCATGCTTGCTCATTCCCACACTGGTGGTGAATAAACTATTGAGGCAGTGAAGCAAAAACGTGATTTCATTTCATTGTACATAAGAAAATGTACGTCAGAATGTATATGGAAAATATCTAATTGGAAAGCCTCGAAATTAGTTAGAAAGTTGTAAGGCCTGTCATGAATATAAAGGATTTGGGAGGGGGGGGGATTTTTGTTGTTTTGTATTTTTTGTGTGTGTGTGGTAATACACAGTGTGTGAATTTCCATGCGTTTTGCTTCGTCTCTAAATGCTGATTGTATTTGCATTTAATAGTAACAGTTTATTTCTTTTGAAGCATTTTGCTTGTGGCAAACTACCATATTAGTGTTATGATGGTGTCACTGGTTTATGACTTTTTTCAATCAGTTTAGTCCGTCCTTTTAAACCTTATGTTATTTATACTAGATTACCATCTAGTGACCATCCACTTGGCATTATAGGGTGTCCTCAATCTCGAAAACTAACAGTGGTTAGATATTTAAACCAAAATACTGTAAATGACTTAAAATTTTGCCCCTTTTTGAGGTAAATAACCCGGTAGTGCCTCTGATGAGTTTAATGTAATACCTGAAGTCTATTAACTGCTGGTAATACATGCGTAGTGTTACTCTGAAAAATGAAAACTCTAGTGTGACTCATTGAGTCATTTTTCAAAGTTACACTGCTTGTGTTTGAGGCAAATATATGTCATAAAATATTACTTTTGGTGCTGAAACTTATGTTTTTCCAACAAAGTATTATTCTTTTTTCTTCAACAAATCATGACAAACATTTCTGACTTCAGTGGAGCTCCCAGAATCACAATGTGATACATTGGCATTGGCCAAATTTTAGGCCATATAAAGAATTCTGGACTATAGAATGAAAAATACAAAATTAATAGACTTGTTGAGATATCTAAATCGCCTTTGTTTTTAAAATGGCCTTTGGCTGTAATTCTGATTCTGCATTTGATCTATAATTTTGACAATCTCCAAGTGGTTAATTTTGCGTGATACTGAAGGTTGAACTGATCTAAGAAAGACGTTTCTTGTAAGATAGCATCTTATTCTTCTTGAAAAATGTGAGTTTCTTCACCAAAAAGTTGGTTGTTTTATCTGGGAAGTTGGAAACTCAAGTTTCTTTCTCGTATAAACCTGACTACTGTTGTATAAATTAAAACGTATTGAGCACAGCAATAATAACCAATCAAATAAAGACATAACTTACCACAGTTTTGTCTTAACTTTAAGGGAAGACAAACAGTAAGGACTCATTGGTGTCATCAGAAAGCGAAGAGAGTTTTCTATATCGACCAATCGTAGGCAGTGCTGGCTCTCCTGTAGGGCACACAAGCAGGACATCACTGATCAACTACCGACCAAACAGAGCGCTGATCAACCCCTTCGCCCCTTCTAGGATGCAGTTCAAGATGACCTCCAATAGACGGCGCTGGGTTCATGCCTTCCCCATCGGTAGGTTGCATCATGGTTGTGATACTAATATGTAAAACTGATCAGATTGGTGGGTGATTAGGTGCCAGACTCTGAGGTTGCTGGTTAGAAACCAGGAACAGTCTCAGATGATTTCAGGACTAGAATCTCGTGAAAATTACACAAAAAAGCAGTTTTGACTTTCATTGGTAAGTATTTTAGACTTGTCAAGTGTTTCCAAGTTAAATCATGGTCTAAAAAAATATGAGTTGTTATGGTACATTTTTGTTTATAATTTTTATGCCAGTCAAATTTGACTTTTGGATTCAATCCCAGTGATTTACCCAGAAGGTGTAAATCTGGAATAATGATAATATTGGCTCGTGAATCGGATGTTTTCGGCAAACTCGGTAATTTGAGTTGGTACCGAGTTAACAAAAGGATTTGATTTCTTAGCTTTGTTATCCAATTCGAATTACTGAGTCAAAAAATCAGAAAAAAAAGTACCATTTTCAGTTTTTGGAGCTACTTTTTCAAAAAGGCAGCATTTATGTGGGTGTGTAAATTGTCAGCTCCACTATTTATGATCATGGATATATTAATTAAATAATTTATTTATTCCTTTATTTATTTTTAAAATTATTTATAAAATTTTAAACATATTACATCCTGCCACTTTATAGTCTATTGCCCTTGAGTATGTGTTATAAAGGCACAACTAATAGGGACTGTTCTCAAACATTTTGATAATGATGGTATCCAATGTGACACCTCTGTGCTACCAAAATCAACTCAGGATTTTGAATTATTGATTATAATGCTATATACACGTAGATCCAGTTCACACCTGATTAATGATCAAATGCAGTGCCACTTACTGTTAAAAATTACTATAATTTGCTATGAATGTGGAAAACGAGAGCCCAAACAAGCTGCCAGCTGTCGCCAGGTATCTGGAATTCTGTTTGATAGCTGCAGGTAAACGGAGGAAAGCAGGGTTTGAACCCACAACCTCATTGCCTAAAGATAGATTCGCTTTGGTGAGAACAGCGCTTCAGATATACAGGCCAGTTGCCTGGATTTGAATTGAAATATTAATGAAAGAAACTGACCAACTGACCGATGGACTGATTATGTTTGTGCATTGACAGATCCTCGAGGAGCCTCTGTTCAGACCCATCATGTCCACATGTCAGGTGGAGCCATCGAGTCGGATGAGTTAGGCACCTCACCCCCCACACGAGAGGCAGTTCAGGTTTGTCAGTAATACACCTCTGCTGCCCCCACTACCCCACCCCCCACGCCCATGTATATTTCTTATATACAATAAGTTAATGAATGATAATTGTGACAGTATTTCAGCCATACCATGGTGATCAAATGCAATAAGAAATCTTGTGTGCTGTTGTTCTGTTTCTTGAAATAAAAAACTATGTTGTTGATTTTTTTGGACTACATGTAAAACATTTTTCATCTTAAGTTAATACCTCATCTTGTTTCTGCAGGCTGCACAGATAGCTGTGGAGGCAAGAAAGGTGATGTCAGCCAGCCAGGAAGGGGAGATAACTGACAACTACACAGGGTCAGTTCTGTTATACTTATATTATTTATACTTATATAATTATATTGTATTAACCTGTTTAGTGCGAAGTTCAGCTGTGTTAATGATGTTACATTCTCAGCACTTGTCTTTTGTGCGTCTTGTCACAGCAGCAGGTTAGCTTGTTGCATTTTGACTTATGCTGTACTACCGCATTAGCTATGTCACAAATTATGAATTATGTCTTCAAGTCGATCATCTGCCATTTGTTGAACAGTTGACAGACCGTCTAAATTATGACCTTAACTGAACCAAAGGGAACTTAATGTGAACACTGAACCCAATTGTCTAGTTCACCTGGTTTGAAACCACACATTCCTTTCATCATGTGATAAACTGTGATTCATGTGATTCAAGTCTTTCTTCAGCTTGGTTCTACATGTGTGTTGGTAGACACAAATGCTGCTGCAAGTTCAGAAAAGGGTGCTCTCCCTGCTCCACCTCCTCACCCTTAGCTGTGCCTTCATCTGCACAAATTCCTGCATTGTATATTTAATGAAATATGCTTTTCAGGTCAATGTCTCCTACAAGCCAAAGTTATGTCAGCTCTTTGAAAGGGGTTCCAAGTGGAGATAACTTAGTGGCCAGTGGTGATGTGACAGGGTTGTCTCCCTCTAACAGCCAAGTAACCTTTGGCCTTCCAGGAGTTGGCAGCACAGCCAGCGTGTCCAGTTTGACCTCAGGATTTGACTCAGGTAGTTTTTCCAAACTTTTAAGAAGACTATTCTTAACACATCAGGTTTTTTTGGTTTTTGTTTTTGTTTTCTTTTTTAGGGGTCTGAATTAAATTCTTACATCTAAATTGTAATGTAGAATCTAAAGCTGATATGTCATTAATTTTATAAGTAATTTAAAAAGCTCAGCATGGAAAATTTTTGCAGCTTTGCTTGCGTACTGTAGTTTTTAGTAATCACGCCTTAACATAAATAAATTTTACTGCAGGTTATATTTTTAATTTTTCTTAAATTTATTTATTTATTTCTTTGTTTATTTGCTTACATGTAAGGCACATTCATTGGGTAAAATTTATTTTCTAGTTTGTTAAATTACCAGCTAGGGGAAAGACAAGCCATTAGCTCACCAAAAACAAGCTGTTAACTCACCTCAGGCATCCCACTGCCCTGCTAGTGGTACACAACTGTCACGTATAGACTTGATACAGAATCATACTCACTGCCATTGAGCCATTCCCTATGTGGAATTTCTAACAATGCAACATAATTGTTTTTCACACAGCTACAAAACTGACATTCCCGCTGATGAAGGGACCTCGTGACAACCTGACAGACATATCTGACAATAGGGCCTGGCTCTGGGGACCCACTGGAGAGCAGGAATGGAGCCCAGATATCACCACAGGTCAGTCTGTTAGTTATCTCCCCTTAATAGTTAACGCCATGTATCCTAGTCATTTTAATGCATAGTGGCTATCTAATGATATTGGTGAATTGGGAGTGTGGTCATTTTTAAATGTTTACATTTTAAGTGCTGTTTGTTTCTCTGGTATGGTTATTTAGTTTTGTTTTCAATTTTTTTATATTTTTGCAATATTAATAGACTTAACACTGAGTGAGTTACCTACCCTGTGTTCATGTTAACTTACATATATTCTTCCTAACTATTTGATAACTATACCTACATGTATGTATATTTGTTTTTCTTTTCACTATTATTTGAATCTGTTTTTATGGGCGAGGATTTTTAGTTGAAAATGTTATTACATCTTGCGTCAAGTGCACAGTTTGTTCATAAATATTGGTGCTTGGTTTGTGCTTTTGTTGATCAAGGTGATGGTATTAGCAAATGTCTAGTGGATTGATTGAGCCTCACTGTTTGTGTACATATCCTTATCTGTGCCTGAAATTCGTCTATTTAAATGTTAGCAATTTATTTGGTTACATGGCTTCGTTAAATGCTTCTTGTAGAATCCATGTAATTTGCTGTGTTTGTGTTGTCATTATGTCTGAATCAGGAGTAATATTGTATTGAATACGTACTGTTAAGGAAGAGAATTTTTTTATATTACTTATATGGTTTAAAAAACATTTTTTTTAAATGAAATCTGTGGTGAAATAAATTCAATCCATGAAGATTGCTACACTGAGAAAAAATAATTTTGTGTTGTATATGGAATACTTTGTATATGGCTACTCTAAACTCAACCACCAAATACATGTATTGGTGGCAATTCTGATTCTGACCAACCTAATTAGAGTAATAAAATTAACAGTTTGCAGTAAATGGTTTGTAAGAGCTTATCATTAATAATAAATAGAAACTTGTTTTTCTGAACACCTGTACATTCTTGTAAGCATTGTATTTACAGAAATTTGTCGGACAGTCATAAAATTCTATTGTGAGTTAGTCAGAGTAAAACTTAAATTGGCCAACCCAAATTGTTGTGGAATGCTAGAATATGCTAGGATATATACAACATGGATGCCGGTTTGTAAAAAAGCATGGCAATAATGATGTCAGATAAAATTTTAATTGTCGTTGCTTGATTTTGTGTCGGTAGATTTTTTTTTTTATCTTATCTCTGAACAGTAGTTAAAATCTACTTATCTTTTACGTACTTTAATTCTGTGGTACTGACTTATTAAAACTTCATTGGTAGTAAAATCTGTTTACAACTACATGTATGTTGTGCTTAACATTGGTGCTGTGGCTTTGCTCTCACTAATGGCCCAGATTCTTTTCTTGGCTATTACTTTTGCTCACAATCCTGAGTTTTGACTTTCACTTTTGTTTGGTTCTGCTTTTTTATATACTGAGCTGACTAACATTTCTTGCTTGCTGAACAACAGATTTGCTTTTATAACAATGTTGTGTTTCATCTGTTTTGCACGTTTAGGTACTGTGTGCGTGTGTGTATTGCATATACTTGTAGAAACACCACTAGTATATATGAAACTAAGACAGAACCTTTTGTTTAAGATAGTTTTCATCTTGTTAATAGACATTGTACCTGTTGCGCAGTGTGGTTTTAATATGGTGTCCTGGGTATAAATACGACTATAAATGGATACATGTTCCTGAAAGATTATGAACTGAACAAATTTTAAACACAGCATCTGACGTTTTGTAGTAGATATGCTATACTATCTCGTGAGAGCATTGACTCATTAACGTAAGTGCCACAACATCGCACAGGTGTAAACACACATGTCTACTAAAATGTCAGTGGATCAAATTTTTATACACAGATTACATAGGTTGTGCACCTCTCCCTGATTTCAAGCGCATTGTGTGAAGCTCGTTAGCTTTTGATATAGGAACACACATATTGTGATGCTGGATGGTATCTGTAAGCTAAATTAACATAGTTTTCATTTGATATGTACATTATTAAATCTTCCATGTCCAAAGGATTAAGAGAAAATTTTTAAATATTTCTTGACTGAAGCTATTGAAAGTACATGTACAGATATAAGGCAGTGAGAACTTAAAATAAATTTGGAGGACATGATTGTGTTAATCTGAATCATGTGCTGTAATGAAGCTTGTTAGTATGAGGGAGAGGTTTATGTGACTGAAACATTGTTGATCAGAGCGTTGTGTTTGTAAGTTTGCTCAGTGTATATTGGGTCTGGGCTTGAATTGTGTTACATTTTGTCATTGTATTGTCTGGTTTAATGTCTGTTGTCCAGAAATGGAGAGAAATAGACTTTATACTAAAAGTGTACATGTAGCTGTATATGTCAACTATATACATCATACTGTAGGTGCTTCATAAAGCAGCTTCACTGCAATATATGGTTGACATACTGCTGATGTGGAGGGAAGCCATAAAAATTCATTCATTCCAATGCTAACTTCCTCTGATATTGCTGAAGTTTTGCATTACACCAATACACCATCAAAGAAACCATGCCATCATTCATTCACAGGACATCAAGACCCGAGAATTACTCTTCACTCTGTAGCTACATGTAAGTGACGACTGCAAACAGGAATTACAAGAAAAAATTAAATGTCAAACTATTAAAATATTAAATGTCAAGCTAGACATACATCAAATGAGTCATTCCCACAATTCTCTTTCCTGGTATATGTAATTGCTAAAACTCTAGAAATCATGGATCAAAGTGTGTAGATACCACATCTCCATTTGTGAAACTGTCTAGCACACTCTTACTAGTATTGCTTGCAATGTTTCTTCTGAGGCATGGTGCACATGCCCGTATTGAATTGAAGCATTTGTTAGTTCAAGATTGAAATTGGACAAATACTATATCCCTTACCTGATGCCCTCTATCATAATACATGTACATGAATAAATGGTAAGAGTATGTTTAGTAGCATTACTGAAATATGACAAAATTGAGAAACACTATTAATATCAATTGCAAATCTTGAAATCCACTCTTATACTATTATTAATTTTTTGGGTTAAAGTAGTGTTTCAAATATTGCAACATGAAACTGGAGAATGGTGCTGTTATTTCATCTTGCTCTGTTTCAAGCAATACAGCTGACCACTGTGAAGCTTTTTTTTGATTATTAGAATGGGGTTTATCAATAATTCTTTTCACATGTATGTTTGGCACATTTCAAACCGAGTTCTGACCAAGTGAAATTGCCTTGTAAAAAAAAAAAAAAGAGCTGCCAGAATTTGGTTATTTTTTCAGTCAGTATATATGTACCTGCCCATTTGACAATTTGATATCTGATCCGACTATTAACCAATCACATCAGCGAAATTTGTTATTTTATATGTACATGTATATATGAAATATGTATTGCAAGAGAGAGTTTGATTTAGTATAGAAACATTGCAAACTTTTAAATGTCAAGAGGGTCGAGTTGTCAAATGAATGGAAGTGAAAATGAACCCTGATTTGATCGAAAAATAAACAGTAGTATCAGTGTTTAATGTTATGTGCAAAAAGAATGTATACATTGAGAAACAGGACAAATGTTTAGCCTAATGAAAAGAACGAATAAAGCAAACAAGTGATTTCTCTTTCCTGTCCTGCAGAAATTGACAATGAACAGTAATTGGATTGAAGAATAAACAGTGTTGTCAGTACTAAATATAAAAAAAAAGTTACAACTATGTAGCAGAAAGGGCAATTAAAAAGAAAAAGAAAAAGTGGTTATAGTGCCACCTATCTCATTTCCCACCCATCCAGCAAAAACAAAAAACGCAAAAAAACTTCCAGCACAGCAGTGCTTGACAATGCCGTGTATCCATGCTACGTTTGTTGTATCTCCATATGTTTCCAGGATTGGACTGGCGGCCGCTGGAGGCTCACGAAATGTCGTTTGGAGATTCGCAACTGGTCAAACCCATATTGACAGCTCGCCTCAACACACAGAGTTTCTGCGCTACAATAAGTATGACCTCACTGCTAACAGAACTCTGGCTTTGATAGTAGTGTTCTATCTGTTCTACACCTCTGGTTTTATATTTGTTTGTCAAGTTGCTGTGCTTGCCATGTACTCCATTAGCAGTATGCAGGACCATTTAAGGACAAAGGTGCAGTGCTAAAGCTGTAATTCTTTATACTGACCCATTCTTGTAGATGACCGCTGGAGTTGAACTCTGGTTGAACAATCGCAGTTTTGTGTCAGGAAATTTGTTGCATATTGATCAGGTGGAACGGTTTCTTCCAGGCTTAGCTTGAGCTGTTAACCTTTTTAGAAAAGTGTGTAAGGGAAATTCTTGATGACAATTTGAGGCCTTCTTATTTGAAACAAAGCCAAGGTGTGCTAATTACACATGCCATAAATAAGGAAGAGTCTGGGGAGTGTGAATCTAGGTGTACACATCTTACTCCTGGCCTTCTGCAAGAGGTGTGATGATCACACTCCATCTTAAAAGCAAAAACCAAGGCCTAGAATTTATTTATAAAACCTATCATTTAAATGGAGTAATTTAAGGAAAAGGGAAATGTCACACAGTTGATATTTTGCCACATTTTTATGGAATTTTGTATGTGTTACAGTAATCAGTTCAGTAGTCATGATCAGCTGCTGAATTGCCTGTTGTCGGAATGTGTGTGAGAAACTGGACACTTTCCCGTGGTTTCTCATACGATAGACATGATAGAATAGATTATAACAACATACAGACCAGTCAAATATACACAATGAGGAAAGCCTGACTGAAGAAATATGGGTACATGTCATTTAGCTTATAAGTTATTTTGAAGGTTTGAAGTATAACCAGTTAAAAGAATATATGTAATTCAAAACTACCAGATGCTGTATCTCTACATGTATGTGAAAATAAGGTGGAGAAAAGGGGTATGAATTGTGCCATGGTAGAAACAGTACAGCTAACGTGATTTCAAAAACAGGTTTGGAACCCATAGTCATTCAGACATTTTGTATATTTAAAGAGTGAGAAGCCAGTTCTTATAACAGCACTTGTACTTGACCAAAAATTCCCAGTCACATGCTACTATCTCAGCACTAGCTCACTTACACCTGGCTGCTAGGATTCCATGACCATTATCCATTCTCCTGTTCCAAGAAGGCCTGTAGTAGTAAGGGTAAAACCCAATGTATTTCAGGGGAGCAGCGGGGGCTTTCAGTCACCTGGTCACATGAGATTTGGGTTAATTCAGCCTTTGAGAATTTCCTCAGTAGATCATTTTCAAAGCCTTGGTTGCAGGAAGCTGTTGAGAACAGTTTGTTTTATGGTCTAGCTCACTGGTTTACTTAGACTGCCAGCCCTCTGCTATAAATGTCACATGTCAGAAAGTTTGTCAGCAACTTGCCATTAATCCATGGTTTAACTGAGGCACTCTGATTTCCTACACCCATTGAATTCAGCTCCATTGTATAGAGTTAAAAATTCTTTAATGTAGCATTAAATAACAATAAAGTGTAAATACAGTGTGCATGTTTATTTCAAGATTTCACTTTACATGTACATATACATGTATTAAGTAACGTTTACAGGATATTGCTAAAATATGTAGGATAAATGCAACCAAAAGGGGGGGATATTTTGAAATGTCTTGGACAACCAGTGTTTCTGCTCCTGCTGATATGGTGCATTCTGACGTGCCTACAGGAAATGCCAAGTTGTACACATAATTTAAACATTCTTATATATGTTCCTGTTTCTTTCAAGTTATATTTAACCTGTGAGCTGTTATCGCTACGTATAGATAATGCAGCTTACCTGTATCAACATATCTCTGTTCACTAGTCTCTTGTTTTTAATATTATGAACATGTGATTACATTTCATATCATTGATAATTGTAAGCGATTTTATTCTTTTATACAAAATTTGATCATTACTCATATAAAACCATGTGAATGAGTTAAATTCAGTCCATTGGTTTGACTTTTTGAGAAAAGGCTGTGAAATAGTTTCTTCGTTGAATAATTGTAACTTGTAAGCATCTTATTAAAACTGATTGTACTAAACAGTTTCTTTTTTCTTGAGATAGACAGCCATGCTATTTTTTCTCTTCACTGTTTATTTAATTTTTTATTATGATTATTTGTTCTTTTGATTGTATAAGCTCTTTCTGCATATGCTGATGTCTCTTATTTTAATTTTATTTTTATTTTCTCTCATTTGTACGGCTCCCATCAGTCATCTGTGAAAGTTATTGCAATAGAATTATTTTCACTCTCTGTTAAGAGAAAACCCTGTAAGTATTGCTTTGCTGAAAACATTTCTTAGGACTGCTTAAACTTCTTTTATGTTACATGATGTGAATATTTCTTTCAGTTCTATTTGCATTATGTTTGACTTCTTATGGCTTTGTGAGTCTTTGAAGTAACATGTTAATTTCCAAATTGAGCATGCCCCCTGACTAATATTAACAAGCAGTCATTTTGTAGTAACGTCAATCTTTGTTCAGTCACTTCAAGTCATATTGTTACAGGACAGAAGTCCTTTCATCTCTCTGGGCAATTTAAATGACTAGATCATTTATGGGTACTGAGGAACATAAATTCTTGAATTGCTTATTGAACCATACATGTATTCAGTTGGCATTATACTATGTAGATTGATCAAGAAAGTAGCACTTTCAAGAATGAAAAGGTTGAGGAAGTAGTGTGAGATGGGTTATAATTTACACTGTGTGAAGTATTGTACATGGGGCCTACACATGTATCTGCTGAGTCAGCTAAGCTGTTGTAGTTTATGCAGCCAAGCGACCTCTGACCAGTGAGGACACTAGTTTGACTGCAGCGTGAAGTCAGGAGGTTTGTCAGATTCCCAGCAATGACCAACCTACTGCAGGTAGTCACTCATATTTCCTTCAACCATAAACCTGACTACCATCATATAAGTCAGAAACTCTTGAGTATGGCATCAAACACCAATTTGATGAAGGAGTAAATATTGTGCTAATCTAAGCCTGGTACTAAAAGATTTTTCAATAGTCGTCTGACATCACTAGTTTAGATGTTACATTATAGACCATCAGAAAGAAGGAACAAAAATGGTGACCTAAACAAATCAGATACGTCACTTATTTTTTTTTAGATGAATTTCCCATTTTACAGTGAGGAATATCCTTATAAGAAATTGTGTGATGTGAATTCACAGGTTAGGTGTTACATTAAAGGCCATCAGAGAAAAGGCACAAAAGAGTTGGGTAAAGAAATCAAGAATGCACTTGTTTTTAGCATAATTTCCCGTTTTATGGTGAGGAATATCTCTGTAAGAAATTATGTCATGTAAAATCACATTTAATTATCTTTCTCAGAGAAGATCTATTAAAACTTTTTGACTTTTTAAATATGGGGAAAAGTGTGAAAAAAGTGTAAATATGATCTAATCTTTTATACCCTTGTTATAGGGAGCACATTGTGTTTTCATGAATTTCAGTTTCCCAAGGTATGGAGTGGACTAGCTAAGTGGAATTAGGGAGTTACCATTCATACTGTATGAAAACATGGAGAGTCACTTTGGGTGATGTAAATTCATGTAGATAAGTACAGTGGCAAAAAGACTGCAGTTATCAGTATGATTTGATCACTTTCACAGGTGTGGACTGGAAGTCTATTGTGATCCCTGCCTCTCTGCCAATCACCACGGACTACTTTCCTGACAAACGCAGCCTTCACAACGACTATGTGCAGAATGACTACACGCTCCTACCTGATGATGTCAATGCTGATTACTGGATGAGGTGAATAATAACAAGCAGATGAACAGAAGAGAGAAATTGACTGCTCAAATACTTCAGCTGAAAGACAGCATAATTCAACAACGAATTCATACAACGTCAAACAGGGTTTTACATTCAAAAGTGAATTTTATAATTTTTTCAATGAACAGTATCTCAGTCATGAGCTGTATTTTAACTTCCAGTCTTTGCAGACTGATCATTTAATTGGCATGGCTTATTTATATTGTGCAGGTCAGGTATACTGAGCTTTAATACCATAGAGATAAAGGCAGAGAATCAAATTTTTGTCCCAGAACAGCAAAATTTTAAATTTCCGCAGTCTACATATACAATGCACATGCATTTACCAGCACAGCAAAGCAATAACTTTAACATACAAGCCGTCAAATAAGTACCTGACTTTTTTGAAAATGCCCCTTTGGAAAAAAGGGGTATGACCATGTTTTCCATTGTTGTATATTACTAGACAAAGTTCATTCGGGTCATACCACTGAAATGGCATTGTCATTAATTCAATGGTGAGTTGTTTTCTTTGGTGGTTGGATGGTGGAGGTGATAACATGTCATTCTCAATGCCATAGTTGATTTAGGCCTTAGCTGCAGTTTACTGAGATGTAGGCCAGTTCTTAATAATTAATCTCAAGGCTGTGTTTATACAAT
The DNA here is from genome assembly GCA_016165875.1 of Acanthopleura granulata. NCBI lineage: Eukaryota > Metazoa > Mollusca > Polyplacophora > Chitonida > Chitonidae > Acanthopleura > Acanthopleura granulata. Next base: position 11,625,017 of record JABBOT010000009.1, on the reverse strand, counting down.
CAAATCAGAGAGCTACAAATTTAGTGAAGCTTAGCTTGTCTTAATGTTTTGAATCAGTGATTCAGTACAACAAATCGCATGGTATAATACAGGTTCCTCTCAGTAGCCTAGTCACCATTGAACTCCCAATCAAAGGGACTATATCCAGTGTGAATTGCACACATTGTTATATTTTCAGACCGCCCTCGACAGACGGGGACAGGTTTTACCGTCGTAAGCCGCTGACAACTGACCAGGTGTTTGAGGAGCTCATCTCACAGAGACTCGCTCAGGTAACCCATTCACCTTCACTAATACTGTGAAAAAATGATTGAAATAAAAAATGACAGCAAATGTTCAGCTTGTTTCCCAGGTAGGTGTGGTGTTTTACATAGGCCATGGCTGAGTTCATAGATCTGACAGAACTGATGATTAATCATAGAACAATGAGGTGGAGAAGTTTTGGAATACAGGGCTTGCGTGTTAAGCTCTGACTGTAGGCTAGAAAGTTTGTTAGGTACATGTAAACAATTGACAGTATTTTATAACTGTTGGCATTCAGGAATTCCAGTTTTAGGTTTCTGATCTTCCACAGTAATAAAGAAGCTATTCCTTTGTAAAGAGGCTATATCAGAGATTTTTAGATCGGTGATAATCCAATCAATTTTTTACCATTAGTTTAGAACAGCCCAAATGATTACCTTTCAAAAAATATCTACCTCATCTATGCCGATATCATGATTCAGAATGGGTAATGAAGTTCGTAAAAAAATTTATAATGCAGGTCACTTTGTAACTTATAAGTTTTAATCATTCAAACACTATAAATAATATAGGTACGAGATTTCTTAAAGGCAGTAATTTAAGTTATTCTTAAAATGGAAATGGAAAAAATTTGATTTGATAAGCGAACATGGATTTCTTGTGAAAAATCTCTAGTGTATCCTCTATGCATTGCTTGAATAAGAAGCTTTTTCTCCCCACAGGGATTCCAGCTAATCCTGATGCCTAAAGCTTCCCCGGGGTCCTCATCTGTTAGCAGCGTGCTCAGCTCGAGTCCTCAGTACCATGGCAGTGCCAGCAAGATCCGCTCCTCCACCAACCAGGATCACTCAGTAAGTCTCTGTTTTCCTGAAAGAAACAGGTTTTGTTTAGAGGCAGATTATGTTGTACAAGATTGTATTTATCCAGTGGGATATCAGCAAAACAACCCTCAAATTATTAAACTTTCTAAGGTCATTAGAACTTCCAGAATCAGGCAAAATGTAGAACTTAGTCATGACATGAGTGAAATGTTAAGTTCATTTACAGTATACATGTACATGTAACAGATTAAAGGGCTTGTGTTAAGGGTGATTTCTCTGAAGATATTTGTCAAATTTCAACCCAATTTTGCCCAAGTGTAACTTGATATATGGGGGAAAGGATACTCTGAGTCATTCAACATTCAAATCATTCATGGATATTCTCATTTACCAAATTATATAGCTGTACTGTACAACAAACATTAAGGCTGCTTTCTTCAAACTGCTTGATGTTGCCAAAACTTCACTAGCGCAACTGCAAAGATGCCAGGGCAGGGTTACTCAAGTAATATTAAAACTGTGTCTTTTTAATGGCCAGTGTTACTAGTTACTAGCTGTTTAAGCACATACACCAAACAAGTGTCTTCACTATGGTTTTTGAATGATGGAATGACTTTGTTGGTGGCAGATTTGTGCAGAGACTTAGAAAATAGTCCCATTGAAAGCACCAGTAATAATGTTAATTATGATTAAAACCTTTTAGTTTTTTAGAAAGTGAACAGAGTGAAAGATTGTATATACTATTCCGATCTGTAACTCTCAGAACAGAAGGCAGATTGAATATTTTTTTTTCTTTTTTTTCAGTTTTTACAAGTAGAACATGTTGTGGTTGTTCAAGATTTGTTTTCACTTTCACTTGCCATTCACTATTTTCAGGAAGAGCATTACTTGAGCATAGGGCGAATCTTCCACCGTCTGACACTAACTCAGCAGCGCATCACTGTCACCAGATACAGGCCAAGGTAGGTTGTAGACCTTGTGCTAGCCACAAGATCACCAGCTGAGATGATAGAAGGATTAGTTCAAGCTTTGTGTTAATAAAGGAAAAGTCAGTACAAGGTGATGCATTATCACCAGAAGTAAATTGTATAAAGGCTGCTTAATGGAACATATTCATATTGTTTAGTGTCAAAGCTTCATACCAACTTTGTTACCCTTCCTCCAATTTTGACCACGGGATATTGTTGTAGCAATCGGTGTTTGTCTGTCCATCCATGTATCCATATCCTTGTAAAGGCTCCATCGTTACAAAGGTTTAGCCCAAGTTCACCAAACTTACATCATACTTACACATTGGCAGGAGAAAGAACCCTATTGATTTTCAGTGGCCTTGGCCTTTATCTTTCTGGTCATTTAATTTTATTTTTATAAAAGGCTTGTAAACAATGTATCTCTTGAACAGTTTATCCCAAATTCACCAAACTTCTACCACATACACACAATTTTATGAATGGCTGGTATTATATATAATATATCTTGGAATTTGTATCTATATTTTCACAATGTACATTGCTGAAGACTGAAGGTTTTAAGTGCATGACATAGTATTTTCTACCTTTAATTTTGGCTGTTTACAATTCATGCGAAGTGAATAAATGACTTAAGATTTTGCCAAGTCAAATAATATCATAAAATATTATTTTTGGTGCTAAAACGTACATTTTTTCCTGTACAATATCATGCTAACTTCCAAACAAATCTGAAAACATCTTTCTAAAATCACTAGTACTCTCTGAATCAGGGAAATAGAACAACTTTGTCTTGGACTAAATTTGTGGTCATTTAATGTATATTTGTGCTTTTGAAGTCATGTACTTGAAATTATTGTGCATTATAACTGTGTATGCCCCTATTGTCATGATTTGGGCCTCCATGGCCAAGGGGGTTAGGTGCACCAGCGTGACGTAATGGTTTAGGTTACTTTCGCCAGTGCAGTCGCAGTGAGTTCAAGCCCTGCTCATGCTGGCTTCCTCTCCTGCTGTCCATGGGAAGGTCTGCCACAACCTGCAGATGGTCATGGGTTTCCCTCCGGCTCTGCCCGGTTTCCTTCTACCATAATGCTGGCCACCATCATATAAGTGAAATATTCTTGAGTACAGCGTAAACCACCAGTCAAATAAATAAATAAATATTGTCATGATTGTGAATGCTGCAGGCACCCTCAGCCCCAGCTGTACTACAAGTACCAGTACAGATTCCAGGCACCCGACTCCTTCAACTACGATGTTTCGTGGACAAAGTTCAGCAACGAGAAGCTAGAGAACTACAACTGGAACTACCTGGACCAGTACATCTGTACCCGGGGAGAAGGGGACTATGGACTCATGGAGGTAGGTAGGGGAAAACAGACTGACAACTTACAGAGGTGCATATAGGGTAGGGGAGAGATGCTGTGGACGGGTGGAGGTAGATAGCGGTGTTGGGGGGAGGGACTGTGCATGAAAGAGACTGGGGGCTTATGGAAAAACATGAAGAAAAGGAACTATGGGCTTAAGGAGGCGTGTTAGAAATATTAATTGTTTGCTTGTGGAAATGGATTGGTTCGGTTGGGTAGAGACACTACTGACTTGAAAAGGGTGGAAGAGCTGGACTTTGAGCTTATGGAGATGTACATGTAGGTTGAAAGAAACATGGTTTTTATGGGAGTGGAAGGGCACTCAGCATCTGGAAGTGTGTAACAAGAGGGACCTGCCTTTGCGGCTACATGTACATGAAATAGATTGTGATAAGGAAAGATGCAATCCAGTGCAGTGAAATGCCCTTTTTATCAGTGAAGAAAATAATGGGATTTCACTGATCTATAAATATATATATAATGAAAAGTTTTGTTCCATTTTATTCTGGCCCGATTAACAGCTACAGAATAGTATTGTGAGTCTTTTAATTTTGTACCATTCTATAAGGAAAGTAAGATGTTAAAGGAATTCAGGGCAGATTGATGTACAGGTAGATATCTTGTCATTTCTTCGGGGAATTGTTCCTTTGTTACTGTGCTTACCTGTATGTGTGTAACAAAGAATGTGTGCTGTCTTATAAGATAAAGGTGGAGAAAACATAAAAATTAGATAAGGTTCAGATGAAAAAATGTAAATGTCATCTTCAGTATTTTTTTCAATTTTTTTTAAGGAGAAAAAGACATTTGGAAATAATTTTTGTATGATGGGTATTTGAGACCACCTATATATATACTCTTTGTGTAATAATATTATAATTGAGAACGTAGCACATGTTAAATAAATATTTTTGCACTAAAATTTCAGCTACCAGATGTGTTAAACCTGGATATGGATCATATTTATATTTTTTTATGTTCATAAATATTATCATAGGTTAAATGCATTTGACTGTGTGGATGTAAACAACAAATTTACATTCAAATATATTTATTAGACATGCATATCATCCTTATTTAGAACGTTATTATGCAATAAATTCCAAAAGACCCATCAGACAAAAATATTTTCAAATACAGTTTTCTCATGACGAAGAAAAAAATTGAAAAAAATATTTGCAAATAAGTTTTGATGCGCTTTCATCTGATTTTGGCATCATTTTTATGTTTTTTTTCTCCTTCGAGCTCTCTTATTAAATGTCCTTGTCTTTTCTTTTCTCTGCTGTAGTCTCTAAAGTTTTGGAGGAGCCGCTTTCTCCTGCTACCTTGTGTCAACCCAGCCACCAAAAAGATCATCGATGGACACAAATAGTACGTACTGGATACAGCATTTTGTGTAGTTGCATATAGCTTTTTTTTGTGCGTGTGTATACAATCTCACATGGACTGGTGGTGTAATTAAAATGGTAGTAGAATAATCCTGTATATCAGTTCAAATGATACATAAAAATATATCCCTGTATATTTGGATTCAGTGATATTGTTTATTTCTCTGATATTATGTTTGTTTATTTATGTATTTGTAGTTTGTGTGCAATTTGTGTATTTATAGTTTTATGTATTTGTAGTTTGTGTGCAATTTGTGTATTTATAGTTTTATGTGTTTGTAATTTGTGTACTTTATGTATTTATATTTTATGTCTATTTTATGTCTATTTTTATAGTTGTTGTCTGTTTTATGTATTTTAAGTTAGTGTGTATTTTTTATATTTATAGTTTTTTATGCATTTTACACATTTGTTGTTTTTTGTGTCTGGTCTGGTTTCAGCTGTGATATTTATGAAGAAAAGACTCCCCATGAACTCAAACAGCTCATTGAAGGATTCCTACGATGCTTAGAAATCCTAAACAACATCAAACGAACGGCACAAACAAGACGTACCAAAGGACAGCAGGTCTGTGTCAAGTATTACACATTTACTTTTTCATGGCATAAAATAAGGCTCCTTTATGAATCAAAACACTTTGCATGGTTTCGACCAGTCCCAGTCATTTACACTGGTGAGAAAGGTAAGGGAGAGCTTGTGTAACATGAGCAGCTTACCAGTGCTTTCATTTTGTGTCTGGAGATAGCAGTTCAAATCTCAGTGTGACCCACAGAATTAATCCTTAAACCGTTTCCAGTGAGCTCAGTTGGGTGAGCTAGAAAATGTGAGTTCAGGTTCTTAGAATTTGGTGTAGTGCTGGAGTTAGAGTTCAGTGTCTGTGTGAAACTTTCTCACTGTTCTCACTTGCTTGGTTTCACTGCAATATTATTCAGAAGTATCCACATCTGCACTATTCTTCTTCTGGCAGGACATTTAGTGATGAGCATGTCTTTTGTTTCTTCGATTCAGCCGAAGACAGCCCCCTCTACTCCCGTGAAGGGCCCGCCCACCCCACAAGCCGGCACCACTAAAACAGAACTGTTCCCCGAGGAGCGGTTCAAAGAGAATAGGGAAGGTGGGAAAGGTAGCCAGCCTTCTGATGGAGGGACCAGATCACCAGCTGAGACTAAAAAGGTGAAAGAAAGAAAAATGATATTGGTTTCAGTGTTTTTCAGAGTACTTATCTGACTAGGGCTGCTGCAGTTTACATGTATTTAAATGATGTTTGTATACTTGGGTTTTACGTGGGAGTGTATATGATGGGGGTTCAGGCCCACTTCTGGCACAGCTCTGACATAGTTCACTAGATGGGACCCTCTGTCCCCTGTGCCCCCCTCTCCAACTCAACACCCCCAGCCCTACCCCCTGGAGGGTCCCCAACCCACTCCTAACCAAGATATATCAGGTCTGAAGGAACGATTAGGAGGCAGCCACTGTAGAGGCTGTAGTGTAGGCCTGTAGAGATAGCTCACCTAGCCTTGGTTGTATAGGCATGAGGCAACATCCATATCCCAGAGTTTCACAACTGTAAGCCCTTCAGGTCTTGAAGATATGTGTATATATATATATATGCTCAGGTAGAATATGTGTGGAGCAGCAGGGTCTCTGGTAGTCAAAAATGGCACACATAATCACGTCTCATATGACAGAGGTTCAAATCCCTAGACAGGGATGATTTGATGACAGGTAAGATACTGTTCTGCAGTAGGAATACAACCTAAGCCAGAGCTGGCCTGTTCTCTCAGGCCTATGGGAAAGCACTTCACATGACACACCTTAACCTCAGCAATATAGCAAGTGTGAGGGGTGTGGAAAAGGCCCCCAGAGTCCCAAGTCACATGCAAATAACAAAATATCAGCCCAGGCTGTCAGAACATCAGCGGTTTTTCCAGCCAATTTCTTTGTAAACAAACATGCATCTTACTGTTACATTGTCCTATGGTTTTAACCTGGACAGAGTCAGTTTAAAAGAATGATAAAAAAAAGCACAAAAAAATAAATAAGAGCTACGAGAAAATGGCCACTGGTCTACAGCTCACTTACAGTTTTTAACCTAACTCTACATAAATCAACAATTTACGTTGTATGGCTGACCTCGGAAATCACTACATCTGGGTCCACTCTTAATGTATCGAGCATGTAATTGTCATGACGATGTGATGGCCACAGTGCTGGTAATTATAGTAGTTAGGTTCTGGGTAACGCCGAGAGAGCATCCAGCAAGTGGGTCCAGGGTTGTCATTAGTGGTAGTAATGGTAATTTTCTAAGCAGAACCTTTCCTGTGCAGTTGTAAGTACATGTAGTATAAACTTGGTCTTTACAGTGAACTGCTTTTAGCATCCCCTTAGTCAGCAGATTAAAATTTTGTGATGTAGGAATGCTTGTTTTGTTTCAGTTACCCAATCCTCCACCCCCGCTCATCTCCCAGGTGTCCACAGACGTGGCCTCGGTTACCATGAGTTACTCGGAGGGCCAGGGGTCACATAAATCTGGCGACATCTCCAGAGGGTGAGATTGTATTGGATGCAGTATTAAATGACATAACAGTTTTTATAGCCCCGTGACACTTGAGGTGGAATGAGCCAGAACGTAGTCGGAATGAAAATTCTTAGTATATTCCTGGATATGCGAACTGCATTCTGCAAGTTCTGAGTGTATTCTAAACATTCATGTCTATTCTTGTGGCCAGATTGAATGTTTTGCTCATGTTCAAAACTTTTGAGGTGTATTCAAAATGCACCCTGAATTTCGAAAATTATTCATTCTGACTGGTTCTGCTTGATTTCTGCTAATTCCTAATAAGTGTGACGGAGAACTTAGTCTGCAGTGATTTTTGATAATTTTTTTTTGATTCACAAACGAAAGCCATACATTTTAGTGTTGTACATATAAATTTGAAACACTATGTAATATTCTGCCAAGCCAGTGAAACCTTCAACTCAGTAAGCACATAATATAACATAAATGTTGAAACTTTGTATACTGTTGTGCCAAACCAGTGAAATTTTCAACCCAGAAATCATGGACACCATGACCCAATTTATCCTGAAATCTGAAATATGTCCAGGGTTGTTCAGTGCATCATAACCCTAGCATTGCAGATAACAAGTGGACAGGTTGCTGATATTTTCACAGAATTTTGAAATGTTAGAATAGTCACAACGAGGTCTTGATTTTTAACTTAAAATGTGTAAGATATGTGCAGGTAAGTTAGACAAAAGTTCAAAAAAGCTGATGGCTGGCTTTGAGCCATAAAAAACCTGAACTGCTACATTATGAAGTTTGTTTGCGTTCTGTTTTCTTTAGAACTGAAACCGTTGCGTTGAACATGTACAGCATTGGTCATTCATGTAAAAATATAATGTAAGTCTCATTGAAATGTTTTGTGAAGTCATTTGTCAAGAGCCGCAGGTTTATCCGGGTCACTTCATTTTCCTTCACCCAATAAAACTGATCAGCATCATGCACGATAAATCTTCAACCTTTTCAATCATTGAAAGATTTAAAAGCTTACTGTATGCATATAGTTATTGTAAAAGTGAAGCCAAAAATGATTTGTTCGTGTCACCGCAGGTATAATCTTCATAAAGCTATGAGAATTATTTCTCTAGACCTTTCAGTTCTCCAAGAACACATGGAAATATTGCTGTCAGTGATGGTTGAAAAGGTTGGAGAATTAGCGTAGGTGTAAAATTCGTGATTCTGGCATAAATAAACAATTAAATAATTCAGTATGTATACATACTGTTACAGCTTGTCCCCTGAGCCCGTTACAGGCTTGAGTGTGATGTCACCCAGTCAGGACATCGTAGATGCCATGATGGATCCCAAGTAAGTTTCCAGTCGCAAATACAGGATGTGACAATGGCTTAAACTAAAATAGTACTGACTTACTACAGTCTAACGGTTCACATGGCCACCTAGTGCACCAAATATGTTAAAAACCCCAAACTCTCACTGCAAAAAGTGCATATTAAGAGACAAAGAAATGTCAATAAAATATTACTTTTGGTGCTGAAGCTAACATTTTTTCAGTTGAATATCATCCTACCTTTCGAAAGATCACAAGAACTCTCAGACTCAGGCAAAATTGCATCTTAGTCATGGGTGAAGTTTTCTGTCATCTGCTGTAATTTCGGAGTTCTGTACTAAATTTGGTCGGTTGGGTTGAAAGACTGATTCTGTTAAAGTATACATGCACTACACATATAGATGTGTGAAGAATTTTCATCTTTTAGTGGCTATGTAAATTCCATTTGTTACATTTCCGTGCAGAGGGAGAGTAGTTCACATGGGTGAGAACACTGATAGTAAATTTAGGAATAGGTGCAGGTTATCAAAGTTTCAGACGTCTGCTCAGAGGAAATTGATAAATAAAAAGAAATTTGTTTCTTCTGCTTTTGCCTTTTTTGTGTGTGTGTGTTTTTGGGGAGGTGATGCTTCAGAATAAGAGGATTCTTTAAAATCACATGCTTTTTAACAGAGCTGTAATAAAATATGCAAAGCTCATCTCTTGAAACTACAATATTATTGGTTATACATGGATACAGTGTGGGCCTGCACAGATTTTGAGCTATGATAGTGAAATCCATTCAACCAGTCAAAAAAAAAATATAGAAAGTTATAATGATATCCCAGAAACGGTTATGTTTAAAGGCTGGTTATGTTTTTCACCTCTGTAAATTTTCCTTTGCAGTGAAGGCTTTCAGTTCCTGACAAACACTGGGTTGCCTCCATTTTGCTTTGTGTCAGCAGAGGGTGTTCACTGGTGCCTGGCACACATCAGGGGAGTTAACTCTCCCAATCAGGGTATCCAGCTTCTACAGGTTTGCATCAGTATCTTCTGGAACTCTTGGGTTCTAATATATTGGTGTGTGACCAAGGACAAGAAACATTGGTTTTCATGATAGATTTCCATGGATAATTACTCTAAATGACCTAAGCGTTTTAGAGATGTCATAAAATGTTCTATTTGGTACTGAAAGTTACATTTTTCCTCTAGGATATCATTCTACCTTTGAAACAAACCTGAAAACACCTTCCTACAATCAGTAAACTCGCAGAATCAGGAAAACTGAACAGCCTGTAAACACCATTGTAACTCACCAGCTTGCGTGTTTGTTTCATAAGATATTACTTCCTTGTAGAGAAACTATGTGAGTTTTGTTTTAAGCTGAAAGAACAGAGCACATGATTCACAACACTTGTCACTGGTGTATTTTGTCGTTTTTCAAATTTTTTGATCGGTCTTCAAGTATATATTGCTATGTTATCTCTCTCTTTATTTCGATGTTATCGCCCTCCCTATTTCCATGTTATCGCTTTCCCTAAAACCCTTGCTGAGTAAAAGCAATTTGTGGGACTTGTTATTGCGTTGATGAATTTTATGGTGACAGATCAAGTGAGCCAGGCAGGGAGTGATTTTAACAGGAGTAATTATAATAGAAAATTGAGAAATGTGACAGAATTTGCTATATTTCCTACTCCTGTTACAGAAACTGATGAATCAGAAGTACATAAGCCATGCCTCCAGAAATCCCCTGCACAGATTTATCTATGGCTTCTACCTCTATGTGATTTTCCAAAAAGAGACACAAGACAAGTCCAGATCTAGTGGAGGTAAGTTTACAGTTTCATGGCAATTTTGCAAACTGGACAGTCCAGTGGGGTCTACGAACTGGTGACTAGACCCTAAGACCCTGATGTAGAAGATTTCAAAAAAGGTGTCTTAAAACCAAAAACATCAAGCATTGGGATATGCTGAAATATTGTTGAAAATGGTGTTAAATCTTATGCAGTCAGTGAGTGATTGAGACACAGAAATTGAGGTAACAATTTATCAGCAGTTTAATAGGCCTACATGTACTTGTATCATTAATTTTAACTCAAACATTGAAAGCATGACCTAAATATGTGTATTTCACAAAATAATTTCAGTTTTTCTGATGCTTTGTTGTGGAAAGCATGTTGCCATGGTATTATATTGCCCTGGTTATCATGTTGTCTCAGTTATAACTCCGCAAGAAGATGTATTCTATGAGAAAAGGGGTTCGTGAAAGAGCATCACATCTCTCACTTGTCCATCACAGTGAACAAGTTTCAAAGCATCTAACATATGATATATTATCTCTTAAAGTAAAAGACACCTCATGACTGAGGTACTGTTCATTAAAAAGATAGTAAAATTTTCTCGTGAATGAAAAAATTTGTGTTAAATTGTATGAATTCATTGCTGAATTATCTCCATTTTAATTGTGGAGTATTATGCTGCTGACTGGGGATCTGAAGACGCCCATGCTTTTAGACTTACAATAAACTGACCAGTCAGAGGGCTACGAGATATCAGCTGTTTATTAGCTGTGATGTAACAACATAGAGACAGCACACTGTCTTAATGTTACATGTTTAATAAAAACCAGTACGTATTTGTAGAACACTGCCAGTTTTTCTCAACTGTTGTGTTGTGGCGAGAGTAAGTTTCTCAATCATTTCATGTTATAAATTTACATATATACTTGAGTTTCAACCACAACTGTAATAGCTTAATACAGTCTCGGGTGACAAGAGTGTTTAGCGCTTGGAACAATTTCATCACAGCCCAGACAGAATGGCTGCCTTTCAAGTAAACTGACAGAACAGGGTCAAATGTCAATTTAGGCTGTCTTAGTAGTTGTCAGAAAAAAAACGTTACCAAAATAAACATAATATTGTCCAACCTTTTCGGCAACTCGACTTGGAACATGCGCTGACTTTCACTACAGTCCAGCTTAATCCTCACACTTAAAACATTGTGGCTCTAGAGGACCCTGGTAATTGTTAAACACTATAGTCTACTCTCCTCCTTAGGGAGCCCATTTTACAAAGCTCACCTAATGCTTCACTAAGCCCATTCATCATGGGGACATATGTCTTTACTAGATGTTGCCATGGACATTACCCAAAGCACTTAATATGACTACTTTTGTAACACGGGCCCCTTTATTCCTGAAATTTTTCCCAACATTAGGCCTGGCCAAAATGCCATGATTACGTATACTTTCCCAGTGAGTAGCAGATGAACTGCTGTAAATGACTTAAGGGTTGGCCAAAGAAGTACATATTTTTGAGGCAAATAAGTGTCATAAAATATTACATTTGGTGCTGAAACTTCATTTTGCAGGAGGGTATTAGTTTACCTTCCAAACAAATCTCAAAACATCTTCCTTAAATCATTGGAGCTCTCAGGATCAGGAAAATGGGAAGGCAGCATATTTTTCAGTCCTGTGAGGTGGCGCTAGTGTGAAGCAGGACCTTGAGCCATTGTTATGTCAAAAATTGTTTCTTGCACAGCGACTACTGTGCTAATTTATTGGTTTCTGTTATAACATTGTGCTGTCTATAATATGATGTCAAGGTCCTGCTGCCAGTTGTTTGATGGGTCCTTATTAGCAACTTAGTCATTTAGGATACTTAAGGCTCAAGGCACAAAATTTTTCAGGTGTGTTACTCTAGTACATGTGATCTATGTATTTTCTTCCTGCTCAGACCTGGACAGTCAGTTCAGCTCTCACTTCTCCATCGAGTGGTGTGAGGTAGCAGTTGACCCTGTGGACCCCTTTCCCCTACACCTGGGGCAGGAAGCTATCAGCGGCCAGAACAACCTGGAGGACCCAGAGGCTAAGAGGAAGATGTCTGGAGGTCTGACCTCATCCCTGGAGGACTGGAGATCACAGAGCGGGCTACCGGAGCATGACCTCACTGCAGGTAGACTGGGGGATATGTTGTGGGATATGCCGAGGGATGGGCTGGGGGATAGGCTGTGGGAAGACGTTTGGGAACCTGGCCTCATCCCTGGAGGATTGGAGATCACAGAGTGGGCTGCCAGGGCATGACCTCAGTGCAGTTACACTCAGGGATAGGCTGTGTGGGATATGCTGGCGAATAAGCTGGGCATTGGCTGTGGGATGGCTGTGTCAGATAAGCTATGGGATATACTGGGGATAATCTGTGGGATATGCAGGATAATGTGCTGGGAATTGGGGGTGGAATATTTTGTCTTAAATATCTACTTCAGTCCTGAAGACTTTTGAAAGATTTTCAGTGTGAATGAAAATACCTGCAGATTAATATGATTACATGTATATGAGAACAAGAATTGCGAATTTGTTAATCATTACTTGGTGGCAAATAGCTTCAGCGTATGTGATGCCTAGCACTGTCTGAGTGAGATGTTTTTACTGCTCACTCAGTGGTCACAGCACCGTTCCTTAGCCTCACAGGGCCTTGTGTCAATGGTACCAGACAGCAGCTGTGTGGTTGTGAGACTCACGGTACCAGCATTTGCCCTGGATGTATTAACTGCCATACCTTTCGGCTGGTTTGTAATTCAAGGTTTAAAACTACAGAACTGTGTGACAATCCTTCTGCTCTGTACCATGCAGTAAAGGCACCATGCGGTGAAAGATTTGCTGCGTTTTTCTCAACTTTTTCCAGATTAGCAAACCACCAGTTGATAAGATTATGTCATGTGGTTCAGGTGCAACTTTATATCAGGAAGGTTGCCAGGTAGCTGAGGGATGTGGTGGTTTCCGTAAGACTCTGAATCTACGTTCTGTTTTAAATCTTTAAATATTCTTGAAAATAGTATTACAATTTGATAAAACGGCAATAAAATTTCCATTTGCTAGGATCTCTTTACCACAAGTTTGTGAATGTAGATGTTGACCCGATGTCCAAGGTAAAGCGGCCAGAGTGGGCCACAGCCAGGTACCACGCTAATTACAGTCCTACCTGCGCCTTTGAGCTTCAGGTACAGTGGATGGTTGCCACAGGTACCGTGCTAGGAGAACTGGTGAGTTATTTCCCTTGTGTGAAGGGTTTTACTGAACTGTTTTGGACCTAAGATAAAATTTATAGATTGTTAAAATTTGTTAATGATTGATGAAGAAGTTTCTTTTGTTGAAAATTGTGCCAAACAATACAATACTACCAGTCTAATACTACACTGTTGTACCTTCAAAACTGATAGATAAGGTACTGTTCTGGACCTGAAAATCCTCTCAAAAACGAAGTGATTTTTTTTGTTGCTGAAACATAGAGTTTTCAGTAGTTGATAAAGGTTTATGTGTGGAATGAATGATTATAACTTTATGCCACATCGGCAGTTTTGTAGCCATGCCGTGGCAAGGCTTATATAGGGCCTGAAATAGATGAAAACTGGACAAATATGTTTCTTCACAGTTGTATAATGCTTGTTGATCATGCTGTAAGCTGATCATTTCAACATATGATAGGTGACAGTTATATCACCCTATAGTTGACATACACACAAAGTGTGTCTTCTCATTCAGATGGGAATGGATACAATCTATTACATACATATACTTGTACATTCATTCTAGATTTTCACAGTTTGACATAGTTATCTGATCATTTCAGCATGTAACAGTTACTGTGGTATCAGTCTGTTGATCACATGCACAAAAAGTATGCCTTCGCACTCAGATGGGATGTACACATATTTCAGACATTCACAGTTTGACATGGTTGACATTGCAGGTGTACAGCTGGGCGCGAAAAGCAAGCTCTTGTGGGTTCCACCTACTGCCTGTGCCTGTTGACCCCTTTGACCTACCCTACACCCCCAACTCTGACCCCCTGCGAGGCCCCACCTTCGTCCCCCTCAGGATGGAGTGCTTGCTGAAGGAAGGCATGCAGAAGATCTTTGAAGGTAACGTGTTGGTAATGCTATTCAGCACCTTGTTGAGTCAATGCTCAAACTAATCTGTATTTCTATGAAATGAAAATGGCAATGTTGAGCTGTTCCAAGTAATATAATAGGACTGGAGTAGCCATTTTATACAAAATTAAACTGAAGAAAATGTTGTTATTTGAGCATCAAAAATACTTAATTTGATTAAAGCTTAAAATATGTCAAAAAAACTTAAGAGGTAGTTTTATGGATATGTGTATGGAAAGATATGAAGTGCATTCTGGTTGAGGTACACGTGCAGAACCTTTCTGATTTCAGACTGTGATGAAGATGAAAGAGCAGAGAGATTACTGCATTTCCAAGAGACCATACTGAAGAGGTAAAACGTAAATGAATGAAGAACACATGTATTTCATGTATGTTTAGGATGACATTGGTACCTTTTCCACATAACATTTAACTAATTGATTAATGATGAAAGTGCGACGGCAAACAATAGAGCCTACTAAAGATTCGACTTTGGCAGGAATTGTCGGAATGAAAGCACTGCTTATCAGTGTTTGTATTGTATTTTGTATTGTGTACGGCTGCATTAAATTGATTTCTGAAATCATGTCTTGTATTTTTTTTTTTACCTAAAAACCTCTGTTTTTTGCTCTTAGCAACTGCATTGGAGAGAGACTCTTGTGTCATTGTACTGCACTAGCATGCTAACCACTGTGCTACAGAAGCCCATAGTGGATAAAATATTTTTGAAAAATTGTAAAGAAAACCCTTGATGTTGTAGGTATGGGTTCATGCAGAGTGGCGTTCGCCTGCCCAACCTGCAGACGTACAAGGACTTTGAGGAGACTCAGCACCACTTCACACACTGTACGGGCGGGATGTTTGTCCTCATCCCGGACACTAGGGCCATCCCTGCCCAGGATTCCTCATACAACCTGTCATATGCTCAGAAAGCCTCACTGCTGCATCACGACTACATCGCCCGTCAGACCAGTAGGACGGAAACGCCTGCAAGTCAGGCAGAACAGGTGAGCTCAGGCAGAACAGGTTAACGTAGTCAGAACGAGTGAGGCCAGGCAGAACAGGTGAGCTCAGGCAGAACAGGTGAACCTAGTCAGAACGAGTGAGGCCAGGCAGAACAGGTGAGCTCAGGCAGAACAGGTGAGATTAGGTAGAACAGGTGAACCTAGTCAGAACGAGTGAGGCCAGGCAGAACAGGTGAGCTCAGGCAGAACAGGTGAGCTCAGGCAGAACAGGTGAACCTAGTCAGAACGAGTGAGGCCAGGCAGAACAGGTGAGCTCAGGCAGAACAGGTGAACCTAGTCAGAACGAGTGAGGCCAGGCAGAACAGGTGAGTTCAGGCAGAACAGGTGAGGTTAGGCAGAACATTTGAGAAAGAAGGAATGACAGTTAATATTGGAATGGCAGTATTTCAGCCTTGTCTTGGCGAGTCAGAGAATTGGGGAAGTGGAGACAGCAGATAGTATTTTGTATGGAGATTCTTCATAGCACCGTACATTTAATAAGTCAGGACATTTTGCAGCTGTTCCAGTTTTCTTCACCTATAAACTTAACTGCCATCATATTATATAAATGATAAATTCACAACTTAAATAAACAAAAAAAACAAGTGCTTCCTATGTAAAGTTCTAAAAATTCAGTCTGTGGCAATTTCTTTCTCCTGAAAAAGTGTGTTTTTAGATGCAACTAAATGTCATTATGTGTTTCTTTTGGCGCTGAAACTGAAATATTTTTAGGAGGATGTTACTCTCCTACCTTGACCAAACATTAAAAATCCATTCTCAGATCAGGCAAGTTGAGCAGCTGAGTTGTAGATAGAAATTTAGGTTATTCTTCTTAGAAATGAGTCAGCTCTTAGTAGTTTAAAAGTATGTGAGGTAATTATTGGCTGCCAAAAGGGCCTCTATTAATTGATCTGTCAGTCTGTCTTCTTCAAAGAATATGGAAGCAAAATTTTCTGTCCTTTTCACTTTGCCTGGTGTGACATCACGCATGGAATGCTGACTTGTGTCCTCAAATGACACTGCCCTTTCAAACACTCTAGACATCATGCCAGCATAAATGCCTTACTTGATGTCACATATCCCCGATAAAACATCATATAAGGAACATTATGACATCAAGAAAACTATCTGGACACTACCCAAGATTTTGTTTTGTTTAAGAATCTTCATATGGGTTACATAGTGTAATTCATCAAAAATATTTTTAAACTGTGGTGTTAAGTTTGTTCTGTAGGCTTTCTTTCATTTAATTCTAACATTTCAATGTAGTTTGTATTCTGAGCAGAATGGCAGTTTAACATAAATGAGTACAAGACAACATTGATTCTGTGAGAGATTTCAAAGCTGTTGCAAATTTGCCTGATTGTGTATTTTATGACGGGCAGTTATCAAACATCATTTGTGTACATTTTGTCTTGTATTTTCACAGGCCAGGAGCGATGAGCATACAGCACACATAGGCTTCCTGTGGAGCTGGAACTTCATGTGTACCAAACGCTGGCGCTCACCAAACACTGGGGACGAAGTTTACCAGGACAAAATGCTCGCAGACTTCCGCGATTTTACCTCCAATTCAGAAGAACGACTCGTGAACTTCTGGAAGGAATATCGAGAAATTAATTTCCCACATTTGTGGGGGCAGTTCTCCTGTGCATCTGCCCAGGACAGCTAAATTTCATGCACAGATTTGATTTCTGACAGCATTTTCACGAATATGCGTGTTATGAAAGAGCTACATGTTGCAGGTAATATTTAAAAAAAAAATTAATTTATTATGTTTCTGAAAAAGTTCACCGAAGTATTTGTGTAGGGTTCTCGTAGAGATAACCATGTTACTTCAGATCATTGTTAACTTTGTGCTCAAGATTTTTTCTATCATGCGATGGTGGAATTGGAGTGTGCCAAGTAAACCACCACCCAGAAATCTAAGCATCATCTGATAAGGGAAAAATTATTGAATATATCTTTAAACACCAATCAAATCAATTAATACTCACGGAAACAGATAGTGTTTGTCAGAATTCTTGAATTTTAAGTCACCAGATGAGTGCAGTGTGAAGAAGTGGTAGAAAAACAGTATGGTAATGAAGAGTTCCACTCATGAAGATGATTAATCATGTAAATACAAGTGTGGAAATCAAAGCTTGGAATTTTCTCCTTTATTTTGGTCAGTACCATCATGTTTGCACTGATCATTATTAATTCCATGCCTTAGGAGGAGGTTTAAGATTTGCCCTGTTGGCAGTTGTTTGAATATAAAATGTAAATACTGAATTGAAACAATTTTTTCTCTCAATAGATGGAAATTGAAAACCATCAAGTTTTTCAAGTACAGCAGTTAATAGAATCAGGTGTTTGGGTGAAATTTCAGACTTTACAACAGTCAGGAATTGGTTGTGGTATAGAGCTGAAAACTTCAAGGCTCAAAGAACAATGAAGTTTGAAGCCCATTGTGCAACTTCTCTGGTAAACATGCATACATGTGCATGTCTGTATATTGAAAGCAATGTAATCATTCATGTGTATTGTGTAAATCATGTAATTAATGTATTTAATGGATGTTGAATGTGACATGTTGTGTAATATTATATACACACTTTTATCTTTTAATTTATTTTAAGCTTTTTGGCATGTACAGTTACATGTATGATATGGATTGTGTTTATGTCCCTGTTGGACATTTTGTCATGTAGCATATGGTAGGAAGAGCTACTTAAAGGGAAAGACCACACAAAAATAAAGATATGGTGAGTGAAAATACGATTAAAAACTCTGTCTGAAAATATCTTCTGATTTTTTTTTAGATTTTTTTCCAGTCATTTAAATGCAGTCATATGGTGTGATTATATGGTGGGTTTTATAGACCACAGTGGTAATGTGGTTCTCCAGTGACATCACCCATACCTTTCTCTGGCCTTAAAGTAGAAATTGAATGTCATATTACCTTTTAAACACACAGGCTACATTCCAGGAGTACATTTCTCAAGAACTTTATTCAGAGGTACAGATAAAAGGTGTGCAAAGGTTTGTGTCCTCGTCATCAGTCCATAAAACCTACCATGCAGTGAAAACATCTGACTGCATTTAGTTTGGTAAGAAAAATCTAATAAATTCAGCACAGGTATTTTCAGACACAGTTTTTAATGATCTTTACACTCACAATAATTACATATTTGAGTGGTCTTTTACTTTAACGTAAACATTTAGATTTCTACATGTACATGGCAACTAATCAGTATTACATGTACAGCTGTAGCCTTGTTGGGGTAGAGCAGCTGTACCTGAGAATTGCTTCAGGAAAAGGGTGTGCTGAAGTGCTGAAATTTGTCAACCTTTTCACAGTTTGTTCATATATCAAGATATTAATATTTTCAGCACATTCTTCTGTATAGACTGATAAAAATATACCTTTTTGAAGCCCTGAGAAATGTGGTTTAGTCTCCAAAATCATATTAAGAAGATGCATAAATCACACCGAAAGCTGCTGTTTGGTATGCACTAAGGCTGAGAAATTAGGGTACACCCATTATGTAATAGTCGTCAGTCTTGGGAAGAAATCATTTACACTGATGAATATTGTTGTTTAATGCATAAACAATTAGTCATCCATGACAATATCAGTTGAGTGCCAATTTGGCCTGAGATAGGACACGTCTCCTGTGATCTGGGATGCCCGCCCCTAGTCAAATGCCCTACTGGTGCCAATATCAATACCTCCACTGTTGTTGAGGGTATAAGGGTAATTGCAGCCTTTCGTAGTTTCGTAGTTTTGATGACACTGGGATCATGATAATGGAATGTGGAGTCATGTCCTCCTCTCTCCTCCCATCACCTCAAGTCCCCCTGAGCAACAAAAGACTACATGTACCACATTGAAATTCATAAGGTGCAGTTCCATATTGCATTACAAACTACCCTATTTCTTCAAAAGTCTCAAAAAGAATTCAGAAAATACATGTAGGAAAATTAGCTTGCTTATGAAGATAGATACTCAACTGTGAACAGTTTGTCAGATTATGGTTTAGTTCACCAAGTTTCCCATGATGTGATGTTATAGCTGTTCATATGTCATAACTGGTGGTATGATGTCATAACTCATGGCAATGCTGTTATGTCATATTTCATGATACGATGTCATAACTCATGGCAATGCTGTTATGTCATATTTCATGATCCGATGTCAAAACTCATGGATGATATCAGAATTTAAGATGTAACCTGGCAAGAATTAGTAGCTTATTTATACATGTTTAATACAAGGTAAAATGGTCACTTGAACATACATTGCTTGGATCATGGATTTTCTTGCAAGTTTTTTGTGCAAGGTAAATAAATTTTCTTGATGATGATATTGCTAGGGGTTAACCAGTGCTATGTTTACATGATATGAAAGCTTGAAATTGTAAATAAATGTACAGTCTTTTTTATTCTTGTCGTTTGTGAATTTCTTTACCTTAATTAGTTTGCTGTAAGTTTACAGTGGAGCTGGGACATGGACATTAAAAACCCAAGAAAAAGTACATGGCGTACTTTGTGTACATGTGTTGCTGAGTGGCACCTTGTGATTGTCAGCTCAAGACAGCCGATGTACAAGCTGCTGCTGTGCGATTTGTACTACCATAGCTACATCAGCTTTGAAGATGCGACAATTCACGATGTGCAACATGCAATAGTTGGGGTTTTTTTCACACCAAGTGATACATCCTGAAAATGCGACAGCATGTCGATTTGTCATTCTTTATGCACGAGATAAAATACACAAACACATGTGACACTCATGGAAACAAACGTCACAGAATACAAGGAAGGAAGGGTAGACCAATTGTATTCCATCAGTATACTGTGTACATGTTTGGCTGAACATCTGATGTGTGAAAGGTTGTTAGTCATTTTCCAAAGGTCGCTGGTTTATTGCAAGCAATTCAGTTTCCTCCACCATGTCTCCCATAAAATTCATCATCCTTTACGTCAAAAATTCTCAAGTATGGCAATAAGCAACAATGAAATAAATAACAGGGCTTTCAGTGATCTTGTATTTCCTATACACATATTTTGTAAAACCCTCCTATAATCCCTATATATAGACTAAACACACGCAAAAAATTGTAATGTCTTCAGTTGCTGCTATGGCTGGCCTTTGCTAATAGTGTCCTGTCTGAACCTCACCTCTCAAGCTGTCTATTGTCTTGAAACGCTACAGAGTGGCAGTTTACCCTTCCATACACTGTTCTCACAATAGTATCAGTGCAGATCTGTTAAGGCGTGAACTGTCTGCCAATATGATTTTGATGTTGGGGAGTTGGCAAGGCCACATGGATTGTGTATGTAAGTGCATCTTTCTACAGTTCAGATACCTATGGTTTGTTCAAAAGCTTCCTATATTTTCCTACAATATAGTACAAAAATTACTATATTTTGGCCAAAAACTTCCTCTATTTTTCCTCTATCTTTTGGAAGAGAAATCCTGAGAGCCCTGAAATAAAATAAAGCTTGGTTGCCTTGCTATTGTCCTCTGATTCCAAATGTCAGAGTTACACCTTTTTCTGCAGAGGTTCATCAATGCACTATTTCCAGAACAACGCATGATAACCGATTCTGTTCTATTAAAATCATCACAAGGGCCTCCACAGCAGAGTGGTTAACATGCTATAGTCTGTTTCCTCAATAACCTTGTAGCTTATATTCAGCTATGTACAAAATGATATGTGTGTGTAAAAGCAGTCATACAGCACTACAAAAGTTGCCTTTGGTCAGCGACATGTCACATCTCATACTCCACACATTGATATGTTGGCCATCTATATTACTTCAGAGAAAATGCAGTGGCAATACTTTTCAAAATTCAAAATGTTAAACTCCATAAGTTTGTTTTCCACAGTAAAAACTCATTGCTTCACGTCACATCATGCAGGTCAGTGGATGTGAGGAGTAACAGCATCCCTTGCTGTTAGAACAAATTCTGAACAGTAACAAAGCTTTTGTTTGAGGGAATAAACTTTGTAGTCATAACAGAATTTCCTACATTTTAAATCTAAAGCCACACTGTCCTGAGATCATACAGCTACAAGCACTTTCGTTCAATAAAGTTAAATTACAGTAAAACATGGTAGTGTCAGAAACAGGGTTTACAATCAAGGTGATCAGAGTTTAGGCAAAAGGTGACACTCTCTGTGAAACATGGTGGGCTCCACCCACTGTCATAATTTTTTTTAATAATTATGATGTCACCTGAGGCAATAAAGTCTTCACCCTGAAATTAAGCTTATGGAGTTTAACAGTTTAAAGTCTTCTACTGCATTTTCTTGGCAATAATATATGACATCTTACATACCATGGTGTACAGACTGTGGTGTTACATGTTACTATTAAGCTGTGGATGGTTCTTACCAACATAATGTTGATTGTTGCAAATGAAATAATCTTCAGTACCTTCCAACTGAACGGGAAGCCAGCATGAGCTGATCTTGAACTCAGTGACCATACTGGTGAGAGGCTCTTGGGAACTGTACAGCGCTAACACAATAAACACCCCAGCCATGGAGACCAAATCGGATTGATCATGGTCCTCTTGTATTTATTAATTTATCTATTTTATTGGTGTTTTACCCTGTATTCAAGAATATTTCACTCATCCGATGGGGACCAGCACTATGAAGGGAGGAAACCAGGGGTTCTCCTGTAATACATGCATACTACGCTACCAGTTCAAAATTATATGTCATCCCAAAGGCTGGAATGAAGAAAAAGGCTACACAGCTTTGGCCCAAATCCCACTAGGTGGGGAATTTCAAAGGCTAACTTTACTGAAAACTTTTGGTCATGATCAGAAGTAGCCACAGTTCTTCTTTCTGGCTAAATCAAGCCTTGCCTTAACCTCGTATATAGTACATGAGCCACTCCTGAGATGAGGCAGTTATTTGTGAACTCCAAGATAAGCTGAACAAAAGGATAATGATTCACTTCCACAACATGTCCTAACTCTACTTCACCAGAGGGATCCGATTCAGCCTGAGAAATTTGATGAATGTAATCATGATCACTTAATTCTGATTGGTGGGACCTTGCTCTGATGTCACAGTCATCTGGGATGTACCTTGTTCTATGAACCCCCATCCAGTTTTCTAGCAAACAGCTCATGCATGCTGGGAAAAGCTGCTCCACTATGGACTGAGGTGTAGGCAAACTGTCAATCTGTCCAATATGAGACTGCTTAAAACTGGCAACCCGTTCACTGATTTTGTCCTCTAATGCAGAAAATTCTTTCCCAAGCCATTCACTGAGCACACAGAGAACAAAGTTTTTCTGGGGATCTAGGCCAAAGTGATTTTTCAAGGGTTCAGACCTCAAATCTGATTTACGGCACATGAAATTTGTGTATGAGCGTAAAAGACACACTGGAAATATAGTATCATTTTCTGTGAACAGGCAAACTAAGCAAAACGTTAAAACTGTTTTCAAAGCTGTCAGTGTGTTTCGCTTTTCCCCCAATTCCACGCGGTAATCCAACATATCGGCAACATTGTGTAAAATAACTTCCAGCTGGCGCTGAATATCTCCCAGTTTGTACACATTCCTCAAATCTTGATGTGAGTGTGACTCTCTAGGAATCTGTGACCTTACAGAGGCACGGTCAGTTGATGAACTGCTGCAGACAGCTTCCTGCGGCACTGACTCCAGTCTTTGAACTGCACCACAATCACTGGAGGGTCCGTGTGTACATCCTTGTTCAATTAACATGTCACAGTTTGAGTCCATTATAACACTCCTGATATCTGTGTCAGCTGGAAGAGGGTCATCTTCAAACCTCTGTATCCATACCTCCTGAAAAAACAGGACATGACTCAAATCGAAATAGTACACTGGCAGCTCTTATGGGTAATTAGAATTCTGTTCAAATACATGTAACTCGTTTTGACCAAATAAGGTGTCAGGCCTCAGGAATTATTTACCAGTCAGGATGTCTGTGTGCAAGGTTGAAAGGCAGAACTGATGTCACATAATCACGCAACATTGAGCTAAAAACAAAGTAGAATGCGCTGTGAGATTTCATTGGATGACCTAATTTGGCAAGATTATGTATTTTTAGGACCCACCAGTTTCTCTGTTTTGCCATTTTAGCACTGAGAAAGGCTGGAAGGAGCAGAGGTAGGGCCTTGCCAGACTTACAAAACTAAAATTACAGAGTTACATGCATCAAGCATGTCATAAAAATATAGCTCAATTTATGCCTGTTTTCAACCCTTGTCCAAATTAATTAGAGGTTATAAGGTGAGCAGTCACCTCTTATAAATATTATGTACAACATAAGCAGTGCTCACCCTCAGGGACATCAAGCACTCGCGGACAATAGCTCTGGGTTGATACTCAAACACAGCCTGGAACAGACCCTGAACGCTGTAAAACCACACCTCCTGGCTATTGGTAATATCTGATATGCGATGACCTGGACACACAAATGCATTTGTGACAGATCTATTTATTTATTTATTTATTTGATTGGTGATTTTACGCCGTACTCAAGAATATTTCACTTATACGACAGCAACTAGCATTAAGGTGCAAAGAAATCAGGCAGAGCTCAGCGAAAACCAACAACCATACATGCACACAGCTTGCTGGCAGACCTTCTCCGAGATTCTTGTACAACCAGAGAGGAAGTCAGCCAAAGCTTCACTCCGGGGCCGACTCAGTGGGAGGCTCTAGTGGCACTGAAAATCATGAAGTAACACTGGGCCATCATTAAAAAAAATGTTGTTGGGTGTAAACCAACAGAGGCCCTATGTTGTTATTAAAATTTTGATTGAAGATTTTCTTATATTTCTCTGTTGATGTCAATCTTGTTAAAACCTCATTAGCCAGAATAAAAAAGGAAGAATTCCCTACTGAAGTACCCTATTCTCTCTGATGGGGCTGAGTTATGGCCAGCAAAATTTTATTTACACATTGCCAAATATATACTAAACAGGCAGTAAGTCCATGCAAAAAAAATTCTTTGCTGATGAGAGTGAAGGTACATGTATTCACATGTTCAACATCGGGTACATGTATTCACATGTTCAACATCAGGTACATGTATTCACATGTTCAACACATGTATTCACATGTTCAACATCAGGTACATGTATTCACATGTTCAACATCAGGTACATGTATTCACATGTTCAACATCAGGTACATGTATTCACACGTTCAACATTAGGCACATGTATTCACATGTTCAACATCAGGTATATGTATATGTCTATCTCTTTGTTCAAAACTGACCTTAGAAAGGGGATTACTAGATTTTTTGGGCTTTAACTGGTGACAATACTGACCTTAGAAAAGGAATTACTAGATTTTGTGGGCTTTAACTGGTGACAATACTGACCTTAGAAAAGGAATTACTAGATTTTGTGGGCTTTAACTGGTGACAATACTGACTTTAGAAGAGGAATTACTAGATTTTGTGGGCTTTAACTGGTGACAATACTGACTTTAGAAGAGGAATTACTAGATTTTGTGGGCTTTAACTGGTGACAATACTGACTTTAGAAGAGGAATTACTAGATTTTGTGGGCTTTAACTGGTGACAATACTGACCTTAGAAAAGGAATTACTAGATTTTGTGGGCTTCAACTGGTGACAATACTGCCCTGCAGCCACAAAAGGAAGCATGTCACAAAAGTAAAAATTTCCCAAATTCAGATCATGAGTTTCTCTTTTTTATATGACTTAGGCATCCTCTTATTTTGTCTTTAACAAGACTCTAGTTATCCTCTTTTTACAGTTTTAGCCTGGTGTAAACAGACACTTTGGCAAAATACTGTTGATGTTAGTTCTCATTTGCTTTCTGGAGTTTGAATGCCAATTGTTTCCTTTTGCCATTCCATGACAGAATACGCAATGGCTGACGCTCTTGTCTGTTTGTGGCTGTAGGTGCAGTCTAAAACCACTTACTCTAATTGACCTAAAATTTCCCTCAGGAAAATGAACTTTTAGATGCAAATAAATGTTGTAAAATATTAAGTTTGGTGCTGAAACTTACATTTTTCTAGTGGGACATCATCCAACCTTTCAAATAAATCTCAATATACCTTTCTATGATTACTAGAACTCTCAGAACCATGCAAAATGTGCAACTTTGTCATGGTCGAAATTTTAGGTGATTTAGGGTATCCTCCACCAATATGGTATGCATATCTGTACGTCTCCTGAAGGAAAGTTTGTCAGAAACTTGCCTATTTTCAGCTGTTTACCCAGAGCACTCCAGTTTCTTCTGCCCACAAAAGCTAAGGTCTATAAGCATAAAATTCTAGAGAATGGCATTAAATACTAATAATACTTCACTTAGAGAAAGTCAGCAAGTTTTCATGGCATCAAATAAGAATCAAATAAATGTAGGCCTACATATCAAGCACACCGAATTTCTTAACATAAAGTTTAAAATTTCAGACAGACATGCAGCTATGATTTAGCCTTGTCACCCCATGAAACTGCAACACTGCAGGCACTAAAACCTTTAGCCACACTATCTTCTTTTTTTTTCTCTACATCTCACTCAGAGCACATAACAAAATTTCCATTTACGCCTACCTAAGAGTTTCAGTTTTGTTGCCATTCCCTGTTTTGAATATCGACTGTGGACCCTTGGATAGTTTTTTGGTAACTGGGCAATTCCTGACAAAACATCTGACGCCAAAAACATCGGAATAAGGTGTCCCTGGCAACAAAAATGTGACATCATAAAAGGATCACTACCTGTTTTGGGGCACCTCCAGCTGACAAGGATTGTACATTACTCAACAACATATGATGATAATGAATCCTTAGAGTGTATACATATATATATATATATTCCATCGACTTGTGGCAGGGCGAGTCCATGCCACCAAAGTGCTGTTGTCATTGAAACATCATGCCGAAGACACCAGACACGAGACTTGCCCAGTCACATTGTAATGACGTCAGGTCGACCAGTCCTTTTTCCATGCTCTAACCTCTGAGTGCTGAGTGCTAAGTGAGGTTGCAACAAGTACCATTTTTAAAGTCTTTGGTATGACCTGACCCAGAATTGATCCTGGATCTCCCAACCTCGCGGCATATGATCTAACCACTGCCATATGTGCCTGGAGAGCCAGGGCTGCTGGGTAAAAAATGGGTCAGCTGGCTGGATAAAAAATTCCTCAAAAAGCATTGGGCTGACTTAGTAGGTGTAGGATACCCGGGCAGGTTTTAAGGCCGTCCACTACTATCAGCCTATGACTATGTATGTGAACATACACCTAATCACAGTCCTACAGAACTAGGTGCTAAACTAATCTCTGCCTCTAACAGACTTACACATGCCATACCAACATATTACCTGACAGATTCCATGTTCAGTTCTTAGGAAGATCGACATGAGAATTTGTGTTAAGAAGGAGCTATACAGTGTTGGACACGTTTTCAGACATTTATTTAAACCAACCTGCAAACCAAAGAACGTTTAATTCCCTAAGTGCAGTCATTTAAAAACTTATTTCTATCACACTCTTTTCGTAAAAGACGCACCCTGCCCCCACCGGCACCCCAGCTGAAATGTTTAATTCCACGGCACTCTATCAGTGATCACAACAAGCTAGCTCTAAAACTAATAGCCGTGACAACATGATACGCTGGCGCTATGGGCGACAAGCAAAAAGGAAAGACAGCAGAGAAAACAAGCCTGTCATCCGCCCCAAGTTGTACGTTAGCATGGTCATGGAGGTATGGTGGCCATGGCATTGCAGAGTTCACAAACTATCTAACCACGCACCTGTGTGTGTGTTTTGGACATTAAGTCGTCGATAATGGGAACATAGATATTTCCACTCTTGGCCAAGTACAAATATCGTATCCTGTGACAACCAAGATAAATGCTTGGCAATTTAATCGCCGATATTCTTTCGCAGCTCATGTTCACAGAGCACCTGCGCAAGTAATAATTCGTCTGCATTAGCTTTTTATTCAGTGCGGTATTATTAGGATGTAAAGAAATCGTCACCAATATAAGAATATATTTTAATGATTTTTTTATGAAAAGAAATAAACTTTAAAAAAGTATATTTTACAAAAATTTTGTGCAATCAGCATTCACGATTTGCGAGTTCCGCGGGAGTTGTTCGAAATGGCAACAGACGTCTTCGGCGATTCTTCTCTTTTTGATGAATTTGAAAAGGAGAGACTACCTGAAAGCTCCTACATCAAAAAAGAAACAGAAGAAGCAGAAACCGACACGGATAAAAGCTTTGTGTTTAAAGCGGATGACTTTGAATCCGATTCTGACAATTCTTCTAATGAACCCGACACGGATGCCGAAGAACAACAACAACAAAATAATGAAAAGAAGAAAACCAGTGTTGACTTTGATTCAGAATCAGAGGATGCAAAGATGGATTTTAACACAACTGATGCAGATACATCAGAAGTGAACGGTACAGACGAAAGTCCCACCACTACCGCTACTCGGGGAACATTAGGATCATCCACCAAATGTGAAAACGAAAGTGTGTCAAGGTTGAAGAAGGATTGTATCTTTTGGAGTTCTGTCAGTTGTGAACAAAGTGTAGCTCAAGTGAGAGTTTAATTTGTTGCACAGACCTTCATATCAGTCAGAGCCCTTGCCCTAATGTGACTTTCTTTATCTAGTTTCCCCGTATTAGACTTGTTTGAGCACCCGAACACCTAGCTGCAACTGCTCAGATGGTTACTGAACTAACGTACATACCATCGTCGCAAATGTTACCTGTTTCAAAACTTTAAGTTCATTCCCACACATTTCAGTTTAGCCCGGCCGTCCCTACCACTGCATTTCAAGTGAAGCAGGAGCACCATGGAAGCCCGCTCCCAAATCATATTTTTCATATTTTTTGTAAACTTGCACAGATCAACTTCATTTACAATACTCTTTGTACCTATGGTAAAATCAACAAGGTACGAGTCTTCTTTCACATGAAACTTCAATCACGAATGTGACAACATGGTGGATAGTGACTTGCTCAGGTGAGTGAGTGGTATATGTTTCATTCCTAGTGAGCCACTGCAGCGATGTGGGAAAAATATGATTAGGGAGCAAACTTCCGTTGTGTTTCTGCAGCACATGAAATGCAGTTGTAGGGACGGCTTTGACTTAATTCTATAAAGTTAAATGTGCTACAATATTTTGTATTTCTGACATACATTGGGTCAGTAGGTGACACATGCTTTCCCAAACGCAAAACTTTTTGGCTAATAAAGACTACCTCTGTCACTGTAATCAATCTGTTTCTATCTCTAATGTATAACCCATGTCCTGAGAGCCAGATATATGTATAAATATCCACATTTTGTCATACTGTGGTATTGTTTTCCAAAAAGACTTTCCTGCAAAATGAAACATAAATTTTGAAAAGGACAATGAAACCCAGATTTTTACCCTAAGGAGTGTTGAAAAGGGAAGGGTTAAATTTTGTTTTCATAGCCTGTAACAGTATGCCTCATAAAGCAAATAACTGCTATTGTCTTTGTTCTATAATATTAATCGGCAGCAACTTTACATCATACATTAACCTCAAGACAAGGTATATCTTCAACATTGCTGTTATATAGTAGTTTGCCCGGCGCAAGTTTCATACAACCGGTTCCAGATTTATACCCATGACCGTTGACACATGCATGTATGGTTGTGGGTCAGCAGGTGATCATGAGTTTTCCCTGTCTTTGCCCGGTTTTTTGGAGACCGCCTTCGTATAAGTGAAATATGCTTGAGTAGGGCGTTAAACAATAAGCATTCATTCATTCATTCTACCATAATGCTAGCCATTATGAAATGTTCTTGAGTACGATAAAACATCAGTCAAATATATCAAATATCAAATTGTTGGTGTGGTGTTACTGCCTTAACTTGCTTTCAGATGAGAAATGTAAGAAATTTACCAGGCTGCTGAATTCCACAAGGTAAGTACTTCAAAGTGTAGCTGGTAATCCAAATCAAAATTTATTTGTTTGTTACAATGGCTAATCACAATCTACAGTGCTTGCAGTGGTTGGCCTAAATATTACAGTAATATTTTGTATGGGGCTTGCCTTCTCCTTTAAAGTCAACCCTTTTTTTTTTTTTTTTGGATATTTAAAATCTATTCAGCAGTTTAATAGAGAAGTCATGCAGATACTGTAAGCTGTATGCATGTATAGCGTTGTTAATACAACATGTCACTATCATAGAAACTGAAGCTTTAAGGTAAAATATGTTACCGTGGGTCCTCTCTGGCTCAGATGGTTAAAGCACTGGCTTGCCGTGACTGTCAAGCCCTTGGTCAAGTGTCTATATCTAGTTTTAGCTGTTTCATCAGTGTAAGTGAAGAAGTTTGTCAGGTACCTGGAAATGGCTGGTGGTTTTCTCGGATTTCCTTCACCCACAAGTCCAGGTGGAGTACAGAATTAAACATCAGTCCCATCCGAATTAGCTGCACCCTTCCATTAATGAGCGTGTGATTTTCCAGTATCTGCTTTTTTATCTCCCTTAAGAGACAGTTTTAGAATGTTTGAGTTCTTCATTGTCCATGTTACTGTGTTATTCCTATCTCATGTATTTATGTCTTTATTTTCTCAGCCATATACCAGTGGAAGAAGGGCCAGCTGTTCAAGTCATCTACCAAAATAATAATATTTCTAGGTTTGTAATCTTTAATATGTTTGCTCATAACACATTTACATGCATAAATTAATAGTATGTAATCTGTAGCCTGATTATCATGATTATTGGATTTAAGGGGTTAACCCACTAGTAAGTTGTAATAATTTGCATACAGTTGTCGTAGTGCATAGCTGGTGATTCTTCCAACTTCCCAACAGTGTCTCAAGTGCATGTTTGAATCAGACTTCTTTTGAGCTTTCTCACAAACTCAAAATCCTAAAGAAATTCAACCATTTAAGTATAATTTTGGGTGCAGTTTACAAAAGATTTTGAAGACAAGAATATATTGATCAGATAGGGGCATATATGAACTTCACAGAAAAATTTGAAAAAAAAAAAGATCTTGTCCAGATCAGATATCATTCCTTTAATATGCCAAAACCTGTGCTACATGTATGTGTTTGATGGAATTTGCTAAGGATTTGGGATTGTCATATTAGGTCAGGCAATACTTGATAAAACTGTTTGTTGGGCGAAAAAATTTTGGTCAGTTGCTAGGGAATTCCTTTTTTTATTCTGGCTCTCGAAAAAGCGATTTTACAGAAATTGACATGGAGAGAAAATGCAAGTAAAAGCATTTAAGTAGGGTCTTTTTTGAAGGGTTAGTCAGGTTACACCTAACGAATATATTTTTAAGAATCGCCCCATCAACTTGTTCTGCATCCTGCACCAATTTTTTCAAAATATTTTGACAGAAAACAAGGAGATGTAGATGTATATTTGAAATTACCGATACACATAGATATCCAGTTGTTGAAAGCAAGTCAGATATTTGAAGCCGGATTGTTTTTTACCATTCTTTTCTTTTTGTTGAATAGGAAGTTCAGGAATCAGATTGAGCAGTATATTGCAATGCTTATTCAAGAAGAGAAGCAGCAAAGGCCAGAGAAGTTACCAGCTTTACGTCTCAAAGTAAGATAGAACTGTGCCATTGAACATGTTGAATATGTACCATAATTTTATTACACTTTTGAACTTTCGTCAGCGTGTACATTTTCACATTTTAAAATCATTACAACTATGTGAACTGCTGCAATCAGAAGTTTCTAGTTTTAAGTAACAGAACTAATGTAAATGCATATTTTGAATTTATAAGCTATTTTCTGATTTATAAAATGTAATCTATAGGTTTTGAAAAATGGAGAAAGAACTTTTCATTTTAAGAACATTTAAACATTGCCCTGCTAAAATTGTTTTATCTTGACATTGTCTCCCAAACTTTCATATCAGTGTTTTTGACCATCGCATCTTACATGTATGCTTTTGTTGGAAAAGCATAAGTGAATAATAGTTTAAAAAATTTTCACATTTTGAAGTTGTTTTTTGGAATCTTGCTGTCTTGAATTTGATAATAATTGCCCCTGTAATCTGTGACCTCCATCATTTGATCATTTCAGGCTGGAGTATTGTCTACTGTAGATCTTAACCCCAAGCTGTCATTGGAAGATTCAAGAGATGTCATCTTACGATCGTCTCATTCAGTAAGTGTAACACAATAATAGCAGATGGTATGATGCTTAAGAAATAATGATTCTTTATCTAGTCATTGTTGTTCATTTGCATGGTAAATATGGAAGTTTAAATTTTAATAGAGTCGTTCTAAAATTTAAACTCCTCCACATCTACCTTTGCAAAAATGAACAGCAATGACTAGGTAAAGAATCATTGTTTTATTCTATATTAATTATATTTATATTCTATTATACCTACTTTAAACATTATTTATGTAATTATTAGATCGGAAAAATGAGCAAATGTAACACAAACTAGATAACCATCTACTCCTCCCCTGATACATTCATTTGATAGCTGTCAACAACATGCTTAACAGATGCTTAAGACTAACCAACTTTCCACTCATAGCAGAGGGGTGAAGCATGTTTGGAGAAAATCAGTTTTTGCTCACTTGTTTAGCAGCTGTCTTCGTTAGTTTTCATATAAATTTCTTCATATGTGCCATGTTTTCTTGTTTATTTATTTGCATTACTTTATTGTGGTTTTTCCTGCTGAATTTGATCAAAAAGTGGAATAAATACCCGTGAGAATGCCTTAGGTTGAAATGGTGTCACCTAAGGTTGAGTGTTGTGAGTATGGTTGAGTATGTTCTGAAGCGTGTGTCTGTGATGCTTGAATGCAGTAGGAATATTCAAATATTATGGAATCTTATGTTTTTTACCTGTATGCTGATGTTAAACTTAGACAGATCATACTTCTGTAAATCACTACCTACCAGTATATAGCTCCGAAGTGTCAATGTTATGGCAATACAATAATTCTTTTTTATGGCATTTTCTAAGTTTTTAGGTGGAGTAGACAAATGTTTTAGGTTAATTATGATAATAAAAGAAAGTATGTCAGTATATAAACTTATATTTGAGTGCTGTAATTTGATTGCTTTAGCTAATATGAGGGGTAAAAAGAATTACATGTAATGCTACCAGTTCAACCGAGATTCATAATCTGAAGACTGCCTCGGTGGCCTGGTGGTTACAGTGTTTGCCTTGGGGAACAGACAAGCTTTGAACAAGCCCGGTCGGATTATACCCAAGAAAAAAATGGTACTTGTTGCTTCCTCACTTGGTGCTCAGAACTGAGAGGTTAGAGCAAGGAAACAGGACTGGTTGGCCTGGTGTCAGTATAATGTGACTAGTTGATGTGTCATGTCTGGCGTCTTCGGTATAATGTTGCAGTGGCGGCAGCACTTTATCGGCATGGACTCGCCCTGCCACAAGAAAGCACGAAATAAATATACTTTATAAGGACTCCTCCTCCTCATATAACTGAAAAGTTGTGGAGTATGGTGTAATATCCCAAGCATACATACATCCATATGTAATCTGAAATGGTGAGAAATATACACAAAGATTAGTGACTACAGATACATGTACAAGCATAGAGGATTTTGTTTTGTATTTTTGGTGCATTAATTTATGACAGATTGTTAGGAATGGCCAAATGTTAATGAGTTTGTTTTGTTCTGTTTTGGCACAGATTATTGGTGGCAGTCACATGTATGACGAGTTTATATTGGATACTCTAGGATGGCCCCTAGTGGAGCACACCCCTTCCTTGACTGACGGCTGGGAAATCCCCATGTATCCTTAGCTCTGTTCACAACACACAGGTGATGTGTCTAAAGCCTTGAGTGTGCACTGTTCAGTCTTAGACATTTTACCCTGATTGTAGCTGTGGTCGGTAAAAGTTGATACATTCATACATAGATAATACCTGTGCAGTTTTACACCAGAGCTATCTAAACTGGCTCAGTCTATTCTCACTGGACAAATCTGGTAGTGGCTGTTTATATTAGTTACTGTCAAGTATTGGAACTGAAGCACTGATAACACATGCTTCCTTTCTCTCCGATGACTTTAGTTCAATTAAATTAAACACTTTGAATTTTGTTTTAAATGATAGCTGATATTTACCTACCTGATGGCATTTTCATCAAATTGAAAAAAAGCTTGTTGGACCTTTCTATCAGGCACCTTTTTGGCCCTCTATAAGAGCAGCACATGTTGTTCTCTTGTCATTTGAAGAGAATAGGACCTTTTGGATCAGTCCAACTATGTTCACAAGTCATAATTGTTATGTCACAGATGAAATGGCATGAACGGTTGACTTGCCTAAGCAAAATACAGGATTATGGATAAGAATTCCATGGATCAAACATTTGACTGGCTGGAAATTTGTGTTAAATGTACTTCTGAAAGTGAAAGACCATTCTGAAATACTCTCTCTGATTTTATTAGAGTTTCTTCCACGAAATGAAAAAGCTTTTGTGGACCATATTGAATGGGCTGAAGAATAATGATTTCACTTGTTCCTTTAATCTGCTAAACATCCTAAAAGGAATCCGGGCATAGCCCAGGGGAAACCCACGACCGTCCGTAGGTTGCTGGCACACCCTCCCATGTGCAACTGGAGAGGAAGCCAGCATGAGTTGGACTTGAACTCACACCGACACATTTGGTGAGGGCACAGGATCACAGCGCCGTGCTTGCGCGCTAGCCTCCACGACCACAGAGGCCCCCCCCCCCCCCAACGTTATAATTAATTCCTGTTAATATGATAATGACAGGTATAATGACATACATGTATGATCACTTGATGAAATTCAAAGTACATTTTTCAGATGTCCTGAGCAGTGAAAAACTGTAAAAAGTCATTTTGGGCAGTGAAAACCAATATGCTGTATGATGAAGTATGAATAATAGACTACTAAATTCTGCTGGAAAATAGATATTTTTCAACACCTGCCATGAACCCATGCTGTTACAGGGTGTTCAAACCTTGGTGTGTGTAATGTTGTACATATATTTCCCATTGTGTAAATTACTCTTCCTGACCTTACCAGTTATGAACAGGTGTACCAACAGGCCCTCCCATTTGAAGAGGAGGATGACACTAAATTCCCAAGTAAACGACCTCCCAGGTAAGTCTGCAGCGTACAGCTCTCACCTGACCCTGTGCTTAAAAATACACTCCTTACGGCATAACCTGACCGACCCACAAATAAGGGCTGTACTAAATAAAAGTTTTTATTTGTATTGTGATAAAACTTTTTTTTTTATATCTGTGTTAATTTCTTTAAAATCCCTATCTTTTTCATGAGCCAGAGTAATAAAAATAGAATTCCTTACTGACCGACTCCATTTTTCTGATGTAGAAAGTACAACACCATGCAAATGTTACATATATTCAAGTATGTACACTCTGGACTATAATACCATCACTATTATTATTGCTAGAAAATGCCCCCCTCTGACTGTTTTGGGGGTCTTAGTGGTAATAACACTTATGTAGTGGATTGTGTAGTGTAATGTTATACCAACACCAATATGGTGTCCAGGTCTTCTGTTTGAAAGTCTGTGAATAACTCTCCGGTGGCCGGTGGTTTTCTCGGTCCCTCTGGTTGCCTCAACCAATGAAAATGGCTGCCCTGTGCAAAGGGCAAAATTCTTAAGTATGATGTTTAAACAACACCTAGATAAAGTAACTAAATTAATCCTCATAGTGCTACATCTGCTATGCTGCACCTTTAATCTTTTTTTCTCTTGTCTGTGTGTGTGAAGGTCTTGCCAGCTACCTCCGGGCCCTGCCCAATTTCCTCCCATCATAATACTGGCTGCTATCGTATGAGTAAAATATTTTTGAATACGTCGTAAAACACAAGTCAAATAATGGATAATATTTTCCCTTGCACAGGCCCAAGGCAACCTGTTTTAACTGTGGCGAGGCTCATATGTTGTCTGAATGTCCTCAGCCAAAGGATCAGTCCAGGATCCGCCAGAGAAGGCGGGAATTCCTGGAACAGAACAGTTCCCCTGGATCTCTCTCCAGGGGGCTCAGGTAGGGTCTTGATAATGGGAGAATCCCATCTTCGAGGGGTTCAGCTTATAGGGGTTTGGTTATGTGGAAATTTCATCACTAAGGGACTAAAGTCTGGTTGTGTAACATTCCAGCTCAAAGGGGCTCAGGTAGGGTTTTGGTTACCCTAATTCTTTGAACTTTTGGGACAGATTTTCTATTTAGTACTGTTGAAAGTGAAAAAAAAGTTACATTTCTCTCCCAGGTTTTCACAAAAGTAAGGATGTGGGTTACCATACAAGAAAAAAAAGCTCCTGTTAAAATTGGCTAAAAAAGTGCAAACCAGATGTCTGAAGAATTGTAAGAATTAGGGTATGTGGTACTCCATCTTCAAGGAGCTCAAGTAGGGGTTGGGTTATATGGGTGCCCGCCTCATGCCTCAAGAGGGCTCCCTTTGTGGCTTAGTTATGTGAGACTGATAATGATGGTCTGTAACAGTCTACAAACAACATTTCTATTTCAAATGCATGTATCTTTCTTTAATAATTGGGACAAAAAAGAGGAAGCAAACTTCTGTTCCAAAGCTTTTGCATTATTCATTGCACTGACAAATAACTTGTCACGAGTGACAGTTGAGTTCTGAGTTGACTGGACAGAAGACATTGTACATGTTATGTGCAACAGACATTCTTACGTTTAAGCTTTAAGCTTGAATATCATGTAACTTGCTGGACATTCAGTTTGACCACACAGATAGAATCTGGTTGTCAGACCCAGGTCAGTATTTGTGAAGTTTCTGTTTCAGCTCTCAGAATCGTTACCACATTGAGGATGACCCTCGCTTCTCAAACTTCAAACCAGGAAAAATCAGGTACTGTGTGCATGTGTTTCGGCCCTTTCACAGACTGTTCTAAATCGGTTTGTCTTACCTTTTCTAGTAAAATCACATCCCTCTGATGACATTTGTTGACATTCATGTTGAGAAATGTTCAGAATAAATCATGTGCTCTGCACAAGGTGGAGAATTCCTTTGTAACAACAACTGTTTCGTTAAGGATGTTGGAAAACCAGGTACATTTTGTAGCCATATTTAC
This sequence comes from Acanthopleura granulata, assembly GCA_016165875.1. Taxonomy (NCBI): domain Eukaryota; kingdom Metazoa; phylum Mollusca; class Polyplacophora; order Chitonida; family Chitonidae; genus Acanthopleura; species Acanthopleura granulata. Next base: position 11,588,393 of record JABBOT010000009.1, on the reverse strand, counting down.
CAAGCCGCATGTAATAATAACTCCTACAGTTCAAAGGGGGTCCTTTGTAATCATCATTTTAAACGCACAAACCATAACAAGCAAGAACGCTGAAAACCACCTTTACTCTATGGTGAGCTTCTTTGTACCACTGCTGGGGTTGCTGGAATCAAACTCAGTGTGCAAAGTGGCGTTCAATGTTGTAGTAAATTTGTTACAGTCTTGTCCAAGTACATGTTTCTCATACAAAAATTTAATACATGAATTTCTGAAAATGAAAGTTGAGTCATTTGTTTTCTATGTTATGAGCACAGGTGTGTTCTGTGAATCCCACCTTTGAATTCCTAGAAAGTTTAGAATAAGTGGTCTTTTATGAGCATTTAATTTTTGTGTTTTAAGTAAATTTATGAAAAATGGAATTGTGTGAAAATGTCTGTACCTGTTTTTGCATAGTGATGATTTGAGACAGGCGATGGAGCTGCGATCCAACCAGGTTCCGCCCTACATCTACAAGATGCGGTTGCTAGGTTACCCTCCAGGATGGAGACAGGATTTGGAGGAACACTCTTCAGGAATATCCATGTTTGACAAACATGGAAATGGTGAGCACCGAGCTTCACTTATATGTAATCTTTTCATGAAACAATTTTTACATGGCGTTTCATTGAGGTGTATGAGGTGTTACTTAAAAAGGGTCCTGCCTAGATTTTAAAATTAACAGTTTTGGTATTCATATCACGTTCGATTCGTCCTGGCAGGACAGAGGCCCGCTTACTGTAAATTGAACAATCACTGCTGACGGTAAAGATAATTCGACTGACCCTACCAGTTAAAATGCCACATCAGCCAGTTAAGATTATTGATATTTGTTGGCATGGTCGTCATTGTTCGCCACAGTATAGCTGCAGTACTGCAGAAGTGGTGTTTATCCATGGTCATTTATTTTTGCCCAACAAGTTCACTCGCCAAGGGAACATGCTTGAGTGGTGGACATGGGTACTATGAGAGTGTCGATCAGTGAATTGTTGAAGTGTGCTGTCTTGTATTTTGGGCCAGGCGTCAGTTTAGTCTGACAGGACAAAGTGTAAAGAAAGAAGTAATGGAATAAACAAACAAAAAGATACAAATCCCTGATCATAGATTTGCCTGTCACATATGGCAGATTTAGTTCCTTGGTGATTCGATGGCATTCTGCATTGTCAGTCAGTTTTTCTTGTTTTGCTATGTTTATTAAACTCACTACTGAGATAATCTTGTGTTTGGCATTAGCAAATAGTGCAAATAATTCTTCTTGTAGAGGTGAATTTGAATGGGGAGTCACTTGAGGATGGAGAGATGGGACCAGAGACCCCTCCACGTGAGTATTGTAGTCAAGTGGAGAATAGGGATGTATTGATTGTAGAGGTGAACTTGAATGAGCAGTCACTTGAGGAAGGGCCCCCTTCTCGTGAGTATTGAAAAGTGGAAGAAACGGGGGAACACAAGTATATATACATGCAATGGCGTAATAACATAGTTTTAAAGAACCTTGGCTACTTTAATTCCTCAACTTTTTTGCATATAAAAGAACAGCTTTCAATGCAGTTTATGAGCATTGGAGACAACTACTTTGGTTGAATTAGTCAGTTTCAGGACATCGCAAAAAGTATCGTATTGTCATTCAACACAGCCAAAGGCTTTCAGAAAATGCTTAAATAAAGACAGTAGGCCAAAAATAAAGAAAATTTAAATTGCCCAAAAATAAATTTTGCATTGTTATAATTTATGTGTTTATCACTTTGCTGTATTCAGATGAACAACGATCAGTTAATTACAGTTTTCACCGACTCACTTGATTGTGAATCACTTCCTAGGATTTGATATGAAAAGCCAGTGACAGCTTTCACAGATTTTCAGTCTAATTTCCCATGACCTTAATTATGGCATTATATCCCCAAACATTTGGAATATATTTAGAGAAAAAGGATTTGCCAAGTTCTGTGAGAACCTATAAATTTATTGAAGTTTAAAGTTTTGTGAAGCCAAACACTGCATTCTGCTTATACATGTATTTACAGCATAGGGGAGTTTTGAGTTCAAACACTGAAGGTCAAAAAATGTCCTAGTGCACCATGTGATCTGTCAGATATATTAGGCACCTGTATTTGATTACATTTACTATAATGTGGATGTTCAAAAGATTCACACAAAGTTGTTCAGAGTAGAGGAGTGGACAAAATTGAGGAGCTGAAGGTTTGTGAACTTAAGAAGTTCCTGGTGGAACGTCATGTCACTTGTGCACCCAGGACACAGCGAGACAGGCATCAGAAAATTAATGTCAGTAAAACATACCTAACATTTTTGACAAGTTGCATGATATAGTAGGACTTCCTTTACTTTTTGTGACAAAAGAGTTCGAACTTGAAACTTCCATATTATGTGAGCTATTTATGATTTCAACAGCATTGGTAGGCGACATAAAACCTCAAAAGTTGAGAGTGACTGAACCATTTTCCCTGTTTACGTTCACAGCTGCGATGGACCCTTCCAAGATCATTGAGTATGAAGGTTTCACTGTCCCCTTGTCAGGAGATAAAATTGATGTGAGTGATTGTGATTTGTGATCTAAAATTGTGTAAAAGCGATTACGATGTTTCTCAGCACATAAGATAGTCACATAGTTTGGACACATATCTGACTAATGTGGCTGCAGTAATAATTCCAGGAAAAATAGATGTGTCTAAAGTATTTCGTTCACTGTATAGCACACGAGGTGATATTGTTTAAAATTTCTCCACTATTTTCCCATATAATGAGTCTGTCAGTAGGACAATATACAGTCATACATCTAACACTAGTGGATTGGTATGTATAATTGGATGCCAAAATGATAACAGTCCATTGTCACTAAAATGGCTATGTACTGTTATTGTGGCAAAATATTACAGAGATCAGTAATATTGTTTTTTTTTCTTCTTTTCTTTGGTTCTTAAGCTCTGATATGTTTTATTTGACAGGAGCACCGTTACATGGGTATGCCACCAATACAGCCCCATCAACTAAAAAAGCACATAGAGGAAGTTATGGGGAAGGTGGGTTTCTGTGATGAACTATTAAAGCTTATTTAATTATTGGTTTATTTGATTGATTAATGTTTAATGCCGGACCAAAGAATTTCTCTTTTTATATACACAACAGTATTTGGCATTGTGTGGAAAAAACAGGACGGGTCAGAACAAACCACCACCCTTTTACTCTTGAGCTAAAGTACTGGTGGAAATAGCATGAGCTGAACTTGGCAGACTGACATGAGCTGAACTTGGCAGACTAGCATGAACTGAACATGGCAGACTAGCATGAGCTGAACTTGGCAGACTAGCATGAACTGAATTTGGCAGACTAGCACGAGCTGAATTTGTGTCTGCCACCTCATCAGTCCATATAGGCTAATTGACTGTGGCGACAATAATGCTCTTAGCCAAATGAATCTCGACTTGAGATTTGAGGGACATTGTGTTGGGTTGAACCTGCAGTGTGAAAAAGGTACATCTGATGCCTATACTATTTGTTTAAATTATGTGAAACAACACTTTCATCTCTAAAGACAATTGTGATATTTCACCTCCGTATAAATTATATACACCAAAAACTTCCTCAAGCACCCTTCTGGTTTCCACCGTGGCGATTTTGTACACATGCAATTAATGTTCTTCTGTATCAAAAGAGTGTAAAACGTGACTGGTTGTGAGCCATGGGATCCTTTGGCTAATGAAAAATGGCAGAATGATTGGAATCCATGTGTTTTAATGATAACACACATGCATTTCTATCATCACAGGTTTGGATGTGAAACAGTGGCTTTACAAGTACGTAAAAATAAATGATAAAAGCAAATCTACCAAGTATACAAGTTCAGATCCTATTATTTGCGGAAATAAGCAGCACAACAGAATATTATTCGGGAAGGCAAATGTACCAACCAATATATTGCATGACACACTTGGTATTGTATGAAAGGCCACAAGGTGTCGTCATGTTTCAGTGGCAGTACTAAATCTGTACATTTAACAAATAATGGAAATTAGCGCGAGAAAGAAGGGCCCAACCAATCACTCTAAAGTTGTGATGAAGGCAGTTTTCTTTATCTTAGTCTGCATTGCTTGGGTTTCTTTTTTGCAGAACAAACTAAAACGACAGTCCATGGATGACTCAGGTCATGGTGGCAAAAGGCAGAGAATGGAATCCGCAAGTGAAGATATGGACTTGGATTCTGGTACGTGAATGTCTTATATGGTGTGTGTATTGTAACCTTGTTTTTGAACAGTGGTATTTTAAGCATGAGTCATGTGTTTGTTTGAATAAGACTTAAAGATTGACTTTTTGCCCTTACTTGGCTCGATGATCAGGGGGTTTTCTAGCTGCTTTATTGTTATGGTAACCACAACAAGAAATATCGAAAACTTGAGTGTTAGACAAGTTTTCAGGGAATAAATTGAGCTTTTTATACATTGGTGATTCAAAAATGCATGTATTGAATACTCTGATTTGTTCAATTTTAGTTTCTAAAAATAAATTGTCTAGAGAAATCCCTGGGGGTGTCATAAATGTGTAATAAATAAATGTGTTAGCACGAGGTGACCGTTATGTCGGTGTACCTGCACTGTGATGGGTGTCATGTTCGGCTTGTTATACAGCCTTCCAGTTGGGACCTATATCTCTATAAATATAGCAGAAATGAGATGACCAAAACAAGTTTAGAAGTGAAATTTAATCTCAAGCAAGCTGGCAAATGAACATGTGAAGGCAAAGCTTGGTCACCCAAAGGGGTTATGAATTGTACTCGAAGCTGCTTTGGTGTAAAACATGGATCAGACAAATGAATGCGTTGGTTTTAGTGTTTACATCACTGGTTTTATTTTCAGATTATGCTGCTACCCCTGTGAGACAAGTTTCTGCGTCATTCTCTTCACCTCCACCTTTGCCATTGGACACGCCCCCTTGTAACCCTCCGTTGCCTGAGGGGACTCCTCCACCAAGCCCACCCGTCACTCAGGGACGCGCGCTCAGTTTCGGTAGTGCTGGTCGCACGTCACGATCTGCGTCAGCCAGGAGCTCAGTGGAACGTCAGGGTAGCGGCGAGGATGCGGGGCGTTCAGACACGGCCTCAGAGTCACTGGAAGATCTGGAGAATCAGTATAAAGTGTTGATGGAACAGCTGGCCTCAGAAGAGGGCGAGGACTCGGACGTCATAGTGATAGACAGCTACAACGACGACGACAGCGCCCCCGAGAAGGAGACGGAGGAAGGAGAGATCAGTCAGGATGAGAGTCAAACAAGCGAAGGGACACAGATGCTGACTGATGATATGGAAGTCTTGTCGAGTTCATTACCCAATCCTGATCAGGCTGTCAAAGTCGGGAACTTAAATCTGAAGCCCAGCGTTTCGGTATCCAAGGACTACGGCACACCCATTCATAAAGCTGCGACTTTCTCCAGCCTTCCCGACCCGGAAAAGTTCGGCTTAGGCATCACGGATCACATCCCTTTCGAAAATTTACCGGACGCGACAGGAACTTTTGAAAAGCTGAAAGGATTGCTGGGTAAAATTAGAGACCACAAGAAAATGAAGAAGTTCAGCTGATGACGAATGATCAATCGATATTGCTGATTAACCACCTCATTTCTAAATCTTCATTTCACATGTTTATTCCTGGGCTATTGGATGCTGAACAGGACATATTCCACATGTTGATATGCATTGAGTGTTCATTATGTTTGGTGGAAATTAGCTGCCGAATGTTGAATGTTTCTTGGTCCGGATTGGCTTATTTCCCCTCCACACGAGGAATTTAGTCGTCATACATTTTGTACACTGTACATATAACAGATGTCAGTATCTTTCATTCTTCAGTCTCTGAAACAAAGAAATCATTCAACAGCTTTTAGTATAGTTGATTCTTCATTCACTGAAAACAGAAACCAAAAAATAGCTATTAGTACCTTTCCATCTTCACTCTTGGAAAAAAAAACATATATCAGCTTTGTAGTGTATTTCATTTTTACTGTGTGAAAAAACAGAATATTGTAATTATTCACCTCTTTCTCCTGTTTGAAAGGTGTTTATTGAGGCATGTTTTGGGAGCATTATTCTCTGTACACGCATAAAATTATACTTTTTTGTAGCTCTGAAATTGACCAACCCAACCAATACACGTGTAGTTTTGTCTTCAAAATGATATTAAAAAAAGGGGCCTATATTGTTCTGAAATTACTGTTTAATATAAAAAAGGTTAAGGAATTAGGTTAACAGCTTTGAACAGCTACCTTTTTTCTTCTCTGTGTGAAAAAAAAAATGAAACCATCTGGGAATCAGTATCTTCTATAACGTTAAGCCATTATCGTCAAAAGTATTGTGTTGTTGTAAGTGTTGATCAGTCAGGTTACTTACAAGTACATCTTCTCATGCAAAAGTATGTCATTTAGTTTTGTGTCATACCACATTGCAGATTTTGGCAATTTTACCCCGTTTGCCTAATTTCCAGAGTACAGTTTGTCACCTATAATTTCCTGGAATTTTCCACCAACTTGTTGCCTTGCTTTGTGAACTGTAGCACAAAAGGCTGATTATGAATTATTTTAAATTTCTGTGATACACTGTTAATCAAATAAAACTTCCACATGTGTTTTTACCAACTTCTTATACTGGGAAGGTCATTAGTTGGTGAAAGATTCCATGAAATTCTACTTAATATACAGTACTGAGGGATTTCTGAAAAATATTGTACTAAGCTTGAGACTTCAGATTTTGTGTTCATATGTCAGGTGATGTAAACCTGTTGTTCATTGTCATGACTGATGTAGCTGTGTCTGAATTGGAAGGAAGGGTTTGGAGGGGGCGAAAAAGCTGGTGCCAGGAAATTCATCAATGACATCATTTCCAGTCATTGTTGAAAAAAAAGTATAAAATACAAGGGTTATTAACAGATATAAAAACATGCCTCAGAAATGATTGTTTTTTTGGGGGGCCATAATGTTTTTCATTTGCTTTAAAACCAGAATCTTTTTATGACTTATTTTTCCGGTATCCTCTAAGACTCTGTCCTTCGGGCCTGGGTGGTAATAAGCCGTGATTAAGAGTGTAGGGGTGCTGACGCAGGAGGCTTCCTCTGAAGTACTGGCCTCGTCTCAAGACAGCAGCTGTGCTGTAATGCGATATTAGTTCTTTGAGGGGTGAAACCATGAAAGGTGGAACCTGTTGAAGTAGACCTTTACAGTCTGTAGTGTTAGGTCACACCAGTGACTACTACTTTCTGGGCAACAACTAGTTTGTAGCAAACATGCCATCAGCCATTGAGGGATGCAGAAATGTTGAGAGGTCTTTATGTGAAGTCGATAATTAAAAGCTTAAGTAGAGTATTTGATAGAGTTCACTGAAGCTGTCAGTTGTAAATGTACGTATATAACTTGAATGTATGAATAAACTTCATGAGGGGATTTTTAAATTTCCTCCTATTCGCTTAAAACATGGTATATCATTTAGCCTGTGCCTTACGGACCAGTTTACAAAATTAAATCTGTTGAATGTTGGTCTTCAGCTAGCTAAGTGCTAATTAACTGCATCATACTCCTAAAAACGCACCGTTTAAATTGGAAAGTGACATGAAGGGAGATAATTCAGTGTAGCTCCATTCTGACAAAATTAGCATGTGGGCAAATAAGACAAAAAATGGTAATGAGAAATGCTGATTTCAGAATGTAGCTAAATCTCTGGTTGCCGGAGCTAGGAGGACTGCCAATAGGTGAACTTACATTTTGAGGATACTAGAACCCCTCATAAGCAGAAGTTCAGATTTTGCCTTCTGTAACCCAAAATATTGATCAAATATGGTCATATGTATATATATTCTGAGAGCTGATCTCAAAAAAGTTTTTAAAATATACCTAACTTTAATATTAATCAAGATGAAGGGAAAATTTAAGAAGAGTCAGCTGTTTCTCAAAATTCTGTTTTGTTTTATTTTTTTTATTATTTTTTTTTTTTTTTGGCCAATTTTCAATGTTTGCCCCAAATGGATAATTTACTATTTAAACTAAAAAACGGTCACAGATATTTTATATTCATCTTAGATTGTTCTAGATGGTCATTTAAAGTTAAAACTTTCAAAAGTATAAAAATTTTTGGAAACTTTAATGTTCTTTTGCTAATACTAGGAAAGATATCAAAAATTTCTGGAACTATTTCTTAGCTTAAGTATGTAGCTACATGTGTGCCAACTTTCATAGTATTTTGTTGAAATATAAGCGAGAAATGAAAGTATTTCACCACACAACCATCTCAAAAATAGAAAGACAGAAATGGACCAAAATGTCTGGAGAAGCATTATGTGTGACAAAATTTGTCATTAATTCATTTGCCAATTAATTTTAATCAAGAATTTTCCTGCCTCCATTTAAAATGTCAACATGTCAATCGAGTTATGTTAAATTTTAAAACTTATTATGCTCCATTAAAGCCTACATTCGTGATTTATCTTGGCATTTCAGATGGCGAATAAAAAGGTGAAATAAAAAAAAATGGACCAAATTTCACCCCTGAGGGGTTCTAGTATTCTTAAAGTTAATATAAGATGACTTGCCTTCCACCACACCACCTTACACAATGAACTTGCTATATGAGCATAAATCTGTCTCGTGGAAAAGTTTGCCAGTGAATTTGCCTGCTTGAGGGCAGAAGTTTGTTAACATGATTGTATTTTTGTGGTGCTCTGATTTACGGGAAACATAGGCCTACAAAGCCTGGTACAATTATGGTTACCAAGCCGAGCATGGAAGTGATGAACTACACAGCCAGTGTATAGTGTTAACTACTCTGTCAAAATTTTATTTCTTTTGAAATATTCGTTCGGTGTTGACATTTTATATGCACAGTAGCAGCAGAGAATTTGTGGAGATAAATAATTTATTTCTTCAGAAGATATAGAAACGTAAAGCCTGACAATGATATAGAGTTGCCTGACAATGATGTTGACTGAAAAATTCAGAACATTAACTGGAGAACTGGCAGAAGTGTGCAGCAGGTTATACATACAAGCAGTCAATAATCCTGCAAACAAGAGCACATGGTGGAGATACACCAAGTATAATGTATATTGCCGAGTCATGCTCAATGAGCTATATAAGTATGCTTGTGTCACAGCTGTTCAGTCCATGGTTAGTTTATTTTGTGTTCCCTTTCATTCGCCCTCTTTCGTAAGTACAGAGAGGTGTTTTCTCAGTGTATAGCTTTGAATTTTCATACAAACAATTTGCAGGCAAACATAGGCGCTTCTACAGAGAAAATCCACAAAATGGAAGAATAGGACCAAATGTAACTATTTGTGTTATTATTCTGCCTTTAGGAATACATTTTTTTGGCTCTTCAGCACTATTTCCTGTGTCTCCTACCTGTACATGCTCATTTAGAATTGATTTCAAGGGTACTGGTGCAACAGAAGTACATTCGTCCTGCATGACATAGGCATGTTAGGTTTGTACCATTGCTGGAGACAAGAAACACAAAATTACCATAATAGGGCCTAAGTAGGCTTGGCTGGGTTGAGGAAATGTTGCATTAAAATTCTAATGCTTTAACCATATGTGTAGATATTTCTATATGAGGCTGTTAGACTCCAGGCTAGTACTGACATGTGAGTAATATTGGTTTAATCCAGATTCATCCAGCCACATGAAAAATTCATGAATTCAGATTAAAAAAACATTAATTGAATTAGTGAATAAATAAAGTCGCCCAGCACATGTAGTGAAAACAGTTTGAACCAGTTATTTGTTGAGGGTTAGACAGGGAATTAAAAATGTCCTTATTGTTGAGGTAAAGTTGAGTGTTTGAATCAGTAGCCTCTGGCTGCATGTACATTTTTCGGATTATTAAAGTAGTCAAAATTCTAGGGGTCCCCAGTGAAAAAGCTAGTCTTCATATCAGTCCTAGGTATCCAAACCGCGACCAAGAGGATAAACACTTAAGGGTATACTTTCTTAGGATTCTTTGTTGAAAATTGAAGAAAAGAATAAATACATAGAACTGATCTATTGTGACATATTACTTAGGTTTCCGCTGGAAAATGTTACTTTATGTTACGTATGTATTTGAATCAATGACAATTACTGTACCTACATGTAAACGCCGATTTAAACAAGCAATTTCACCCAGTAATTGAAAAACCCATTTTTAGAATTTAATATAGTACCCTACATGTTAACCAGATTGTTTTGTGGGATGTAAAAGCTGTTCTATGGTTTTGTGCAAATATGTTCTGCAGGGTTAATGTTGCCTGAAGTTTTCAAAGAGGGCATTGTTGTGTAGGTGATGTGTAATGCAAGTTTGAAGGTGCCTCATTGTTTAAATGTGTGTTGTCCAAATGTTTAATGCCCTCCAAAGACATCTTGCCTTCTGTCAGCAACTTCATCAGGTAGGTAGTCTGTAGGTTTGTTCTGGTAATTTGTTGGTAAACATATTTTGGAAGTTTTTCTGGAAACCTAATGAGGTAATGTTGTTCAGACTAGCTGAATCTTCCTGATAGACGCTAAAAGATTTTCACTGTGGAAATAAAATTTGACTCGTGGACAGAAATAATTTATGACTTATCATTCAAGTGTCTCAATGGAAATTTGTCAGCGTAACCGCGAACAAATTTTGAAACTTAGATGTGGTGAAATTGTTTTTCAAATTGACTTATATAGTCTTCCTGACAAACAAAGCTTGAAAACTTTCCCTTTTAAAACTGGAACATATTAACTGGAATAATTTATGATTTATCATTAAAAGGTTTCTGTGAAAATATGTTAAACTACAAGTGAAAATCAGTTATGTTCATCACAGTTAGTTTTATATAGTTCTAAATATCAGAAGATCATAAGGGGGTGCAGAAAAACAAGCCTTAAAATTATTCTTTCCTTCTTTAAGATGTTTTATTCATCACTGTTTATATGTTTTACTTCCAGTATCCCCCGAGATGACAGCCATGTGAGAGTTATATTTATGTGCAAAGCTATTGAATATGTGAACATCATCAAAATCAGTATGTATTGTTTATAAGTTGTTGTATTTAGTGCATTTTACTGTTACATGAGAAAATGTGTGTTTTTAATCATGTTTTCAGAGTCAGATAATAATATAATACAACAATGTTTATCCACAATAGTTTCCCCTTGTTTTTCTGTGTTCACAAGTGTGAAGGTTTAATAATGACAGGCACTTCCTCTGTGTTTGTTACAAATGTGAAGGTTTAACAATGACTTGTACTTGCTGGGGTAAGCCAGGTTTCATCTCTGTGTTCTTCAGATGTGAAGGTTTAACAATGACATGTACTTGCTGGGGTAAGCCAGGTTTCATCTCTGTGTTCTTCAGATGTGAAGGTTTAACAATGACATGTACTTGCTGGGGTAAGCCAGGTTTCATCTCTGTGTTCTTCAGATGTGAAGGTTTAACAATGACTTGTACTTGCTGGGGTAAGCCAGGTTTCATCTCTGTGTGCTTCAGATGTGAAGGTTTAACAATGACATGTACTCGCTGGGGTAAGCCAGGTTTCATCTGTATGTGTTACAAGTGTAAAGGTTTAACAGTGACACGTATTTGCTGGGTAAGCCAGGTTTCCTCTGGGTGTGTTACAAATGTGAAGTTTTAATTATCCCAGGTACTTGCTGGGGTAAGCCAGGTTTCATCTGTGTATGTTACAAGTGTGAAGCTGTAACAATGACAGGTGCTTGCTCTGGTTAGCCAGGTTTCCTCTGGTGCCTTACAAATGTGAAGGATGAACAATGACGAACTTGCTGGGGTAAGCCAGGTTTCCTATGTATGTATTCCTCAAATTCTTCAGTATGGTCTTAACAGTCAAATTACTTACATGTATACAAAGGCCTCCTGAACCTGGAGTGCCCCGATTAAACCCTAAGCCACTGGCAAGTAACTGATGAACTTTTCCACCAGTCAATCCCTAGTAGCACTAGTTTGATGTGTATATCATATTAGTGGAAACGACCTTGGTGGGCTGGTGGTTAGAGCGTCTGCCTCGGGGTCAAGAGATCCAGGATCGAACCTGGGTCAGGTCATACCAAGGACTTTTAAAATGGTACTTGTTGCTGCCTTGCTTGGAGCTCAGTACTGAGAGGTTAGAGCAATGAAACAGGATTGATTGGTCCAGTGTCAGTAGCACTTTGGTGGCAGGGGCTTGCCCTCAGGCAAGAAGACACAGTACATACACATTCTAAGGACTCCTCGTGATTCTGTGACTGAAATATTGTCGAGTATGACATTAAACCCAAGCATACATAAACACATAAATATTAGTGGAAGGCAAAGTGATCGCCAACAACCTTCACGTAAAATCATCCAATTCCCCCGGAGTGCTGATGCCAAGGGAATCTCAAAAGGGAAAAACCACACAAAAATGAAGTTGTGGTGAGTGAAGACCCTTAAAAATTTATCTGAAAATACCTTCACTGATGTTTTTCGCTCATCACCAAATTAAATGGAGTCAAATGGTTTTATAATACGGTGGGGGCCTTCATGGCTCAGTTGGTTAGCGCGTTAGCGCAGCGCAATGACCCAAAAGCCTTCCACCAATGCGGTCGCTGTGAGTTCAAGTCCAGCTCATGCTGGCTTCCTCTCCAGCTTTCCTAGGAAGGTCTGCCAGCAACCTGCAGATGGTTGAGGGTTATCCCCAAGCTCTGCCCAGCTTCCTCCTCAAATCAAATATAATATGGTGACCTTTATGGACCACATTGAATAGGCTGAAGCACAGTGACATCACACATTCCTTTAAGCTGCTAAGCAGACTTGCATTTCCACATTAAATAGAGATAACAATCAAGGAGTGTATAGCGACTAAACGGAACACATGATATCACTTTGCTTCAGCCTTTTCATTAGGGTATATTATATCAACCATGCAATCAAATCATTTGACTAGTACTTTTAACTTGATCCCCCCAAAATCTTTAAAAAATCAGGTGAAAGTGAAGGTATTTTCACATACAGTTTTCTATGTTCTTTTCATTCATCATAACTTCATTTTCATGTGGTGTTTCCCTTTAAAATTCCATGCAACTGGGATTGTACCACCACCTGCCTGTATCCAAACAACTGGAACATGAGCATTTAAGAACATGACCATGCAAACACACCACCTCTTGCACTTTCCCATGCATTCTTCATGAAATTTCCACTTGGTTTTTGGAGTGACTGACACTTGATACAGCCATACAAGTTCATATAAAGAACACAAAAGAACAAGTTTTCTTCATTCATCTTCAGAAAAACAGTTTAATAGTCGCATAAAGGACGAGCTTCTGGGCTCTAGGCAGGAGCACCCTGCTCAATACCATGGCTTTAGCTTAATAGTATCTGTAGTGCCAAATTCAAGATCTGTTTATACAACATCACAAATACCTATCAAAATGGGAATCCAGACATCAAACATAACAGACTAACCAAACTACATACAGGTTAAAAAGAAAAAAATAATGACAAAACATTGAAAATAAGTCAATCCCAATCCAAATCTGTGTGAAGATGACAAAGCTGTAAAATGAGCCCTTATCCACATACATGCCCCAAAATACCCTTTATTCAGCACTATACTATACAGGGCCAGTTAACATGATTTACAAATCATTGATGTTTTAAACTGTATGTGTGACAAAACAAAAACCGTAATAATCACCAACCAATGTGCCATACAGATAGGGTAAATGACCTAAAATTTTGCCCAAAACTAAGTCACAGATTTTGCGTCATTCTCAGAGTTATGTTGATCTTACTAAGATGTATTCAGCTTTGCTGGGAAGGTAGGATGATACCCTGCTGGAAAAATCGAAGTTTCATCACTTTATGGCATTTATTAAACTCTAAAAATGTTATTTTGGGGGCAAAACTTCAGGTCATTTGCATAGTCAACATTTACTATCCCTGAATCATGACATATAATGTACCTCCAAATTTTCTGTGATGCCCTGCGAGTATAAAACCGGATAAGTTTCATATGTAATATCCCACTGACGATACAGGCATATATACCCAAGTCTTGGCTCTTCGAGAAAGACTGATGTCCCAAGCCAGCTCACATACACGAATGCATGTGTAGTCAACACTCTCTTTACATTCCTACCCTTCAAGATGTACATATATGTACTTTTATATATACATATACTTATATAAATCCTCGCGAATGTATCACCATGGTTTACATGCATGTGCAATCACAAAGGTTAAATTTCTTTTCATTTCCTACTTGTATATTTATAGTTAGTAAAGTGTGTAAAAATAATTATTTGAATGTCCATGAAACACTCGATACACAGGCATGAGAGACATGAAACATAAAAAGAAAACTTGGTGGTCATGGAAAACATTCAAACTTTTACAAGTTACACATAACCCTAACACCTCAACAAAATAGAACAGCCTTTATCACTACCATTACTAAGACAATCATACACCTGGTTTTAGGATTCTTTCAAGCATGCTTTGGTTGTGACTGGAATATAAATACTGTGCATTTATCTGTATTATCAAAACAGCTGACATTTGTCTCAAAGCATCATGTTGATGTATCCTAAAATCAAACATTCTTAAGTAAAGAAATCTAGTATATGTCATGCAGACTGATATATTAGTAAGTTTGTACACTTCACAGCTCATCAGCTCCTATGGTAAAGAAAACTATGCATTTAAATTTAGTAATGTGAGGTAATCTTTAATCTCTTGAATGTCTATGAAGCACTGAATTCACATCTATACCTTACAAAGGTGTCTAGGCCTTTGTTTCGGGTGCTTACACAATATATTATGGGTAAGCCTATAATTTTTCATCTTTGGTTATACTCACGTCAAAACATGTATGATTTATAAAGTTTTTGTGTTTTTAGTCCTGCCTACCATATATGCATTACCAACTTTCAAAAGTTCAAATTTTCAAATTCTGACTTACAAAAATTCTTCATGGAATTAACCTCAGGTTTAAAGTTATTCAAGTCAATGATAACAAACAGGGTTAGTGTGAAAACATTCTGATGTAACAAGAATTAAAACATACGTGTATCATAAAAGTAGAGAAAAGCTGATTAATTTCTGTACAGCTCATCTGGACACATAGACATCATACCTCAAGCCTCTTTCTACATGTAACATACTGATTCTCTTAGTTTGTCATGCTAAATTGCCTCCCTCTTTGTGTGATGATGATTCAAAATATCCGATGCTGACACCCATAACATACATGTAGAACATATACACAAACACATTATGTACATTATGCAATACCCACTTTAAAAATACAACACAACAAGTAACAAGTCCTTAACAACACACGCCACTGCAGCTTCCCAACAACAAGAAATAAATGTACACCCCCTAGTTAAAAAAGAAAAAATAGGCTCCTTGCTCCCATGAAAGACGACTTCAAGTACACGAAAACTTTTCATGGCACTCTAATTATTAACACATATTCAGAATTCATAAATAATTTGATGATGAAGCAAATCACAGACAGAAATTATTGTTAGTCCCTGGTTATTTCCACAGACACAATCTACCAAATACTTTAAAGGCCTCTTCCCCCAAATACCCCTCCCTTTTTTAAGTGTCTTTGTATCTGGAGTCAAAGCAGTTGAGAAAAACAAGACGAAAAAAATTCCATGGCTACAGAATAAATCTCTATATTCCAGGTAATGCATGGTCACAGATTCCACTTCCTGATCACAGTTGTCAACAGCCATTTCCCTTGTAAAATTACTGTACAGGGGGTGCAGGGGGAGCGGGACTTGGTCCCTGCATAGAAATAAGAAGAAATACAACCATTACAAATGTCAAGAAATGTTAAGCATTCAAGACGACTCAGGAAGAATATGCTGTACTACAAAAGGTTAGGATCAGCAAGGTGATTATCTGCAGAGTGCTAAATTGTCTTTGATCATTACATTTTTATTACATTCTGATAGCTGAACAACATTCTTCATCACTTTAGTTATTATACATTAAGCTGAGGGAACATGTGACTACCAAACCATGACAAGAAAAGTACATGTAGTAATAATCAACAATGTTCAAGAACTTTGTGCAACAGTGCCAAAAGCATACCTTCAGTTTATTTTTTTCATGAATCGAGACGAAAGACATTCTCAGGCTGATTTTCAATTTACTCTCATATCCACATCTCACTTGTCTGCTATTGTTTTCCTTTAAGAACATCCCTGAATTCAATTTTCCAAATTCAATAACCTTTGTGGCCAATTTCCTCTAGCAGTTTCACATTCAATTTCCTCTCATGGTTTTACTTTCAGTCAGCTCTCATGGGGTGAACATCACTTTGCTCTCATGAGTATGCTTTCACTTCTCTCTTGTAGTCTCACTTTTACTTACCTCTCATGGTTTCAATTTTACATAGCTCTCATGGATTCATATTCCCTTTGATCTCATGGTTTTACTTTCACTTAGCACTCAATGTTTCCCTTTCCCTTAGATCTCATGGTTTCCCTTTCCCTTTGCTCTCATGGTTTTACTTTCAGTTTGCTCTCATGGTTTCACTCTCTCCTCTCATGGTTTCACTTTCTTTTTGCCCTCACTCACATTTCCTCCTTCTCCTGCTGGCTTGGAATCTCCTCTCCCTCTCAGACTTTGGGGACGGAAAAGAAAGAGGGCTGTGGCAATCACCAACCAGCCCAGCATCATCAGCATCATCGTGCTAAATCCCCCATCTAGCGCAGCATCAGACCCTGGCACTGCAACAACAGCAACAATGTTGCAACAGATGCAAGGTAGTAATAACATAATGTAATTTTGGGAAAAACAGAATGTGTGTTGGGGAACAACAGAAAGTGTTTTGGGGAACAGCACAATGTGGTTTTAAACAATTCATAATCAACACCCACGTGTCATGACTCATGCTTTTCAAGCCAACATTGTCTTTGGTACATAATAGTTTTAGTATAAAGCTATCAACATTTCATGTTTGTGCGCAATACTGATTAGTTAGGATATTGTAAATAAACACCTGTAGAAGATGTCACTTACATTCCTGGAGACATTCTGTGTCACTGCATGTGTTCTGGGAGTTCCTCAACTGAAACAAGAAAGAAAATAAACAAAATCATGTTGATGGCTGCAAACAGCACGTTTATGAATTGCTCTGTGAGTCTGTTGGTTGATCAGTCAAATTTTTCACTTCCTCTAATATTTTGAGGATGTTGCAGACAGTGAGAGTTTGCACTTCCTGCGAATGACAAACAGGATAAGTACCAAATACCGTAATTCACTAATCATAAAATAGAAAAAAATTAAAATACAAAGGTAGATATCATACTGGGATGGCACTATTTATTTGTATTGCTTTCTTAAATCATAATGAATTTACACAGTATCAATGCCTATTTTACACGCTGAAACAGAATACACCTCTCCCACATTACAACGCTGTTGCTGGGGGACAAATCTGCCTACCGTGTTATATGTGAAGAATGATATATGAACTTTGTTAGCTGCTGATAGCCTGTGATTTATATAATATAGGAAGAGATATAATGTGTTGCTGAATGTTAATTTTAAACTAAATCAGCATCATATCATGGATTTATATAATAAGTACATGATAATTGAGCTTGTGAGTGCAAAGAATTCACCAAATCTGAAGATTTTCATCACTGAAACTGCTGAAAGTATGCACCTGTACAGATGTGTGCAACAACAACTTCGTGAAAAATTTGGGGGAACACATTTGTGACCATGTCATACTTAAGTGAGAGTTATAATGGGGGAGAGGGGTATTTCACATCACAACTGGTAAATAGTAAGGAAACCACATGTACATATACTAGAGAATGTCCTCCAGCCAGCTGTTACACCAATTAAATGGTGTTACACGATGTAAATATTTCTGAACCATGGTTCATTTCTGTTCTAAAAGACAATCTCCATACAATTTTCAAAAACTCTCAAACTTCACTTTCTTTTAACATATAATTGAAACATATCCACATGCCAATGCACACAGTATTTATCTGAATCTGTTGCTGCCTTGTTCAAAAATTTCTGGATGGTTAAAAAGGTCTGGGTTAACATGAAACTCACCATGTTAAGGAGCCGTTGCATAGCATGTTCGTGCGTCCACACACACTCACACGGATCAAATCCATCGGACATTTTGGGTGTTATTTGTCAGTCTGTATTAACCTGTAAAACATACAACATCCCAATAATCATACAATTTCATTAACAATGTCATCCATACTGAATTTCACTCATCAATGGCCATATTGGATCTGGGGCAAAAAGAATTTTCATCGTTCAGTGCTCATGATGAATTTTAGCATACTCCAGGAGCGACTACGTTCAATTTTTTAGTTAGGGATCCAACATGATTGCGAGCAAAAGTCATCTATAAAGGGAACAAGTTATACTTAAATGACAAGCTTTTAACATGTTTATAGTGTAACATGTATCAAAATACATGTATTGCACACAAACCTCACTACTTCAGAGGAAAACTTTTTTTTTTCCCCAATCCATCTTGATATTTCAAAGCATTTGAAAGACAAGCATACAATACTCTAATTCTTTCTATTTTGGGGACAGATATTGGTACTGCAAAAAAATCACCTTTCTCTCCCAGTTTTTTTCACAGATGTAAAGACAAGGATATGTTATTTATTAGATGGACTAAAAAATCCATGTGAGAAAACACAAACCGTATGTACACTGAATAGAAGGAGCAAAGCAGATGTCCACAAAATCTGAGGAATTTGAATATTATTCCTGCCAATGAAATAGATAAGAATAGATTTTTAAAAAAGTTAACATGGACAGCTCAAAAAAAAAAAGGAATTTCCATGTACAGCCCAATGAAAACTTAAGGGTAGGGCCCTTTTTTGGAGGGTTGGTGAGGTTATCAGCAACATACATATTTTCACTCTTGGCCTAACTAAAGAAGCTAAATCCATGTTCCAAAGATATTTCATGAGAATGATATTATTTTGCAAGTTTTTAGTCTTGTCATGACGCATTGCAGGAAGGCATGTCACTTTACACTGGATTTGGACAAGCTAGAGTCATACTAATGCATGGATTTTATTACATGAATTCACTTTGACACACTTGTATACCTATGTATATCAACATAAAATTCATGGTTTGAGTTTGAAGGCTCATACATAAGGCAATTCAGTGATATATTTTCCTATATCAGTAGATAACCAAGGATTTCAAGCCGCATTTTACGCAATCTGTTACCTCTAGCTGGAAAAATTCCATGACAATCATAACCATTTCGCAGAACCTGAATTGGGCTTAACTAGCGGACAGGACAAGTTCAGTAGGGAAAATCTAGACCAAGCAATATGGTAAATACCATTTGGAAACAGGGTATTTGCTGAAATGGGGTAGAAACCTTACAAGCATATGTAAGCTGTAGTGGATAACTGTACACTGAAAGTGGTATAAGACATATGAAAACAGGCATTTGTATTCACTAGTAGGCTCTTACTTTCTCTCTGTGATGTACATAAATCAATGGTTGAACAGCTATGATACCTGGCCAGTTTCATTAGTTATCCCTCTGTAGCTCTCCCTGCACCAGCATATCACTGGCAGAGGTGCAGTCCTATGCCTCTATGAATCAATCACACCTTTAACATAGGAAAAAATCTAAACAGAATCAGCCATTCTCCAAAATTTCTTATTCTTAACCCGGTTTACAGCTTCAAAAGTTGCAATAAGTTGCAAAAGTTTACAGTTTCCTAGAATGTAAAGGTTTACAGCCTTCGTGTATGCAAAAGCTTACAGCTTCCTGAACTGAAGGCCCAACAAAATATTGCATCATGGTTCAATTATCAAGTTCTTAGCCAAACGTCACACCCTGCTAATTTGAACAAATTCAAAAGGTAAACAAACGAAACTATCGGAGATGGAGCCCTATTACCTCAGCCTGGGGCAAACTTACCTGTATATAAATCACTCGAACGGGGACCGTGATTTAAATATTACTGATTAAAAGGGATAGGCATACAGATGCTAACTGACAAACTTTTCCTGATCCTCGCGCCCATAACAAACACTGTGGTGTTGTTGTTGCATTAAACTTCCTATAAAAAAAAAAATGCCGGAATAACAAAACCAAGGAAAGAAGATCGTTATCCTTATGGATGCTTCATGCCACTAAACCTGTTTTTGTTTTTTTTTTTCCAAGCAAATTAAAGAGTTGAATACTTACAGGGGGTGCAGTGCTTCCACAGTTCTGTAACAGATGAAGAGGAACGATGAGATGGTAGAACCCCCACGGTATCAACAAAGCCACGTCAGGTTAAATTGCATGTCCCGTATGTAGGTCAGATATCTTCGCCTCGGTAATCTCCGGGCGTTTCCGTATGTAGCGCGTCAATAATGTTGACAGATGCAAGAAACTTAACTAAATATGATTTAAAGCACCTTTGTTACAAACTGAGACGTCCTGAATGATAATGGCATAACGCTAAGTAGAAAACAATGTATAAACCCACATGTAAGCTTTAAAATAGCAAAACTTTTTGCTGCGTACATACCGAAAAATCACTCACCCGCTTAATAAAAAAAATTTCATTGTTTTTAACCTTCAGTTGCCTGAAAATTAAAAACGTCAGCATTCCAAGCGATGTTATAGCGAAGTAACAGATGCCAATGCAATCTCCATAGATCTAATATGATTATCTTTGCTTTCCCTTCGAAATTAATGACAAAGAGCCTAGACTGAAGACTGTCACAGAAAAGCTAGGTTGATATTGTTCTATGTGCAAGAGTGGCCTACATATAATGGATATTAAAGCCCTTCTGTAGGTTGATTTTGTTTTAGTGTATAGGCTGCCGAGAGCTACTAAGATCACGGGATAAATGAAAATATTTAAAATGATCCATACCATTATATTTTAATAATACCATGCAACGTCGATGAATAAATTTAGGCCCATATGCAGCCTGTCAGTGATGATCTCCTGCATGTATAGATCCCTGTGTTGATATATAGACGTCGTCCATCTTGAGGTAAAAGGATGGCCTGTATTATTATAAAATGTTCATGACATCTTCTTTCTCTCCTTATTTAATTGGAGCTTATAAACGTCGTAATAAGTAATATTTCACAAAACGACGACATCCAGGAACGTTTAGTATACAGGTAGGTGAAGACAGGAGAAAACCGGCTGTAATATCAAAGCTCTGAATACGACAGTTACCGAATCCAGAAACATATACGGCAGAAGGTTTCCACTTCATGTTGAAGTGCTGAATATAGAACAACCTGGCTCTGTGATATGGAGTTACGGGCAGATACAGAACCGAAGACACAGCCACTTAATTTCTTTCAGACGGTTGATGTAAACCATGGGCGTGTCAAAACGCGATAGACCAGCCAAAAGTTCATGGTTTCCGCTCTGCGGCTTAGTTTCATAGTCCTGAATACATTTTTTTTCTTTAAAGTCTCAGTATAATTAAGGAAGAAGGTATTCACCTGTACATTTATGTTGTTAGCCAGATGCAATGAATTTTTTTTCACTAATGTCTGTCTGAACCTTAAATATTACATTACTTATGTCTACTATACGTCATTATAAAAACAATTGATGTTATATTGGATTATTTTAATTTTCAACAATTTGTGCTGTTGTTACAAACTTAACAACCGCGGACAGAGACACATAACTTTCATTATATATATATATGCTTGCAAAGGCGTTTATTTATTCACAGTTATTGATTGTTATGTATGACGGGCATGACGAGACGTAGGTAACTCGCTTACGAGCCACAGGAGTGATGTAACCACTTGGTCATCACTGTACAGCCCAGATGTACATTGCAATACATTTGCGAATTTCTCTTTATGATATAAGCAAACTAAGGATAGGCCTGTATTGGTTGTGTCAGTGATCTCAATGACCCAGGAACATCTCTCCAACTCGCTGAGAGTTCAAGTTCGGCTCGAGCTGGCTTCCATAGCGGACGTACGTGGGCAGCCCTACCAACAACCTGTCTCCTCCAACCATAATTCTGGCCGCCTCGGATAAGTGAAATACTTTTGAATACGGCGTAAAACAACAATCAAATAGACGAATGAGAGTATGGACAAAATGAAATAAAAAAAATGGCATTTACTGCATAGGCTCGAGTGCAAATGAGCATAGAGCCAACATCAGAAATTCAACGATGTTGATATGCATAATGTTGCCTTCGAATCATAAACAAATTATTAAATTAGCACATTTTATACCCACATCGACGCGTAAGAACTGGACTCACGTCATTACATGACCTACGCGACAGTCCAAGGGAAACAACTGTATTAACTCAGCATTGTCGTTCTTGTCGATAGAACTGGTTTTCGACAGTTACCCACAAGCGTCTTTGACTACGAAGTAGGTGCATGTACTCAGCAGGTTCTCGTGTGAGGTTTTAATGGTGATTGCAGGTGCCGTGTGTCATGTATATTTCAGCGCAGTTACTATTTTGTACCTTATGTATTCACCGTGTGAGTGGATCATCTGAGCAGAACCGAGATTTGTAAGGCTAACGTGGAATATAGGTTAGACCCATGACTGTTGTAACTCAGAGCACAGTCATACTCTATAGGAGTAGGATATAAGTCTACTTAGCTCTGTGCTTCCAGCGCTGTCCTCAGTACATAGAGTCTAGGGACATTAAAAAGTGTTCGTACTCATTGAGCCTCAGCTGTGAATTCCAGGTACATGTAGGCGTCCCCATGTGCCATCACCGGTAAATCCACACGAGCGTAAAACTGATTGTAATTCTGACAAATTTTAGGTCCAGCGGCCATGCTTGAATGCTTTTGTAAGGTCTGTTATACACCTATAATATATGAATTTACCATGCTTTATAGTTCTAACAGTCGCTGTGTGTTCATGTTCAGCTCATGCTGGCTTCCTGTCCGGCTGCACGTGGGAAGGCCTGCCAGCAACCCGTGGATGGTCGTGTGTCTCCACCGGGCTCTGCCCGGTTTCCTCCCACCATAATGCTGGCCGCCGTCGCATAAGTGAAATATTCTTGAGTACGACGTAAAACACCAATCAAATAAATAAATAAATAAATATAGTTCTAACATGACAAAGTCATATCGCACTGTGTTCCGCGACAGGGCGAAAACTACCTACCTCTGAACAACAACGTGATTACGTGTAGCATATTCGTCTAGCATATTGCCCAAACCATCATAAATTTGGTGTGAAGCCAAATTGCAGTGGCACTGATCCCCGTCGTTCTTTCTTCCGTTATGGCGAAGCGATGGTGCCTCAAGCAGATGTTTTGATTTAGGGTGTGCTGTGTCTGGCGTAAATATTTACTTAGACGTCATGCAGCATAATGAACATAGTTGATTTATTTATTGGGGATTTACACAGTATAAAATTCAAGTGTTTGTGTTTGTCTGCTATATACATGCTCATTTGCACGGTGAAAGACCATGTTTTCTCCCAGGGTCTTTCCGTTTTCCTCCGCTCATAAACGGTAAACTTGACCGCCGTCTTATAGGTGAAATATCCCTAAGTTGGTTTTGTATGCATACATATATATACATGCTGTGCCGGTTTATATGGCTCCTACATCCATCTGACCGTTATATTTAGGACTGTTAAGTATTTTTGTTTTCCACCTTATGGTTTTATGCTGTGTTTACAAATGATAATTTAGATATATAATTAAGAACTTCAGCACTGGCCGACCTAGAGAGGCTGTCAAATTGATTATTTATCAGCTTTCAACAAGATGTCTGTAGAACTTTGAATGGTTAGTCGTGCAGTGTGTTAAATAAAACTGCACACCTTGTAGTTGTAGTCAAAACTGAAAGCATCTGTTTCCTCCGTGCATGCCTTTAATGGGTAATTAACATGAGATGTGCTCGACGGTGTGGCATGAATAATGCATGCAGTTTGGATGGTCGCGCGTTTTCACGCGAGGTGATGACTGCACATGTTACTTATACACCTTGATTTCCCTTATACTGGCTGTTCTCTTGGAGCATATATATACGCCCATCTCCTGATAGGTGACGGAGTAATTGAGCGTATGCCGACAGGAATGTTTAGTGGATGGGAAATCATTTTAAGAGCAGTAAAGTTAAGGTAATTGTATTGCAAACGGTGTTGAAGAATATTTGCCGGAAATGCTGCGATACAAATTAGGTAAGATTGTCGCAGTACCTGCATGATGGGCTTTGAGTTAAAATCTGATTTTATTGAATTATCAGTAAATTGCATGTTCATGGCAAGAAGAAGACCCTCATGTTACCTACGGTAGGAAATGTTATCCCACATAAAACATTTTGAAAGAAACATAGCTGATGCTACCCAGGTTATCAGAGAAAATAGAAGAAATATATATAGGAAACTTATCTGTTATGCTGGGTAGCGAATGTGCTTGTGGTATATTAGCCTAAAAGTCTTAGTGTATATCCGAATACTTAATCTGACAATTTTAGTGGACAAAGTTGTAATCGATTGGTTTATTATGAAATCCTTGAAGCGTTACGCAATGCTAGTTCCTCTGGTTTTGTTAACTGCATGCATGAGTTGTGCATTGAGCGATGGAACGACGTTTCCATAATGCGATTGTGAAAGTTTTGGATAAAGAGAACTACGCTCGTGTACCGTCTTCATTCCCGTTTGATTGAATTCCAAAGTGACATCGCGAATCAAGTAAAATTCAGCATGGCCTGAAGCATTTTGATGATCTTTACTGTGTAGATTTATGAAATATTCTCGCCATAGCCAGAGAAAATAGCGATATGCTCTTTTCGTTAATCATGGTTTACAGTGATGAACTTTACCATGTAAATTCCTCAGAGATGACCAGGAATAGACTATACAGATGGATTTCCGATTTAAGTGTCCGTTGTTTGAAAGTGTGACAAATTAAATATATTGCCCTGTTTCTTAAGTATGCACTTAATATTGTTTTTAAATCTTGAATTGTTTGAAATCAAGTTTTTGCTTCAGATTTCATGCATGACGAGGTAGATGGTTCCTCTTAAAAAGTGGGGGGGGGGGGAAACAGGGACAAATGCCAACAAGACATAGCAGTTGTAGTATTGTCAGTGAAAACCACGAATATCTTAGAATTCTTAAAATTTCAATGTATATAAATTTTGTTGTGAAAAAGTGAAGGTGTTATAAAGTAATTTATACTATTAAGTGGGGTCAGTTGATGCGCTACAGGTGTGCTCCCCTTTGCGTTGACGTATCCCTTTTGTGAATCTGTCGAGACATAGTTTTATTGACATTCTACAGTTAATGCTCATTATTAATTTGCTTAATTGATAATTTCACCCATCCTGTTTCAACTGGAAAGCTTTATTTTGCTTTTCAGGCTGGCAGTACTTTGAAATGTCGAGTAAAGCGAACTTGCCAACAAGCCTTTCGCCTTCCCGCAAAGCCAACGTGGAGAAACTGAGGGACGCCATCATTAAGGATGCGGAAACCCCAGAACTCAGGTATCTCATCGAGAAGTGCAACTGTGTGGACATTCAGGTCTGGCGGGACCAGCAAGCCTTCGACTTGATGCATTACGCCATTCTAGCCAACAACCCGGAAGCCGTGTTGTTGTTACTCATGATGGGAGTGTTTCAGCTGAAATACGCGACAAGTGTCCCGTATTTACACCTGGCTTGTGAGCTCGGTTTTCGAACGATCACTGGGCTTTTGCTGGACCGTATGGGATCAGATTTCCCAGCTGTTTACAGGCACAGGGAATTTCCAATTCCCGTCAAGAGCAAATTTCCACCAAGTATTGATCCGAGGAGATTTTTAGTCGGCGATACGACCGGAAGCCAGCATGAGACAGAAGAAATTTCGGCCCTTGGCGTTGCCGCAGCTATGGGCCACTTGAACTGCGTTCGGTTTCTGTTGGATCGTTACGATCGAGATGTGATAAATAGAGCGCCCAATTGGAGGAGGATCAGTTTGAACCAGCTGGGCTTAGCAACGATTTGCAAGTCGCCTGCAGCTCTGAAGCTGCTTTTGGAGTCGGAAAGACATTCCAAGGATGATATTCTACGAACCGTCGATGTTGCAATTCGCCACTCTCAACCAAAGTGCTTAGACCTTCTTCTCAGCGAAAATATTGACACCAGCTCACTGTACTCAGGAATGAACTTATTCCACGTGTTGTCTCAATATTCGGTTCCGCGTTACGGGGTGTCCGAGCCAAGCTTGGCAGAAATGACGTCAGTGTTGCTGAAGCATGGTTATAACGTCATCGCCAAGTCCCCCAGCAGGACGTATCCGCTATACAGTGTGCTGAGCTGCGATTCTGTCTTCCCAATTTCAAATTCACCTTCCTTGGAAAGCATCGAAAGCATTTTGCTCTGTCTCAGGATTCTACTTGCTGCCGGAGCCGACCCGAATTTTGACGAAGCAGCGAGGGAAAATCCCGACGAAACGGAAGCTTACGGGCGCGGGGCATATCCCTCCGCGCTGTTTTGTTTGTTTCATGCCGCGCACAGGTCCGCGTTGTCCTGGGAAGGACCTAGGAGGCTGTTACGCAAGAAAACATTACGATGTTTCCAGCTTTTATTGGAATACGGTGCAGACGTTCGAAAGGTGGCGAAAGTCTACCATTTGTTCGGGAACCGAGAGCACTTAAACATGACGGTGTTGCACGAATACATCTTGTGCAGCACTGTTGTGGGCGTCGATCCAAAGATCTTGCGGCTTCTCATGAAACATGGCGCCGATCCCATGGCTAAGTACAAGGGCATGTTGCCGCTGACCATGTATTGTGTTAAACGTCATTCTCTGACGAAGGACAAGGCGACGGAGCACTTACAGGGAGATTCTGCGGAAGTATCTTTATCCAACCTGATCACTCTGCTCCACCTTTGTGATTATCTGCCTGTCAGACTGGTAAAGCTGTACCAAGCTAACCTAAGGGAGGTTTTACCCAATGATGAATTCTTGAACGAGTATCATTCGGCGGTGTCGAACTATTTGACGTCGGTTCGATCGCTGAAGCACGAGTCAGCGGTGACTATTTGGGCGGCTTGTTCCTTCAAAGCAGAAAATGTCGAGTCTTTGCCATTGCCACGTGATATGAAATCCCTTATAGTGCCAAATATTTGAGTTTTTCATGTTAAACTCTACGCTTGTTCATGCATAATTTACCGTAAGTCGTCAAGTTACATCCGAATACAGAAAGCAAATTGTTCATCTGTAAGTCTTCAAGTTACATCCGAATACAGAAAATAAAACGTTTATTTCATCAGGAAGCAAATTGTGCGTCTTCAGAATTTGAAAGTGAAACGCTAGTGGTTATTTGAGCAAATGAACGTTAATTGCAGTACTTTTTAATACATTTCAAGTCTTGGCCTTGTGGTTAAGGTGCTTGCTTTCAATCTGTAGTACACTTAAGGGTTTAATCCCAATCTTGCTTGTCTGGCCTTGGTGACAGTACGCAATCGACAAGGCCCGTGTGCTCGTTTGCACAATCTAACGTTTGTTGAAAACCACTTGCCTCTCATGCATATGGTGCGTATGTCTGTAGGCCACGTTGGAAAGTTCGTCAGTCGGTGGTTTTCGCCGGGGATACCGGTTTCCTCAGTCCACCTGTTAAACTGACCGTCATGATATGGGTGAAAAAGTTTAGAGTATATAAAGATAAGTAGCAATCAAATAGATAATAAATAAACAAATGAATGAATACATGAATATCAGGAACATAAGTATTGGAGATTACATCCACTTTCTCGTCTCAACACAATTTATAGTCCTATAAAGGATGTGAAGCGCTAAGGCGAGGAGTTGGCTTATAATCGATGATTCAAATCGGTCCACAAATAATGTTTTCCTATGGTTTTTTTTTATTTTTACAGTTTTAAAACACATTATTTTTTTTGATTGGTGTTTTACGCCGTACTCGGAGTCGTATATTTGACTTGAACGACTGCATCCAGCATTATGGTGGGAGGAAACCAGGCAGAGCCAGGGAGAAAGCCACGGTCATCCGCAGGTTGCAGGCAGACCTTTTCACGTACGACCGGAGAGCAAGCCAGCATGAGCTGTACTTGAACTCACAACGACCACATTGGGTCATTACTCTTCGCAAGCGCGCAAACTCGGCTAAAATATACAATATCTCAGCGTATACATGTATATGTGTTTGTAATAAAATATCAATTTTTGTATCGCTATAGATACTATACCCTCCTGAAAAAAGCGCCAATGTTAATTCGGTTGGCTCAGTTTCACGCACTTTTGAACTTTTTTTTGTCCTCATTAAGGAATGAAAGAAGTTTGCAACTTTGCACAGCACTTGTATCTCAGTGATTCTAACCTTTGTGAAAAAAATCTTTTAGGGGGACGAACTCTTTGACACGCTG
This sequence comes from Acanthopleura granulata, assembly GCA_016165875.1. Taxonomy (NCBI): domain Eukaryota; kingdom Metazoa; phylum Mollusca; class Polyplacophora; order Chitonida; family Chitonidae; genus Acanthopleura; species Acanthopleura granulata. Next base: position 11,560,038 of record JABBOT010000009.1, on the reverse strand, counting down.
ATGTTGAAGAAATAACCGCTAAATTCACCTGCGATGTTTTGGTTAGCTTGTCATATCCATATATCCATGCAGTGTATACTAAACGACCCAGAATATCGTCCATGAAAAAATCGCTCATTCTGCTTGATTTTGAGAGTGACATTAATCCTAAATAGTTGCTCAGATGTTTAATTGGAAGGTAGAATAATATCCTGCTGCAAAAATGTAAGTTTCAGCACTAGAATGAATGTTTCATTGTATTAATTTGCCTTTAAAAATGCGCGTTTCGGGTGAAATAGACAGATGCCCATAACATGGAGTCAGAAGCGGGTTCAGCCCATAACCCAAAAATCTTTGTCAGCTGTACTGAAGCTGTAACGTTTCTCTCTACGATCAGCCGTCTTTGGAGTGATCTGTTCTACGGATTTTACCGCCGCGCGTGACATGTAGACTGTACCTGTTGCTGAATTTCTGCTGATTTCTTTGCGTTAAGTGAACATTTTGTGACAAACAGAGTGTTTTTGTCACCCACTATCTCTCATGAAACTTCTGCGTCCTTGGTTCGTACAACTTGTACTGTTTTTGCTGCGAAAAACGACTGTTTTATTCATCCGAAACTCAACACTTCTGGAACCAGAATCTACGGTGGATCGTTGTGCAGTGTTATATATTAGTAAGCGGACTATTCTTGGGCGCATCTTTCTGCTGGTTACTTTAATGAACTGCTGTTCTATAAACTCTTTCGATATTCACTTCTAGAAAATATCTAGACCATTCTCATGAAATAAGTAGATTTATTTCGTCTACAAGTGTGAAACTGCGCTTGAGTTATACTTCTGCGGAAGCCTTTGTGACCACATTTTTGTTTTCTACGGAAACTTTTTTGGGTCACAGTAAATATGATGGCAAATTAGTGAAGTTACTCACCGCATCTGTTACAAAATTACTGCACATGAACGGTATGTGTTCAACAACTCTGTGTAAGGGCAAACCGACTCTACTGACACTTATCCTTCTAAACTCAGAGCCCCGGCACCTGCTTGTAACTTTCGTGATCTTCACGATGAATAAATCATCCATCTCATGGACAGATGAAGACAACAAAACATTCGTCTAAACCCTGACAAACTTGAGATGAAATAGCCAAAGGTATCATTCACTGGACATGTGCTTTCGTCAGAAGGTCTTAAAGCAGACCGGGAGGAAACCATCCTGAAGGTGCCTAAACCAAGTGACGTGCAAGGTGTGCAAAGTATTATTGGTGCGGTCAATTATGTTTCTAAGTTTATAAAAAGACTATCCAACATTCGTGATTCCTTCAGACAACTGACCTAGCGTGACGTGGAGTGGTCATGGGATGCTAATCATTCACCAAATTCAGCCAGTACTTGTATGGACGCCATGTCTTAGCACAGAGTGACCACAAGCCTGTAGAGGCCATCCAGAAAGGCCACTGCCAACTGCCCCAAAACGCTTGCAGCGAATGCTGTTAGCGCTCTGGAAATATGACTATACGATCGTCGATATGATGGACAAAGAGATGTACATCGTCGACACTTGTGTAGAACATACCTGCCTACCATTGAAGAGCCTAACGATAAGGTGGATGTCGCAGCGCTCGAAAACAGCTCCCCAATTGAAACTAAGCTCGAATCCATCAACATGGAAGAACATTTACCAATCTCTGCACCGAAGATTGCCCAAATTCAGAGAGACAAGACTCGATCCAACACTACAGAGCGTGAATCTTTCTAATTGGATGGCCAGACCATAAATATGAAGTTCCCAGCATGCTCTGATATCAGAGATGAATTGTCATTCCTGGACGGATTCATATCTCGGGGACTACCATTAGTCATTCCTATCAGTTATCGGAAAGACACCCTCAACTTGGTACAGAGTTCCCACACTGGCATTCAGTCTTGTAGACGAAGGGTGTATTTGCCTAACATGAACTCTGAACTCTGACAACTCAGATGTCATCTCCAAATGCGAAACTTATAAAACGTTCCAGAGAAAGCAGACCAAGGGACCACTTATCTCATAGAATACACGGACCGCACATGGTCTAAGATTGATACTGACCTTTTTAGGTGTAGCCAGAAGGAATATTTGGTTACAGTCGAATATTTCAGACATTTTTTCAAAGTCGACCAAATTACCGACAAAACTGGAAGGCAGGTCATCACTAAACTGAAAGTACATTTTGCTAGACATGGAATACTAGACACCATTATCACCAACAATGGTCCTCCATTTAACTCCAAAAACTTTGCCGACTTTGCTTCTAACTATGAATTTCGACACATCACCAATTCTCCGGGTTACGCCCAGTCCAATGTCCACTTCTCTGTACTAGTACGTCAGACTAATACAGGTCTTCCGTGCATCTAGTATATCTGGGTTTGGTCTTCTAATTCTCATCCAATGACCAAATGTAACACCTATCAAATAGTTTAATTTTCTTGCGTTCATTCGAGAAATACTTATGTCTACGATGCATACACATCCTCAAAATCACTTCGAGTCAAGGTGTGCTGTGGCCTTTAACCGGAACAACCCGCTTGTCTGATGTCAGCTTGTGGTCAACCGATGGTTGACAGGAAAGGCAGACTTGTCGATCGCATTTTGTGCCTTTCAGCCCTGGGCCAGAACACCGCCTTACCGCCTTTGATAAGATCACTTCGGCTTTCGAACAGATTTCGGGGTTAGAAGTTAACAGCAATAGTTCCTTTGCCAAAACCAATAACTAAATGGTACCCAATAATATACCTGTGTAGAAAATGGATATGCACAATTTAAAAAATTAACTCAAATACATTGAACTTACACATGATGAAAATATACAGAATAGATGAAACCAGATAAACGACAAGAGTGGGTTATAGTTGGTATAGTTATCAATTTACCTCGGTTATTATTTCATTGGTGTTCTACGCCGTACTCAAGAATATTTCACTTATAGGACGGCGACCAGCATCATAGTGGGAGAAAATCGATCAGAGCTCGGCGGAAACCCACGACTATGCGCAGGCAGTTGTCAGACCTTCAAACGTACGGCCGCCTTCTTATAAGTGAAATATTCTTGAGTAGGGCGTTAAACAATAAGCATTCATTCATTCATTCATTCAAACGTACGGACGGAGAGGAAGCCGGCGTGAGCTGGACCTGAACTCACAGCAGCCACGTTAGTTAGGGCTTTGTTCTGACTGTCTCATGGCGGCTTCCTCTCCGTCTGTACGTGTGAAGGTCCGACAGATGGTCGTGGGTTTCCCCCGGGCACTACCTAGTTTTTCCCACCATAATGCTGCATGTCGTCGAGTATAAATGAAATATTCTTGAGTGTGACGTAAAACTCCAATCAAACACGTAAATAAATATATACATGAATAAATAAATAGCCTGTTCTAGGTGTTCATGTAAATGAAATAGTAGCAACATACACGCGCTCCATGGCAACAAGACCGCCTCAGTCTGGGAAATCTGGGATCAATCCCTTGTCAGGTCATACCGAAGACTTTAAAAATAATACTTTTTGCTCCCTCGCTTGGCGCTCAGCACTGAAAGTCCTTAGAGCAAGGAAACAGGACTAGTCAGCAAGGTGTCCGTATAATGCGACTGGGTCTGGTGTCATGTTTGGTGTCCTCGATTTGATGTCCCCCAGCGGCGGGGACTTGCCCTGCAACAAGAGGACACATTATTTATAAACATAATACTTGTTACTTATATATAATACTTTTGTTAAGTACGACGTAAAACTCATACATACATACGTACATACATACCAATAGCAACATTGCCTAGGCAAACTGTTAACTACAATTTATTAGACGTCAGTGGTATGGAATTACTAAAAATGCAGTGTTGTCATCACATTTAATAAATAATGACATAAAAACAATGTAAAGGGAACAGGTCTCAGGGATGCTTAATGAAACAAGAGACAAACTGTCGCGTGCTTCATTGTTTGCTGTGAGAAGCGAGAAGTACCGGTTTGAATTTAACGCCTTACGCTTCGCACGATGGAGAGATCAGATGGGACAGTTGCAGTAAAATAACAAGTACAAAGACAGTGGTTTAGCATGCAGTCATATATGTTAAGCATGAATTAAAACTGATGATTTCCATGCAGGTCTGTGTTTTTCAGAGACTAAAGTTTCTGTCGCTTACCACAAAGCTTGGTATTTTTCCGTGGTGTAGGCCTGCTTCTGAAAGGAAAAACAGAAAATGGTGGTGAAAAAGAAATTACACATCATTAATGGCTAATGAGTAGAAAACACCGGTTTTGTTTATTAATTTGTTGCCTATGAACAGTTAGCCTGGATCGCAAATCTGTATAACTTGACCAACTGGTGTATGAGAGCCGGCTATTACATCTTTTTATGTAGGTATATGCGATAATTAAATGTTAATACAATAAGGGAAGGGACTTGAATTTTCTATAGAGCACACCTGATAGAACCGTTGGTATAAAGGCTTCTAAAATTCATAGCGGCCTGTGACATGCGACGTTTGGTCTTTTCTGTACAGGTATCTCAAAGCCTACAACGGGGCATTTTAATCAGCAGAATTCGGGAACTGGTATTTCAAAGGGCAAAACAAAAAATCGCTAGTTTCACTTGGTTGCTACAGAAACCCGAAAGCTGATCGACTCAAACCCATTTTATGTAGGGAAGTATAGGCCTCCATCCGAATAAATTGCTGTGTGGAACGTTCTATTATGTTTATCTGGTTGAAACTTGATATTATCAGGCTGTAACCATGGAAACAAGAAATAATGATTGTGTTAGCCCAAGCTTAGGTACAAGGTAGCCTGTGTCTGATTCACCACAATATATAAACCATTGTTTTGGACGATTGTCTTTCGTCTACTGGCACTGTTACCTGAAGCTCGCTACATCGAGACCACTTGCCTGTCGTATAAAATATTCACATGGGTAATTTTTCAAAGGTCGGGGTTATACCCTGAGCACTCTGGTTTCCTCCAAACATAATACAGGCCTGCTGGTCGCTATGCAATGTAGCCTGTAGAGGTGAACAAGAAAACGTTACAAATGTGCGGCGACAAGTTGCGACGCCAACGATCAAGAACAAGAACACACCAACAACAACAAGAACTACGGCGTTAAACAAACATTCCAGAAAACGACAAAGAAAAAAAATAAAAAATAATAAGTACATAAATTATAAAAAATAATGAAGAAAGAAACTGACAGACAGTCTTTCTATTTTGCATGACAGTAGGACCTATTAATATCATAGGTTTACTGTAGTTATGAATACGTGTAAATAGGCTCTGTGTGTCATAAATACATATGATTGTGCGGTCTAGAGTTTAGGATTATAGTTCTATCTAGGCTCTGAGTACTGAACAATAATATAAATACTAATTATGTATCAAGCGTTGTAGGTGGCAAATTTTGTACATGTATCCACCTATCGAAGTGCTCAATGAACTTAAAACCACAAAACATTACAATTTTGCCATCGTTCTGGGAGAATTTTTAATTAAAAAATAGAATGCAGATTTTCGAAAAGAAATAAACTATAGTGCTTTGGGACTGTTTATGGCTCCTTAAGTTGAAGAAGTGTGACTGTCAACGTGGTTAGCCGAATGATGAAGATACATTTTGACAAAGTACGTTTAGAGTGATGTCCCCTGTTCCACCCATACGTGTGCTTTCGCAGCCAAAAGCGCGTGCGCCAAAACCAAGGACCCACGTTTTCCGGTTTCAGGGACGAAGTCAAAGTTGACATAGGTGTACACATCAGACGAAAATGGCCTGTTCTTACGCGAGATCGCTCATGTCCGCGGCCTCAAAGGTGCTGAAAATGTCCACAAGAACATTTGCGATGAGCAGGAGCTGTGTATTGCAAAACTGCACGAGTGTAAACCCATGGTTAGAGCGGGGGTTCATGCGTTCCCACTGGGTGCTGTGCGGAGAAAAACAGATACCGGGTGCAGTGAACGTTGGCATGAATACCACGTGCAACTGTAGCAGATTACATACAGAGGGTGAGAAATAATTAACAGCAAAAAAAACAAAAAAAACAAACAAAAAACGTTTAAGTCTTGGAAGATGCCCTCTTATAAAACTGAAAATATCGTCAATCGTTATACACATGCATAGTCTGATTCAGAGCTGAATGTAACCCTCCTTTTGTCCCACGTGGTGAGAATGATGACATGGACACCAAAATGTAAATAACACTCAATACCGAAGACCGTGCTTTTCACGATATTGTTGAGCGAAGGGGGGGGGGGGGCACCATCATCATCAAGCATAGAGTTATGCATGCCCAGTTGAAAACAGAGTGATTAAAAATTACAAAGTACATGTATTTCAGATGTTCTGGTGGTATGTATTAGATTACAGGAATGCAATAACCCCAGAAGGGAGTTGTAGAGACATTGTTGTTGCTGTTATTGGCCGCTGACCTGCTTGCCAGTTGTTCATTAATGCATTGGATAGTCTTGAATGATTTGATGTTACTGTACCCTGTGACAGCAACTCAGTCTTTACCACAGCCAACTAGAGATGTTTATACTGTAATGGGTGTGATATATAGGACAGGAGAAGTACCAAAGGTTGTTATTTGTAAATGTAGACTTGCAGTAGTGGTAAATTTGTACATGATTGGCAGGGGAATATTCAAAAGAAACTGTTTTGAATGTCACTTCTTAAGTTTCCAGCTTGTGGCATGAACAGAAAAAACTGCTGAAATAAAAAGTGCTGAAATAAAGAAATCACTTCCAGTATGATTATATTTGTTTCTGATTTCCTTGTTTTTCTTTTCTGTAGTTGATAAAGAATTAGTTGAATTTCTAGACAAAGAAATTTCACTCGAAAAAGAAACCTCCAAAAAGAGGGGTGGTGTCCCGAACATAGCAGACTTTCAGGTGAAGACAGACGGAGCAAATGTAACTCTCACAAGGAAACTCTCAGATGAATCGTAAGTCCTCAGTTAACATGCCTACTGCAGTGAAGTGATCAAAATCTGTGAATACGAGTTATTCAATACTGTGTACCATTAACAAACATGACAAATAACCTACCCAATTTTCTATCAAGATGCCGGCAGAATGGCCAAGATTGCATTACATGATGTGTATTTTCTTTCCTGGGAAATCATGTTTTTGATTGTTCATTATGATGTCAGATAAGATAGAGCAATAAATTAAAACTGAAATATTATTGATGCAATTTGAAGTGAAGTGAAATGTCCAGGAAATTCCCCCCCCCCCCAAAAAGAGAATTTACAAAAAAAAACATTAAATGTTGATTTGGGTGGAAATAAGAAAAATAATTTTTTTCTTTTTTGTCTTACAGAATAACTATAAAGTTCAATATCAACAACTCTGTGGATGCCGATGGACCTCCAGAGGAGTACGACCAGGGCCAAGGCGAAATACCCAATGTAAGATTTTGTGTGGTGGGAGGAAGGGGGATTGGTGTTAGAGATGAACAGAACATTTTGTATCTCATCAAACAAATACTCTTGGTTAAGTTTGCAGTAGCCTGACAGCCTGAAAGATTTGAACGCTATAAGCAGACAAGCTTGAATGTCACTGAATTAAATGACACACACTCATATTGGTGAGAATTTCATTTCCATGATGATTTGTAGGAACAGACACATGATCCATACCTTTGGAACCTAAATTCATGTGTTGAACCCTTAGGCTAGATTGGCAAGAAATAGAAAGAGTACTGAGTCTTCCATAGAATGTCATTTTAGGAATAGATTCCGATTTAAATACAGTTGCCCTGCTCCCAGTGTAGAAGAAAGACATTTATTGGTGTCTGAATGTACATATGTGCTATGAAAATAAAAAAAAGACTAATGGAAGTCTCAGTTGAAGCTTTTGAGTCGGCAATGACCCAGAAGCTTCCTACCAGTGCGGTCGCTGAGATTTCAAGTCCAGCTCATGTTGGCTTCCTCTCCGGCCATATGTGGGGAGGTCTCCCAGCAATCAGCGGATGGTCGTGGGCTTCCCCCGGGCACGGCCGGGTTTCCTCCCACCATAATGTTGGCCGCCATCGCATAAGTGAAATATTCTTGAGTACATCATAAAACACCAATCAAATAAATAAATAAATAATTGAATCTTTTGTCAATACTTACCAAGCAGTCATCTGAGTTGTCCCTGTTTCATAGGACGGAATACAGGTGTTTCAAGATTCAATAGTACATTGTATTGTGGTGAGCTAGTGCAGCGTAATGACTCTGTTGCCTCTCACCAGTACGGTCATTGTGACTTAAAGCCCAGGCCGTACCTTGGTAGGTCCACCAGCAACCAGCTGATGGTTGTGAGTCATCACTGGCACTGCCCGGTTTAATCCCTCCATGATGCTGTCTGCCATCGTATAAGTGAAATATTCTTGAGTACGGCATAAAACACCTATGAAATAAATAAATTTTGTGACGTGACTGATTGCCTTACAGCACGGGAGGGCTAATCAGGACATTTTAACATTGGTTGGTACCTAAAGATTAATTAATATTGCCTGTGATAGAGGACTTTTACTTCCTGAAACATTCAGGACCAGCCTGTGTAAAATGCATTGATAGCCCTCCTCTGCTGTAAAGCAGTGTCACGCCATGGAACAAAACTCGCAATCCCTGTATTACATGAACCATGGCAGAAGTTGTAGGTATAATGTTGACATGTTTACAGCTTGTTAAATGCTGTGCTGTACATATGTACACTTCATGTAAAGTGCATAATAAGGATGCCTGTGCAGGCAAAATTTTTTATCGAACTCGATTTGAAAAATGTTAAGACTCAGTTATTTTTGCACATGCCAAAGGCTTGCAGAAAAGGGAAAAACTCAGTTTTTCAAGCTTCTCATCGTATTGGGGAAGTAAAACTCAATTCTTATGCTTTCTGACATTCAAAACTCTGTTGGCACGACTTTCTTCCCAGTTCAAACATAATATGTAGACGTAATCACACCCACTGGTATAATGCTATACAGTATTGGGGATTTTTCTACAACCTTACAAGACTTAATATTAAAGCTTAGTTTCTTGGGATATTAAACTCTGGCGTATTCCCTTAGTAGAAAAAAAAATCTTTGTCCGTGAGTTTCTGTAGCCTAAATGTAGGCCTAAACAGTTGGCTTAGTTTGTTCAAACAATTTCTTAGAAATTTTAATACGGTTCATACAGAGAAGTGTGAATAAAATTCCAGATGTTTCCATTGGCCAGATTGGAAGGAAAGATTTTAAGTTTTCTAAATACCGCTAATGCCTACCATGTACTTTAATTTTGTAGGTTTTCTTATCTTAAAATTCTTTAATCCAAGGTTTCCTTTATGTTTCATTATTCTACTCTAATTGGCATCAGAAATTTTAGTTTAGCCATTTCTGTTATATTACTAATATATTAAATATTACTAATATATAAACAACAATCAGGCTACATTTATTTCAGAGGCTACTAGAAGGCCTATGTTCCAAGTGGATATGCTTGTCAAAAAGGCTGTATGTTGTACTTTTTTAATAAAATCTTCACTTCAACAGATATCTTACATCAACTCCTTTTTCCTTTGTCAAATAAACTGTACTAAATGCTATCCTGAATGAAATTTCTTTTGATCCTTCTGATTTGAAATTGACACCTTCACAATATTAGAACTGATACTTGTAAATCAATCTTACCCTGCAGAGCAAACAAATACAGCTACAAGTAGCACCATCTAGGAAGTTATTTTAAGATAGATTAACTTCAACTGAATCTCTGTTTTGTTTTTAAATGAACAAGTCAATAGCTATATACTATCGAGGGCAATAGTGGAAGCCTACACACCATCACTGTTCACTACGCAATGGTTCGGTTCATTGTTAGAGCCCAAGAAAGATACATGGGTAATGTGTGACTAGGTATCGGAAATGCTGACATTACATAAATGGTCTAGTTCTAGACATTGGAAAGCAATTGGTGGTGGTTGCTAAGGCTATGTCATGGTAGATAACTAAAAAAAGCCTAATTTTTCCTGTGTGCCACAGCGCCTAGTACCCCCAAATAACTAAAAAAATCAATGTATTTTTTGAATAACTCAGTTTCAAAATATGCAGAGTGTCTTAAAAAAACCCTGCTCTTCAGGATGATATTTGTGTATGATTTTAATTTATCTGTGCCTTTTTTTTCAGATGATATCAAAACCTCCATTTATTGTAGAGCTGAACAAGGGAGGTAAGCGTACCTTGTCTGTACAGTGCTCTTTTCCACCACCAGAGGGCATGTCACCTGACCAATCAGCTCCACCCGAAACAGAACAAATAGGTAAGCACATTTACTCTAAACTGTCTCACTGGAGACACAGATAGGTTAGGTTTGAAGACAACGGATATTTATGCAGGTCAACTTATTACACAGACAATTTGGAGATTCATTTACTTGAGAAGTTAACAAAACTTGGACATTACTTTGTGCGAGTCATTTTGTCATTACAGATATAAAATGTTGCTAGCATAGGTTTGCCCAATGGAAGGTAACATTTTACCATTCCGGTATACCTGATAATGTTATTATAGTGAAAATGTCTGTGGACGATTTTAAACATCAATCAAAGTAGTAAATCAGCTCATTGTGATGGAAAGAACAAGTATTGTCAGCTGTTTGGATAGTGTGCCTGAGTGGGGTGTAATGTCTGATGACTTAAAGAATTTATTTAACTCGAACAGTGATGTGTTTGTTTGCTGTCTGGGCATGGTATTTATGTCACTTGTTATTAACAGTGGACTCTTACGAGATTAATGAAGTTGCCTTACATGAAGGAGAATGGGAAGAGGAAGTCTATAGCCTACAGTCTGATGTGATGGATGGGGTGAGTAAATGTCTGGGTTGTCTCCCTTGAGTTAGCTCTTGTCTGTCGTGCTGAGAGTTGACAACATGTTATCTGGATGGGTCCCTCCCTTAACGTCATTCAAGTGATGGTGCTATTCACTTCAGACGTGGCAAACACAGTTTAAATTCACCTAGGGTCATTGGTTCCAACATGGTAATTTATGTACACATAACTGCTTTTGTTCTATCCCATAACCATATTGTACCTGTAATTTGTTGATTGTATCCAAATGTAAGGGCCATCAATTTGATTACAGCCCTAATATTTTCTTGTGAGTGTTTATTTCATATTTTACGCCATCCTCAGGAATACTTCAGTCAGGAGTTTAGCTCACATTTGAATATAACACCAAATTATGCCAAGGCATAGGTTTTTGGCTTTTTTTCATGAGAGCCCAGCAGTGACCTTCAAAGCCCTACATATAAGATAACATGAAACATCATAAAAGTATTGGCCAAGTCCTTGACTCATTCATGATGGAAGCACAGTTAAGAATTTATCCATTAAAATTGTGCAATTATTTTGTTTCTCAGAACCTGTATGATCTTTTAATGGACATGTTGGATGAGCGAGGAATCAATGAAGAATTCACCTCAAAGATGGTGGATTATGCAACAGGCTACGAACATGCCAAGTACCTGGAGTTCCTCGAGAACCTGAAAAGCTTTACCCGTGGCAACTGAATGTCTGTTAGATTCCATTTTTGTTTAATCAGCCCGAATGAGGCAGGTGGACTGTTGCCATATGTAAAGTCCTGGTATCGAGTTGTGCTAAAAACAGTACTGGATCTATTGAAACGAAATGAAGAATTTACCCTTTGATAAGTATTAATGCACGTGAAGTACTGAAATATATGGTATGGAAACAGTTCTTCTCTTCAAATACTAGTAACATGTTTTTATTAAAGACATTTTAGTTATTGTCCACAAATAAAGGAATGTATGAGCCAGAGTAAATACTCTTTTGTGGAGTATGTAGGCCACAGTTTCAAAGTTTTGGCGGTTGCTCCTTGCGCTGAAATAGTTGGGAGAGTTTGTCAAGGTGGTAAAGATCTCCTGATGGCGAACTATAAAATTGTTAAGAATGAATCTGAAATGTGTAAATGTGGTTTGCAAGCGATTCTGAAGATGTTGAGACGGTTAGGCTAGCCATATGGGTATTTGTAAACTACAATGTCTGGTCTTGTCATTGCATTAACATTTTTTCAACCATTGTCTACAAATGATAAAGATACAAGCTTGAAAATCTGAAAGCAAAGTAATTCATATCATCTTCAATATCACATCATCCTGTTTTCAATTCCATCAAGTATTCAAGTAATTTGCATTAATTTTTTTTTATTATTAATAAGAAATGGATTGCTTGCCGAAATTTTATCCACTCCGGTTTTTATGTTACAGTGACTGTGAAGTTTGTGTGCCATTTGTAGCATTTAGTGGTTTGTTGGGGAGGATTTTCATACCTTCTTGTACAGAAGAGCTCTAAGTGATATCGTGTTACATGTTGAACGAACATGTACTGAATGGATCATGTTGACATGGAAACTAAAATTTGTTTTGGAATAAAATATTTAGTAGACAACAAATGAAAGCGTTTAAATTTAAAGTCTTTTACTTTACATGTTGTAATGTAAGGCTCCAGAGCGGTGTCCTCTGGATGTATACTCCTTACAATCCAGGTGGTTAGCATGATGGTGCAGAGTAATAATCAGGAGCTTCTCTTCAATGCGGTGGCTGTGAGTTCAAGTCCAGCTCATGTAAGCTTCCTCTCCGACTGTATGTGGGAAGGTCCGCCAGCAATTTGCGGCTGGTCCTGGGTTTCCCTCGCGCTCTGCACGGCGCCCTCCCGCCATAATGCTGGTCGCCATAGTATAAATGAAATAGTCTCGAATATGGTCGAATCAAATAAATAAATAAATAAATGCAATGCATGTGCGATCACTAGGGTCGCTTTATATCATTGCCACTACTTGACAAGTTTGACTTTCGGACCACATACAACACACCTGGCCATTGTTTAGATTTAGTCTCACCATTGACTTGCGCGAGAGGACCGATAATCAGTGTTAATCACTGACATTGTTTCAGGTGTCCGTTAGAATCATGTTACCTACAATATACTGTAGATGCAGGTAATGCGAATGTTTCAGTCAAACAGAAGTTGAAGACAGAGGTTTCCTTTTCTGACATCAATGGGAAACTCGTAAAACTCGTCCTGGCCTTTAACAAAGGGGTCCAAAGCCGTATGTTTCTTTGTTCTGTCGTGGATTACGTCACACTAGGTGCATGAATGTTCAGAAAACACTGAGGTGGTACACAATCAGTTCAGCATCACGGAAGAAAACGACGCGTTTGGACCCTTCAGTGTAGACCGCACGAGTCTCCCATTCCTACTTCAGCAATCTGAACCCACTGACCTTAGCGTTGTGTAAGATTTCTGTGTAAAATTTATAACTGGTGGGAATGACGATGTAAAGCGGGCGTGGAGAGCTACCCATGTTGTAAAAGGATTTGACGCACTGAGGTGAAAGGCTGGGGGGGGGGGGAGGGGCGTGTGGCTGACGGCTGTAAAATTGTGAAATATTCTCGAGCAATAAACACTATGCAAATCGATAAGTAAATAAAGTTACAGGTGTAAAGATGTTTTCGGGTGTGGCTTTAGAGTTAGTCGGGAAGGATCATATTTTACTCCGATTTCCCCCACAAATAATCCCTGCTCGTTGTGAAAGTGAAAAGTTTTAAGAACGACGTTGAACAGATGGCATACGCCAGTAATGAGAATGCAGTGCTCGGACTAATCCCCTTATTCTCAGAGGACCATATCACCTTGTAAATCGTCTGTTAGATTACAATAGGGCCCTGCCCTTGTGCGAAGCTTTTTGAGAGGCAATTTGAACATTATGATTGAGTTTGCGTGTTCATAAATTTCGTTGATGTGTATACATCTTGTCTGAGAAGCGGAGCTGTGCTTCCTGCATGGACACGTATCTTAGGTATGATGGACTCTTTTGTAGAAGTGAGAATTCTGTTCACGGTACGGTAATCCTATAGTCTGTTTCTTTTAAATTGTCGACTATATTCAGCGGTATGTAAAATCATTAAAACCAGTTACCAAAGGAGGAGGTGTGATAAGGCGAAAAATCTGCCTCTTTCGGGTGCGATAAATTGATCAGGGAAAAAAATTTCTTACATTACTTTTTTCTTTAATTTCGACATATATAATATAGGAGTGTACATCATTTTGTAAAAAAGCATAAATTTTTGAAACGGCGAAAATGTTATAGTCAACTGAAAATGTCCCATTGTTCAGTTTGGTAAATTCGTGGATTTTTGGACTTACTGAAGCTCCCATCTAGGCATGAAGGAAGCGGATCCCCAGAACAAAACTTGCACAAGATATTTATGTCAGTGAGTATGATCTTCGTTCAAAATATCTTTTTGGGACACCACTTCCTTCGTGGTTTAAACAATAATTTTGCCTTCTGAATTTCACGACCTATCTTACCTTGATGTGTACCGAATAAATGTCATTGTAATTATTTGCTGAAATTAGTGTAGTGGTTAGTGACCTAAAAGGTTGCACGAGGGGATTCTGGGTTCGAGCCTGCCTTGTCGTTTTCATGAAAATGTGTATTTGTTATAAATGCACAATTTTGCAATTATATTACATAATTTAACATTTTAAGAAGTAAACGTGATGAAAATACCCATCGATCGCATATGTACTACATATTCTATTCTTCTATAGGTAGCTTGGTCCACCTGATCTTGCAGTGCGGAATGTGTGACCGCCATTATGGCACTGCACACTTAAGACTGGAGTTATTGCGATGCAAATATATGCTCGCGTTTGAAAGTATACGTTGCAATCTCTGCTAAGTTGATAGTTTCTGCTACCAAAAATAGTCTGTACTTTAGGAAACAGCCATTGTATACAATGGTGCGTGTTAAATGTGCCAGGTGTGGCAAGCAGTAGAAACAAGGACAAACAGGATGTACTATACCGACATTCTGTAATATTAGTCCATCATGGAATTCTACTCACAATCATGTTTTAAAGAAACATAAAGGCAGAAAATTAAAGCTTGATGAGATCCTCAGAATAGACGAAGACAAACCTTGTATCAGAGTGAACAGTCCCAAAGAAAAGCAATAATTCAATGAAAAATATTAAATATGTGGCCTTCTGTTCGGATAACTCGAATACCGATGACCCAGCTTACGGTTTGCGGTTTACTGTTGATTGACAGTTGTCACATACAAACTGAGTGATTTCTGTCTGCACTGGGCAGTGCTAGCCATGGGCACTTTCAGCGTTTTATCATACCGCTTTCTTTGCCTTTCGTCAGGTAGACGTAACACTACAAGCTTTACACATCTGCTAGTATATATTGGACGTCCATATTGCAAAGAAAATGTAGTTAGAGCACCGTTTCTTATTAACTTTTTTGAACTCCATAAAATCAAGAAAATCATCGCCTTGAGTGACTTCATAATTATTAAAAAATGCGTGAAATGCTGGACACTGGTCGTGAAGAGTGAATTGTTTATGATAGCTGCACCCCATGTGGTTAGAACGAACTTCACACAGCAACAAACCTAGACGTAGAAACAGACATGATCATACCAGCCGTCAACTAAAATGAGCGTTCCGGATCAATTATCGCAATACCAGTTTCCAAACGACAAATAACACAAATAACCAAAGAACTAAGAGAATATGTAAAATAAAATATCGGAGGGATTCATGCAAAGAGAAGCAGTCAACACTTTTCAATGATGACGAAAAGACGCAATGAAGGTTCTAGGCGAATGAAAAGAATCAGTAACAGTCAACATCATTATTTCCAAGAGGAGAGTATATGCATATAGTTTTTTTTTGATTACAGAATTTCAAAACAGATCAGAGAGCCACAACAAATAAAATAAATTTTCTTTATTAAGGTTATATTATACTTAAAGTGAAAAACAATTTTTAACAAGTCAGTGTCAGAAACAGAGTTTAGAGTAAGTTCCATCACAACTTGGTGTCGCTTTCTGTATAAACATCCTGTGACTCCTCCCAATTCCCTGCCTGCCACATGTTCTTGAATAATCATGACGTCTCAAAAGCCAATGAAGACTTCGTCTCTAAAACGGGCCTTTGGAGTTTGACATTTTGAATTAAAAAACACTATTCTGATTGCATTTTCCTTTGCAATAATATGGGCGTCCAACAAATTACTACGTATGGCTAGTGGTGTTACGTGTCATGGATTTGTGCGTTCGACTGATTTTACAAAACTGAATAATGTAGTAGTTCTCTAACAGACAGGGTTCCATCAAATGTCTGGTGATTGTGTGACACTGTCCGTGTCAATCAAGTGTCACCTGCCACTGAAGTAATCGATTTCTTGTATAAGACGCTGTGGTTCATTCTGAAGTTGATAGTTTTAGTTGATGTATTTACTTATTTACATATATTTGTTTATTTATATGTTTGTTTGATTCGAGTTTTTACGATGAAGGCCTACTCAAAAACATTTCACTTATACGAGAGCGGCTAGCATTATTGTGGGAGGAAACCTGACAGAGTCTGGGAGAAACCCATGGCCATGACTTCAGCTATGAGCTAGCTGGACTTGAACTCACATGGAACTCATTAACGAGAGGCTCCTCAGTAATTGGCATAAGTCTTTCAATCACAAGAACACATCAGGTGAGGATACAAACCTGACATGGACTAAGAATTGCTTGACATTATGACCTTTTGCACACCCGTTTTCCGTCAGTATGGTGTGCACATGTGTATGTCACATGTGGGAAAGTTCGTCAGTAGCTTGTCGCATGTCAGTAGTTTTGGGTCGGACATTCTGGTTTCCTCTACCTATGAAACTGACCACCATCGCATAAGTGAATTTTCTTTTCAGTACGGCGTCAAAAAACAATCAAATAAATAAATAAATATTATACACAATAAAAGCACAGGTGTTTTCTGAGTGCACATGACATGAACCATACTAATCATATCCGTCTTAATCTAGATGTTAGATATTGCTACAACATACATAACAGGCAACGACAACAAATTGTTAACCCAAATCAGTTGAGTCTACTTGTAAAACGTTTTATTCAGAGATCAAAGTTCTACAATAATAAAATGCCCTAAATTTGTACAACCTTATGTAATAATGGAAATTATATTTGCATAGGTCTTAAGAGAGTGTATACGAAACTCAGTTATATGGTACGTGTCGCATGTATGCATAGGTGAAGAACAGACCAGCGTATAGCATTGGTGAATCACTCGTGGTTGACAAGATATCATACGTAACCTTAATTAAGATGAAGTCGGTAGAAAACATATAATCAAGTGATACAAAAACTGACAGGAAGTATCGCGCAAATATTATGCCAGAGAAAGTTTTCAGTTGAATTCAACAACCCCTTTTCCCGTTTAGACAATGAATATTTCATGGTTAGAACTACTGTCATCTTAAGTATAACTCTCTAAATGATTTTAAATGGAATTCAACAACGTCTGTAGAAGTATCATTACCAATATACTCAATCATTAAATGGCAAGTCTGCATATTTAACCCACTCTTGAATTTGTATCACAATAACAGTTTGTGTTTGAGAAAGACCTTCCGTATTTATCAAAACTGAACGGAAATGTTTCTTTGTTTTTCATACATCACTAGCACACTTAATACATGTCCTATAGTAGCAATAATCAGGCTTCATTCCTCTTTCATATATTTCCTACACCAAAATCACCCAAAGCACTTCCAAACTCCGCACCGAGCAGCCATTTTATTACCCAAGCACATCATAAGCTCTGACCACATTCGACTCCATATATAAATATTATACTCTGGCTATACTGTACATTGTTTCACTACTACAAGATCATAAACACTACAACTCTGGACGGCAGTGAAGGGCTAACAGAATTCATTTATACTGCGGATAAATTATCCTCTGTGTTAACTTACAAAGATCCTCGCCTCCATGCTAAATGCTGCT
Source organism: Acanthopleura granulata (assembly GCA_016165875.1). Taxonomy (NCBI): domain Eukaryota; kingdom Metazoa; phylum Mollusca; class Polyplacophora; order Chitonida; family Chitonidae; genus Acanthopleura; species Acanthopleura granulata. The sequence goes on along the minus strand of JABBOT010000009.1, from coordinate 11,542,197 downwards.
TGTTGCCAAAGCGTTAAAGATAATGTTCTTGAACTGTATCTAAGACGAACTTTACTGAAACGTTCTTCTTTTCCTTCTCCCAACAGTACGCAATTTATCACAGAGTTCGTCTGTCGCCGACAGCAAGACAATTCTGATTCCTAGTATTATTTGCACTTCATCCCGAACAGAACTAATATTGTTAAAGTCGTATCATTAGCAAATGCCCGTCCCCGTTTCCATTGGCCACGTGGGATTCTTTACTCTCTTTAACAACCGTTTCCACTACCGGGTAATTTGCTTAAAGTATTGCTTTCCATATAGCGCAATGTATCAAGTAGGCCTAACTATGTTAATAGACTTTACCCATTTCTAAGATGAACAATAAAATGTACTTGCTTTAAATAACGGTTCAAATTACTGATGTTGAATATAATATACCTTGCTATAACAGATAATTGTCTTCCGTGTACTGTTCACTGTTGCTCTTCATCTAAATAATGTGTATATTGAAAAAAAGCAATGTGAAGGATTGTAAATATAACCACCTAAAGGGCAAAAATAACAATAGGGCTACACTGTTACATGGTTCAAAAAAAGCGAAAGAGCGAAATCGAATCCATGACCACATAGCCCAAAAGAATTATTCATGCATGCTTTGACATTTTGTACACCAAACTCCTTTTCGCACAAAAATCAATTGTGATTATGGAGAACTAAGTCTTAGTATTAACTCTGATGACATAAACTGAACATGACCAAATCTTATTGCATTAATCCAAGATCACAGCGCACAGTCTCCTTATTTCTCTTGGTAAAGCGAAATATTCTGGAAAAAAATATACATATCCAACCATCCTGACGCGGACTGGAACATATACTCTTAGGGCCCCAATACCCAATGCATTTACATATCGACAAAATGTGAAAAACGCAAAAATTCAATCGATAGTCAGTGGTAAGAGTGAACCATTGAAAATCACCGTCTCTCTCAGCAAGCGTTGGGCACAGCCGATGTGTGCTTGATTGTCGTTGGAAGCCGTTAAACCTCTGCTTCTTGACACAAAGATTCAGAAGCAGCGTCTGAGTACATGGTTAAGGAAGATGAAACACTGATAGATAATGACTAGGTCATTTTCGTAATTAACTTGGTTAAAATGATTTACTTACCACGGTGAAAGTAGGCCTTCTAGGTTTTGGTAGTATAGGGAAAACCAGACAATGTTGTGAAAGACACGCTAGAATTTAGAATTTCCATTAGCCTTGAAGTCCTGCTCATGCTGGCTTCCTCTCAGGTCTCCCATGGCGGGAATGCCAGAAGCAACAAGTAACCTGTGGATGGTCGTGCGTTAGCCCCGGACTCTGCCCGGTTTCCTCCCACCATAATGCTGGCCGCCGTCGTATATAAGTGAAATATTCTTGTATAGCGTAAAACACCAATAAAACAGACGAGAAATCGTTTCTATAAGCTGTGTCTCTTGTTCATTCATACCTTGGCGATGATGATTTGTGCACAAACTGGCAACTATCAATCGTAACTACCAATGTGAGATGAGCACCCTTTCGTCTCCCCACAACTGGTTACGCTCAGTTGTTGACAGTAGAGCATGTTCTACATGACCACTCCTGCGACTGAGTTGCGCAGTATCTGTACAAGTAGCCAATCGATCAGGGTGCGAAAATTACGTGACGGCTTTCAAAAACTTCTAGTAGGCCACTTTTCACAGTCACCTGACGGTCATGTGGTCGAAACTGGCTACTGACTGGAAAATGTCGCGGTGGCATGAGCGATCTGACAACTGTTATCAACCAGTTCCAGTTAGTTTCGCCAAGTCGCCGATGTGTACAGTCTTGTGTGATAAAAGCCCCCAGGAGCGCTCAGTTGCCGTTACATGTAGTTTTGTCCTATCGCAACGCGACATAAGCTAGGCTTAATCTGTACATAATACATAAATGTTGTATACTTCGGCCTGAGCGATAAAGATTTGTGGGTAAACTGGTGAGGTATAGCGTATGAATTACAGCGGGCCAATAGACAATTTCAACTTGGACCTAAGTCGCCACTGCACTGGAAAGCAAAGTTCATTACTTGGCTAACACTGGGAGCCACAGTTTCAGTTGTCATCATATCCGGGAACTTGCATTACAGCAGGCATGCTTTTTTCTGGGCCTTTTTTTCCATCACAAATAATTCATCTTAAAAGAAAATGCCACAGGAAATTAGCGCAATCCTCAAAATAACAAGAAATACGCAGGTCGTGCTCCGTCTGAAAATGCCTTCACTGACTTTTGGCAGATATTTTCCAGTGAATAAACATCGACCAAATGTAAGAGGTACAAACATCATGCATTGATAGTGTTAGGCACGGTCATGTCACATCATTTTTCATGTTATATACTGACCAATTAGTACACATCTAGTGGATTTCATGTAACCTGTACTCAAGAGTATCCAAAAGCTTTTAAGATATCAACTGATCAATTTCAAAACGCTTTTAATACGGTGCATAGATCCCGCCGTAGTATAGAATGCATCTATTTTAGTGTACTTTGAAGGCATATTTTTCTCTGGTCTTGACCTAATAATGGTCATACTTGCAGTTAGAACAGTGCTCTTCTTTAACTTAAACGTCGGTCTGCTGGAGCAGCCACTTAGCGACAGTTTTAGATACTGTGCATCTATAACAACTTTCTATACTGAACTTTCGCCGATATAGATGCTGGTTCTTTCCTCCGAAATCACAATGAACCCGCCGACCAAGTCGATCAGATTCTTCCCTGACAGCCTACAGATCGGATGTTCAGACATTCCCGAGCTTACCTGCTCGGAAGATCCAGCATCTATAACGGCAACAGTCCAATATAGAAAGTCGTTGTGGATGCACAATACCTTGACAGTTTGGAATATGTTCCAAAAGTGATGGGTATAGGTATATCAAGAAATAATCAGAAGATAATTAATTTTACCCTGACGGTTAAGGAACAGACGTGCGTAGTACAGAGCCAAAAGGATACATTTGACATGTCACTTGCAGGCAAGCTTCGATCAGCACAGTCTGGAATCGGGTGTTGGGGTTTGACTCGCAGGGTTGGTCAGGCTAGCGTAGAGAGCGTCACAAAGGGAAACAACACTGCACTCACAACGTCTAGGAACAGCCAAGTTTGATACATGTCAAGTAATACACAACCCTTGGTCCTCAGGAAATATATCTGCAGCTTACACTAACCCGGGCAGGTACTGTTAGATCTGGACATGTCCTCTTTCCGATGCACCTGGCAGAGGAAAGGATCTTCGCAATGTTTTCAAGAGGCGCTTTGGTTTGGTTGGTGATCATATCTGCTTTGGTGTGGATGGCATTTTCATGAAATGTTTTGCATTAAAAGCATGTTCACGAATGCCATTTTTTGCATGTAAAGCACACCAGGGCACATCGTGCACTTTCATTTCACACGCTAAACACATTTGCTTTTTCCACAAAACTCACAAAGCAAATCGTAAGGCCCCCGCCCTCTCTCAAAAAAAACACCTCAGCAGGCGAAAACATTTCGATATGCGAAAGCTTATGAATATGCACTATAGAGAATGACTAGAATAAATTTCAACACATATTTGTAACATTCCAGTACATGAAGTGAGACTGCGCATTTACATGACGTAAATAAGGCACATGGCGAACAAAGAGAATATAGTAATAGTAAAGTGATTCACGACAGCTCTGACTGCTCGAGAAAAGATAGGTGTGCAAGAGCATCCGGATTACAGACAGCGGGTCCACGGTACTGACACAGGAGAATTTGGGGGAAGGTCGACTACAGTAGGGGGCATTAGCTTAGAACCATAGATTTTCACACAGGGATCCGAGCTGACTCAAAGAATTCGCCATCCTGTAAAGAAATCACAAGGTATAGAAAAAATAAGCACAGGGAAAAATGTGTGTTGGGCAAAAAGGACTGAAGACCGAAGGATAAGGACTCCTCCGCAAAAAGTAAAGGGAACAAAAGCAAGACAGACTGCAGTTTACGGAAAGGTTCCGCAGTCGCGGTTGGCAAAGGTTACTTTTGTTGTCTAATAGAATACTCTGATCAGACTGACGACGTTAAGTCTCACCACAAATTCCACAACTAGAACAGTCAGTCTTTCGTCTACTTTTCAATTACATAATTTAAACGTGGTTTCATTAACCAGTGTGATATGATATGTTTTATTTTTCTCTCAAAATGGCTCTATACTGAATACAGATTCCAGGGCCACCGCAAATAATCCATGGTCAAGGGCGAAACAAAAATGATCACACACAAACTTGGGAGGAGACGAATAGAGGAAGGATGTGCTACGAGGAACTATAATGGAGAATGGAGGGTAAAAGGTGGTCATATAACGCCTGGAGGATTCAAGGCGGAGAGGCGTTGCTGTTGTTGCTATCGGCGCTGTAGAAAGGTTCATCAATGCTACTGCTATAGGTAAGGATAGGCGTCGCAGTTTCGCTGGCATGGTAGGTTGTTGGGCGAACAGATACCTCAACCGGACGTTGCCTCTCGCGCCTGCGCCTGTGACGTCTGGCTATGGCCGAATTGGGGTCAGGGTTCTCCTCTGGAGCACCGTCTCTGGAGGGAGACTTTCTCAGTTGATTGGTGAGGCTATGCAGGCTTCTGGAGCGGGTATTAACTGCCTTCTCGACGGTAGGCACAGATTCGGTCTCGATTGACTTGTCGTCATGGTTACCAGGGGCATAGAGCGTGAAGGACACATCTGCATTACCTTTTGAGGATCCGCCTGACTCCGTCTCCGTCTGAGTGGAGACGTTTGACATGGGTCGCTGAGAGTCCCAGCAGCGGGTCTCGTACTTGTCTTGCTTTACTCCGTCCACGAAGGACACGGATCTGCCAGCTTTGCCTCTGGAGGAAGAGGAGGAACTATCGGCATCCTGTAACGTGCCTAGTTGAAGACTGCCCGGAACGAAGACAACTTCTTTCGTGATGGAAGAAGGTAAGTCCTTCAGTTCTACCTCGTACAGGTGCGACAACTTCTCTTGCACCTGTTTTTTCAATAGCAACAGTTCGATGTCTTTCCCTTTCAACACAAGTTCAGTCAGATTGCACGTGCTTTTTAGACTGTCCAAGTTGACCTGCATCTCTGGTCGCATGGTGATGTAGCTCATCATTTCGTCGCCGTACATCTTGTGGACCTCTTCGATCAACTGCTTCTCCTTGGAGCGGATCTCGGAGATGAACTCGATGGCAATGTCGCGTATCTTCTGCTCGGCTTGCTTGATCATATTGTCCACTTTGCTAATGGTAGACAACTGGCTGTCAAAGACCTGTATCTTGGATTTGCAACTGTCCAAAAGCCGCTGGATGCTTTCTTTGTATTTGCAGACGGCTTCTGAGAATTGGGTAATCTCGTGGTCCTTGTGTTCGTTGAAGGTGCACAACACACAGATGCAGGTCTCACATGGCTCGCAGTAGAATCTCACCACTTCTTCTTGGTGCTCTTTGCACTCAATGTCCTTTTCGATTTCGACGTCGAACAAGCTGTGACCTTTGGTGACCTTAGTTTCTCGGTGCAGCTCCACACATTGCTTGCACAACAGTTTGCTACAGTCCAAGCATTTCGATGAAGCCTCTCTGTGTTTTCGATTTACCAGCTTGCATATATCACAGAAGGGAAACTTGGAAGGCTTCTGTCGTTGAACCATTTCGGAAAGACTTGACAACAGGAAGTTGTCGGGTAGCTTCTTGACGCCCCCTAGAGGCACCTGAGTGCGCTTCCGGCACAGTGGGCACGTGAACTCGCGGTAGTCGCTGTACTTTTTGTACGTGCATTCTGACATCACATGATTTTCAATACAGTTCTCGCAGAACGTATGTAGGCAGTCCAGAGACTTTGGGCTTGTAAAGCCCTCGAGGCAGATTTTACACGTCAGGAATTCATCGCTGATTTCCTGTGCCAATTTGTTCCCTCCTCCACTTTGCGAGGCATTGCTGGCCGAAGCCGCAGCAGACATCTTGCTCAGATCAATGGCGGTGGTTAGGTAACGATCTCGATCGTACTTGCGTCGGTTCCTAAACAAAGCAAAAGGTTACGAAAAACGTATGTTAACGATTTGAAATTTCACTGAAACTTGTTCAAAATATATCAACAAAAACATTTAATCATAACATTATAGAACTACACGAAAGTTATTTCCAACATAGAAAATAACAGTACTCTAAAAGTTTTTATGTAACGAAGACGAATGTTCATGACATTTTAAACATAATTAACGGATTTCATTTCTTTCAAAATCAATAAAGTTTCAGAAACAACTCCTAGGAAAAGTACACATGCCAAATAACGTGTAATCTTGACATGCTAATAAAGTAAACGTGCCCAATTCAACGCCATGCTGAGAAAAACATGTTGGATGATGCGAGAATCATATATCAGTGGAAGAACAAATGACTGTCTATGAATGAAGTAAAATATTAGCGCCAAGGTATGGTACTTGATACTTAGCACGCTTTTCAACTTTCTCCAAGAATACTCTAAAGTTCACTGTCTTAATGAATTGATGTTGAGCTCTTTCCTAGAGTTACAGCTTTTTTAAACTTTGAAAGCCAGTGGATCTGTCAAAGACTGGAATTTCATAACCCTGCTTAGTTTTGTACTTTACACGACTGTCGTTTGTGTATAATTAGTAACGAACTGTTATTTAACAGCATGATTGTTGTTCAGTGCCATACTCGAGAAGTGTAACCCATACGATGGCATCCATCTGTTTATAGGATGGAGGAAACTGTTCCGGATAAACTACAGACCAACTTTCACATGTGTGGGGTGCAAAAAAGGTCTCCAAGATCAGAGAGCAGAGGAAACTACAAATTCCTCGCCCAAAGCCGGGTTTGAATCCGCACCGCGAGTGTCAGAGTGATTAAACGGGAAGTAACTTAGCCACTCGGCTTCTGAATGCTTTTTTTTTCTTTCATCCAATGACAAGTCTGACATTAACGTGTTACCTTGGCGAGGGCTCACAATGGGATCGCTCGAAGAATGTTCTCATCCCAGGGTTTACTTATTTCCAAATATTATTATAATGGCACAATCAGGTTATTATATACTCGGGAGCATAATTCTTGGCAAACAACAAGCTGCTTATCAGAAGTCTGAAAATATCTAAAATATTAAAATTGTCTAAAATATTAATCATATAAATCGCGTAACCGTATTGTGGTCTTTTATGAGTAGAATACTTAGAATTTCTTGTGGAAAAGTGTTCCACTCTATAACATTTAACAGTTATACATTTAGTTTATATACCTAATTAGCCTTTACCTGGGACTAAGAGCTTCATAAGAGGCTTTCCCAGGACAACACACACACACACACACACACACACACACACACACACACATATGTGTAAAGGGAGTTCACCCACCGTTAACATTTTGAACTTAATATAGATTGTTTATCTGCAACATTTACGATACCTTTCTAAAATATGTACACACTTCCAAAGCAATTGCCATAGCAACAACATGCAAATTGTTTGCATTAAAATCTAGCCTGGCGTAAAATTGGTCGATTGAAACTGAACAATAATCACAGTGAGGTTATTTTATATAATAAATATATACATGATAATCCAGGAATGTATACTAATCATATGCATTCTCAATTTTTAAATAAAACCAACTTCCGTACTGATTAAGAGATATATTTTTCGTTGTATACTTTTTATATATGACTGTTTTAATAAATATAACACTTGCGTATAATTCAGATGGATGTCAGTACAAGTACTTCTTATGTTACACGGAATTACATGTACAGAACGTTTCAGCTATATTCTGTAACAGCCAAAGTCAGATGTGTCAAAATTTCGAAGATGTACCTCAGGAACATTTACATTAGGCCCTATTAGCAATTCGGAATTTAACCAGTGGTATATTATGCAATAGATCTTTCATGAAACGCCCATTCCGCGGTGAGATGCAACACCTGATGGTAATTAATTTATTGCCTCCATCAGAACAGATTAACATCGCCATTTGTGACCAGCACCTGCAGGCCAGTCGTACCTTTCAAGGTCACCATACATTTGGCGTTGTTGAAATGGCTGAAGATGACGTCATTATAGTGAATCACTCTTATTGGACCGCTTTGCTAATGGCAGCTGTTTCACGATATTATTGCCTAATCTCTTGAGATATTGGCGAAAATGTCCATATGTCCATCAAACCTGTGCCTGTGTTTTCCATCGTCATCCAAACCACACAAGCAACAGGACTGTGATTATTTGTTTTACCATCGTTTAGCGGCTAGGTGTTCCATCTTTCACCTCTACGGAAGACCGCAGCCATTTTTGAAGCCGGTAATGTACACGCTGAGCTCTAGGTTATTCTACACGGCAACTGTACCTGCCAAGTCAACATGCTGACGATGAACGTTTGGTAGAATAGTTCGCACTTCCCTCAAACTCGCAGAATATACAGAAGACCAAACTTGTCTTCAAAACGTATAGAGTTCCCGAATAACACAGAAGACAAGAAAAAATAGCCATACCTTTGAGACCTCCAGCGGTCAGCGTGCCCGTGGTAAAATGCTGAGGATGCCGTCTAAGTGAATATTACAGCGTATGAAGGTACTGGGCTATAGTGCGAAAGTTCCTACCGGGGTTATTTTTAGCATGTAACCGAAAAGGTACCCTTCCTAGCTTAGCCAGAGGATATAGCTTTCTTTATGTGTAATGTTTGATATATTCAGAAAGATGTACATAGGTTTGTATGGGTGCCTATACGACTCTGGAAGTAGAGGTTTGGATGAAGATCTTTACAAAGGCCACATTCCGGTAATTGGACGTGCGTTAGGTAGATAGGGCAACTGTGATAACGACCTGAGCGGATAATTTCCACAGCCATTTGTACCATTATGTCTTGGCTGGCCTTTACAAAATGGCGATTTTGGCGGAGTGGATGTTACAATGGAATTTTCGCCGAAAGATTCCCAAGAGTATGCATTCCAAATAAAATCTAAGAACTAAATACAAAGGTGAAAACGGAGGCAAGCTAGTTAGCGTCGGTGAATTCGAAATAGTTCTGTTCATTCGTTCATTTTGACAAACTGACCCTAATGCTTATTATACGTCTGCTATACCCTAACTGGTTGACTTTATATTTAACTAAAGTAACTGCTTTGTCAGAGTGACACAAGAGAATCTACTGACTGTCTCACCCTATTATTGAATGAAATACCTGACAGATCGACCGATCGACTAGCTGACCGGTCATCGATCGATATAACAAACTTGACTCGATGGTCAGCTCAACAAAATCCAGGACGGATTGATTCACTGAAAACAACCGAAGGATCGATTCAATGAATCATCATAAAAACAATCAACGAACTAATTTATTGATTACTCAACGATTGGACAACAAAGAAAATCATTGACGGACTGATTCACTGATTGCTCAACGACATCACCGATGGACTGATTCACAGTATGCTCAACCAAATCACTGATGGGCTGATTCACTGATTGCTCAACGAAATCACCGACGCACTGATTCACTAATTGCTCAACAAGATCACCCACTGACTGAGTCACACTATGCTCAACGAAATCACAGACAGATTCATTGACTGCTCAACGAAATCACTGATTTACTGACAGATCAGCGAACTAAACAGAGGGTGAACAGAAATAGGTCAGCTATAATAGTGGTCAACAAAGACAGTTGTAAGCAGAAAGTATTGTCAATAACAGTATAGTCTGGAAAAACAGCTATTGTTCAGACGAGGTAACGCACACATGTATATCATAACAAAAGTTTTGAAATTTTAAGTTTGGTCACCCATTCTCTACAATTTTTAACTGACACCATTTTCATGTGGCCTAAAATGAAGTACATGTACTTATTCGCCTGGCCTTGTCAGTTATAGTCATGAGACAAACGCTAGAATGCGTCTCGAACAAAGCAATATCTATGTCATTCGAAAAGAAGTTCAGCCATGCTCACTGAATGTCGCTCTTGTACATTGTACAAATATCATCCTAAATGAACTGTGTATATTTACTTTCTATGGTTATCAATTCCACAATCATTAACCTGTTTACTGTTTTTTCGCTGACCGAATGTAAAGGTTGTGTCTGGTTCAGTTGTGTTGACAATCTCAACATGTTGTTTGTGTTGTTATTTGTCTTGTTGCCCCGGTCTAGTGACTGGTTCTAGCTGAAATCTCTTAAAATAGGATGGGCGAAAACAGTAGAGTAAACGAGGACGCAATCTAATGTTAGCTTTGGGAGGCAATGCGTCATGTCTTGTATGAACAGCCAATGTAACACAAGGTAATTAGGTTGCCAGATTTAGATTTGTTGCCAGCCAAACACTGTTTCAAACAAAACGTTTGCGCAGAAGAAAGGGAAAGACTTCGAAAGCCATAAGCAACAATTACTATGAAACAAATGCTTACAGTTGTTTCTTGCGGTGTCCGACAATACCACATTACTACATTAGTAGTAAATAATATGAGCAACTTCAAGCAAGAGCCATGATTGTTAAAATCCAAACAGATGAACGTCGCCAAAAGCAATGTCGAGAGTATGAATTTGCTAACAAGAACAGGAAATGATGAAAGCGCCAAATAACGTAACACGTTGTTATGCCAACTAAAGCTAACATATATGTCCAGAAGTGTTGTACTCTCTTGCGTGAAACTTACCATCTTGTGAAGAAAGTCAAACTCATAATTATTATAACATGGAATGGCACAAATAAGAAAACCATTCACCGTTGACCTCAAATAAAAATAATATCAATACCATAAAGTTTTACTTGGAAAGCAAAGCGTGGAAACTGTCAAAGGGTGTACGCGAAGAATAAAGGAATCTATATGAAGTGCTAAAGATGCAGTGTTTAAGTATAACACAATAATTTCCAAATCAATCTCTTCGAAGGTTCAGTACCCAACAGATTCAATGTCAATATTTGCAGGAAACTGTCAAAACGGGTATTTACTGAGGGACAAAATCCAAATTTCCACAAACTACGCATGCTGATGGAATCAGAGTAACACTTATTGTCTCAAAGTGTTTAGGTTATTTGTCAAAAGGTACAATAACTGCCTAAAATAGCGTCCGAACCTGTAGTTCCAGGGTGGGTAGACAGATCGTCGAAAGGCACACACATTCTATAGCTTAATGGCATCATACATATATGGTCCCACGTCTTTAGGTTATTGTCACGATTGCGGTACATTTCATTTTGTTACTGACCCCAATGTGTTCCAAAAAATTAAGTTACTGCTAAGAATAACTATATTCAGTTTTGGCATGTATTGCACAAGATCTTTTCTACCTTAGTTTTATTTGCTTTGCTCTATGTTCGAATCTACGATCTACAAATGTTGGCACCTGTTTCTAATAAGCACTACTCAGAGTTTTGCTTTGTAGGGAAAAAAGAAAGAAGAAATACCCCCTGCTGAGCACCAGTGCATCATGGAGTGCTCAGCCATTGCACTTGCAGCTTTTCTTTCAATAAATTACAATTAGAGCCATTCTTTCTGATTACAAGTTTGGACACAAAATTCATTTTATGAATTTTCATGTTTTCAAACATTTTAGCGTCACTGCTGCACCATTCAATTCTCAGTATGAGAATTGCTATTGAACTGAATTTTTGGAAGAAATATAACCAGCCTATAATTTCATTCAAAGTTTCCTTTCAAAAATGCGCCTAAACCTTTAGTTAAAATTTCATTTTTGTTCCAGTATTCCCTGGCCTCACCACTCTCCGGACAGCCTCGGCTGATGTTCTGGTAACTCCCGCGGGAGATGCAGGGATCCTCTGTACCCGGGACTCTGGTACTGGGACGTTCGTTGTGAAGTACTTTCTTCCTCCCCACTAGTCGATCCTTCCTCCACGAAATAATACTCGTCGTCTGGGTGGCTTTTGTCACTGTCGTATTCGTACTCGTCGTTGTTGCTTTGATAGAGCCCTACGTTGCCACGGTAACGCCCTGTCTCCGGATCAAATCGATACGCCATCTTGGCTCGGGAGTACCATCTTCACTCCCTACAGCACAATATGCGAATGTCGTCTCTCCTAGCTTCTTTTAAACTGTCCTCCCCTGAAGCCAAGTGGGTCAACCTTTCCTAGCCCCTATTCCGTGATTCAGATTTACTCAGGTTCTTTCACGGTGGTATTCTCCGCATTCCCCTTGAAATATTACTCCACAAGGTTCTCCAGCGAAAATTCAAATCCTCTAGTCAAACATCTTGTTACTTCCCTTTCGGTCGGAGTCTTTAAACCGAGTATTAGTCATCCAAGCAGGGCCCGTCCCCGCTCGTCTTCCCTTCAGGCCTTCTCATCACCGCTGTAAACACCAAGACTGCTGGCTTCACCCACGAGCTTCTCAGCGACGAGCACAGGTCACCAATCGAAAATCCACTTGCCGGTCGACTTAGAACGACTAGAGTTTCGCTAAAATTGGAACTCACGATGACCCAGAAAGGTAGTCTATTTCGGATCCAAACTGCCCTCGAAAAAAATTGTCGGTATTATCTGACAGGTTGAGAAGAAAACTGTTCTGGTAGTAAACTAGAGGGCTATTATAAACATCCTGGGTTTTGACGAAAACTCTTGAATGACGTCTCCAGCCGGTGATGTTGTCTTCAGAACACAGCTCTACACTACTGAGACGTAGATTCGTTGGTTTATGTTTGGTATTTTTTTTGCGTTGCCCCAAGCAACTGTGTCGTATTTTTATTTCGCCTTGGCACGCGTTTAGTGAGTCAAAATGTTTACTCCTAGATGCATTCCGAGTGGAAAAACAAATGGGTTAACCCTGAAGCCCCTCTTTCGTTAAAACCATGTTGGAGAAAAACGTAGCATGGTACATCCTCCACTTAATTGGAACTATTTATGCGCACGGCATCTACTGTATCATATCATGAAATACGGCTATTTATACATTTAGATATTAATACACGGAAAGAGATGAAGCGCTCTCTGGTTGTGTTTATGAGTAACACGTCAAGGGGCAAAGATTGGCAATACATAAAGACACTCAGACAACTTCTAATCCACTCTCGAAAAAATCCGGCAACTCGAGTTTCCTACGTCATGCTCATCTCGTCGATCATCGCACTTTTTCGCGTAACGGTCGGCAGCGATTAATCACTTAAACCAATGGTCACGTGACTTATCTTTGATTTATTGCTGGGCAGTTCTGCGTTTCAAGAGGACACCATATACTATTTTAAATGCCTGCAACATTACAACTATGATCATGTCCTTAGCACATTAATTATTTCCAACTATATACATACGTGCATGTTATTATCTACTAGTTACTTGTTAATTATTGTTGTTACTTGTTACGATAACGGCACGCAGTCTATAAACAAGTTGCAAATTCTGTAAAAATCGTCAAAATAACATGTAATTCATGTGGCATAATATGTGGGAAAAGGTGCATATCAGGTCACTTTATTTTTATACAGCCTATTCTACCTATTCTCAAATTTCTCTTCTCACAAACTAGATGACTTCATACAACAATTTGAAAAAAAATACTAAAACAAAGGAAAGGCAACAAAAAAAACAGACAAAACCAATACAAGCAATATTTTACACAGCCTAATTTTGAACATCATTGATTGCACCTGTTAATTTAATCGTGATAACGTGATAATTCGTACATGTAAGCACACGTTTACCCTCTCACATTCCCATTATAAGACATGTCCATTACTTGACATCCATGGCATTATGTGACATCCCTATTATCTGACATCCACTTTATATAACAGCCTCCTTATTTGACATCCAAACCATATGACAACTTCATTATTTGACAGGAGTCTCATCATATGACATCCCATTGTTTGAAATGGATCACATCATGTGACATCCTATTATATGACACCCTCATTACATGACATCCACATCATATGGTTTCCCCATTAGATGACACCCCATTGCATGACATCCCTTTCATATGGCATTCCCGTTATATGACATCCCCATTTTTTTTACATCCGCACTACATCATGTGATGCCCAAACTTTCTGACGTCACATTTTCCCACTGCAATCACCATTTGGTACGTCCACATTTATATCATATTCAAATTATGTCATATCACCATTAGCCTATGCCAACATTATACCTCGCCCACCTTATCAGACATTTGCATCATCTTATATCAACATTATTATTTATCGGCCTAGATAAGCGTTTCATATAAGATACATGTACATGGGTGTAATTTTGCACAGTAAACAATAACTACAATACTCTACAGCACAGCTAAGTTTTCCATGGAAATAGAATTGATGAGCAGAATAAGACTTGATCATGCAAGACCGGATCTGGGATTGAACACTTGTATTGCCTTTCCAGCTTTCGAAACAGTAGACTGTAATGTTCTACACAGCGACCACTGGACTGAAATAGCACACAGACATCTTGACAACACGACCGCTGGTAGTATCATATTTTACCTTGGTTTACACGGACGAAACCTGGATTCCCTATATTATACACACACTGAGCTTCTGGAATGGCAAGCCTCAAAAAATAACAAATAGATTGGCAATGTCTTCTCCGTGCGCTGTGGTATATATTCCTGGCTTCACGTTTGTTTCACGGTTTGAAGTGGCCAGGCTAGGTTTAACGCAGAGACTATACATCTTGTTGAACAGTCATAGGAAGTAGGCCATGTTGGAATGCCAAGGGAGTGTTTCCGCTAAGTGATTCCGCATCAAAACGTTTCTAGTACCTTCCTCGTAAGCCCATCAAAATGTAAGCTGAAATATTTTTTCCGATGAGATATAGGCCTACACATCTGCTTTTTCATCAAAAGTGACATAGGGATAGAAATTTTACAAAACAGTTTCAGAATCTATAGATTGTTAGACGTTGTTAGCAAATGCGATGCACCATTTGCAGCAACAATGCCAACTGCTGTCCTTATTGGCATTTTAATCCTTACTGACTTATGAACCTCGCCTTGAACATCGTTTTCATGAAAACCTTAACGACGTAAATAAATAAACCTGAGCAGTGTATTACCCCAAAATTAGTTCATTGACATGACAGTCTGATAATGGTACACGCTTATACGGTTGCATACAGCAAATATTTAAATTTTGACATGTCGACTGTATTTTATCTCAATTACATAGTCATAGGTACAAAAATGTTGATTTTTGACTCGTGAAAAGAATGCTATTCTCGAAGTTGTTCAAAGCGCAGTTTGTCTGTAGTGGCAAATTAGTAAAACGAGGTGCGCAAATTGGCAGAGGTATGTGGGCAGAACTCCCATCCTGCATTTCTTAGGGTTAGAGAGTAGGGAACTGACCTAGTCTTGTGCAGATTTAGGGTCACGCGATTTCCGGAAATAAATAAAGCGGTCAACTTTGTTTAGAAACATGGATGTCAGTAAGTAAAAGAACTGTACAACACTTTCTCCGTCAATGAGGTTTGAAGATGGTTAAAGACCATATAATCAAGGCCAAACCGGGCAATCCAGGTCTAAAACCATGACTATACCGGAATCACATATAACGGTAAGTCCCACACGTCACGAAAAAGCAATGCCATTCAACAATACTAGAATTGTTCAGTCGGAAATGTGCCAACCAGTTGAATTCTGTAAGTCTTGTGAAGGCAAGAGGTGCCCATTTTCTAAAACATGACATTTCATGTTTACTTAGCCACAGATAAACGTCGTGGGGAATCTAAAAGGCTCCGACACTGAACTATTCAGCAAAGAAATTCCTGTGTAAATTGTAAATTGTGACGGTAAAAACCCTACTGAAGTATAACAAGTATAAAATAAAACATACAGGTACCGATGTGACATGGAGTCAGTAAGCAACTGTCTTGCTGTTTGAAATAGATGACACATACATGGGTAAAGTGGATAGTTAAGAGGTTTGCTCATGTCTTGATGATGGAATTAAGACTGATGGAGATGAATTTCATGTGCGGGTGTATGTTAGTAATTGATGGATGCAGCCAATGAGAATCGGTGCCCGCTTCGACTTTGCATATGTCAACTTCGATTTAATTTTTATGCTATGTTTCATTTATGTTGCAATACTGTCACATAAATATTGCTCATTTCCAAGATACTTAGTATCGCAGGCTTATACAGAATAATACAAAACGTAGTCCGGGATACATGAGGGCACTGATTCCCAAGGGCGATAACTGACGAAGAACAATAAAACCAACAGGTGCTGCCATGCCTCGTTTTGGTACCTAATCACATGACCCACCTCAAGCTCTTCCGCTTTTCTTGCGCAATAACTGTGTCATCCTGGGTGTAAATTTTCTCTGGCAACATTTTCAGGCTTCACGCACAGGCGTAACCGGAACTGATGTCATCTTGAAGAAACAAAGGCTGATGGTTAAGTGATGAAATGAAGGAAGAACGGGGAAACTGGACGAAGGGGGAGAGAAAGAACTTTAGTGGGGGTGGGGCGTGGTTGGGAGCTGTACGAGAGTTTGCATGTGACATCATCACCCAAGTTAAACAGCAACTTGTCGGTCATCTTGGAGAATCATTCTCTGTTCTCCTCCAATATGGGCACCGGGAAATGCAATGCAAATTCTCCACTAGGCGTCAAGGAATAAAACAAAATGTCATTTAAGAGGGAAATAAGGTTTTTAACAGAAAAACTGCACGTATAATAATGAGATAATTTTACCGTGCAAGAGTCAAAATATTAATGAATTATAATGGAGTGATATGATACAGACTATGATTTTAGGTTGATGTGATCGTGTATATATAATGGGCAGTCGAGGTTTACTCTGAAATGCCAGTAAGTGAGGAAACAAGAAAAGCCTAAATTGAATACACACAAAGATTCCAGTATATATCATATAGCACAACATACATTTTAAAATCGATTTAAAACTTTCAGTAAAAGAAATTGGGACGGGTCTTTGAAGAAAATAATGAACTCTGTGTAAAGCTGTTACGTGGTTGTTGTTACTATAGAAGTTATTGATTAATTTTACAATGCATAACAGATTGTATCAAGACCAAAGTTCGTTCGAATTCCAAAGCAGCGACATAGGAAATATAGTGTTAATGAGCATGAATATTAGGAAGAAAATCGATCTTCACTTCTAGGAAATACTTATGAGTTGTTAGTAAAAATTTAACCATTTTTCTTTCCCAGTTTTAATTTAACGTATAAACTTATGACACTAGAGAAAACATTTTCGTGTCAAATCCGAAATAAATATGTATCAGCATACAAATAAGAAAGATATGGTTTATTTTTCGGAAGTAAGATACACTGTGAAAAACTGCTGTTGATTGACCGCTAAATGTACCGGCAGTTTTGAGACATAACCATGTAGTATTCAGTGGTTTCAAAATTACAAGCATATTAAGCTGTAAATTTACAATAATCTTTTCAGCTTAGCCATCAATGATTCATGGCCCCAAGGCTTCTTTGTTATACAGAGGTAGAGAGCTTTCTGTCAGGAGAAAAAAGCACCTGACGTTTGCGGGGAAGAAAACAAGGTAAATTCAGCATAAATCCAACCAGATTTCCCACCTTTTTTTTGATTACAAACATGTGGCAAGGTGGTTTCCTTGGCAGAGCAAGACTTCTCGTCGACGATAATCTATTGTTGTTGGCCGAGGTATGGGTAGAGACCTAGTGTTACAATGGCGGCTTGCGAGAACAGAGGTGGTATTGACTATCATAGGAGGTGAAAATGGTAGAGCAATGGCCGCGGGTTAAAACACACGGTAAAGAGAACATCATGCCTGACAACTTTTCCATAATTCTGAAAATGTTAAAGGATCGGCAAAGTACATGATGATGTTAACGATATGAAAAAAGCCGAATTTGGCGGTGGTAAATGACGGAGTTCTGCAAGAATGGTTAAGACAAGTATGCTTGGCAAAGGTAATCTATACTTAGTCTTGGCTGATGTTGGGAATGGTTCGTTTCACGTCATCCAGAGACTCGATTCGGTCTATTCGTTGCCCAGACAACTTCTCTAAAGAATGGTACAAACCCTTGGACAGATATAAGGAAAAAAGAATCATTCATAGAGATTAGACATAATAGGATCAAAAACCCTGCGGCGATCTAGCACGTGGTTGCTTTGACATTATAGCAACAAACGGAGAAAAATATGGGGAAAAAAACCCGAGAACTTACCAACAAGAGAGATATATGTTGCTCCTTATAAAACGGACCTCGAAATAATGCGAAAAAAGCAGAACATTGCAGGAGGAAGCCTAAATTCTTAACCTGTTCGAAAAGCGACAACCGTTATCGCGGGGCCCGAGTGAATTAATCAGAAATAATGTGGTCGTTTTCACGTGCTCAGGCGCAGGCCAGAAGGATGGATATTTCATAGGTCGCTGAGAGAATCTTGCTTGTGATTCAGGCAAGTTATTTTTGTCTGTTGCCCCTCGACTCCCTGTTTTCCGTTAACGCACCTTTTTTTCGACATAGCCGGTAATGCCCCAAACAACAAATGGTCTGTACTGACGACCCCATCAAAGGAGTAGAGACCATGCCGCGAGCCAGTATTTACAAACTAAGATTCACTTTACGGGCCAGGTAAAAAAAGTAATGAACATTTCTTGCAGACAGCTACAGACCAATATGCTTCCTGAAGTGCAGAGTTTTTCCGCCAAGAATACAAGCTACAAAACTGATCAACAATAATATTTGCTAATTAATAATTACGTAAGTCAGAGTGTCGCGCGACTCCAATGATGATGTATACTGTGCATTCAAACTACGGGTGCTTTTCAAAAATTTTCAGAAATTCATTGCACTTTTCAGTTCGAATTTTGACCCGAATGTCAGCGTAGAACATAACTGTAAGTAAGGTTAATTCACCGCACTGTTAAAAAGTATAAAGGATCCCATTTTTCACAGAGTTGGGCCAAAAGTTTGCAAGGTACATGAGCCAAGTTCATAGGCCAAGTGACATTACTTGATAAAGCTTATACAAGATTTGATATCGTTTGGCTTAAATTCGTAAATGGTAGCAGGCTTTGTTGCAAATTTCAGTTGTAATCACGGACGTCATTTTCTCGAGCCTGAAGTAACTACGACCACATTTACATCAACCCTTTTTATATAATAATACGCAAACTGAACAAGAAGTATAAACTATGATTAAGAGCCAGGGATGTTTAACAAGCGTAAACATAATTAAGTTGCAAAATGTAAAACACACAGGTCCTCCACTTTCTTGCAGGGATAATTCCTCGTCGAGTTATTAGGAAGCAAAAACGTCTGGCTCCCATACGGTGAAAATAAACGACTTTTCTACTGTGTGCGTTATTTTTGCAGGTATACTTTTGGCATTTCTGTTCCAGGGAAGCGGTAAAGGTCTTTCAGCCTTGTGATAGATATCTGGGGTATCATACCAGACGGTGTGGAAACAATGGCCAGAGCTGTAGAATTTTGAGCATATCCAGTTATATGTTCTAGCTGGCTACATCCTTACATTCTAACAAAATCAAGCAACAGTGGTTTGTTTTCATTGTCATTTATGCTATTTTCAGACCTTCACGTATAAAATTTGAATACCAAAATATTTACAATATATACAGGAATATACGGACCGTAAAAGTGACATGGTGAAAAAACAATTGGAAGAAAGAAAAAAAAATTGTGTTTGAAGAGAAAAAGTCGGGGTGCCGAGTTTCAAAGTTCTTAAATGACTTTATTGATCAATCAGGGATCGTTTGCCATCGAACAGCCAATACGGCAGCGACAGACGAGCGTCTCTCACTGATGTATAAATATTTTGAGTAGGGTTTTACCATCAGAGAAATACCTTTGTTTTTTTTGACGTGGTCGCCTACACAAGTCAGTTCCAAGTTTTTTAAAACACATCATTCTCAGCTATGCCATAGGTTTATACGAGCGATGAACTAAAGGAACAAAGGAGTACACAGCACAGACCAACTTGTTTTAGCCGGGCAATGCATATATTTCTCATTATCAACGAGATAGCTATAATTAAGTTTAATTTCTAGAAACATTGGCTGTCACAAACTATATAGCTGGCTTCCTTTAAACCTAACTGCAACAGCTAAGGTAACTAAACAGGTCAAGAATACCGTAGGGCTGGCTATAGAAACCTACAGAAAGGATTAAGAGAAAGAATGCAAGGTAGAAAACATTATTCGAATACTTTACCCAGCTCGGGTGGGGCTATGACAAGCCATAAAATGCCGGGCTTATTTTGCCAGAGGCCATATAACCTTTGTGTAGTAGCTACCAACACATGCGGTTTCTATAACCAGTGGTGTATTATACGGTTGAATGTTTACTTTATTGATAATAATCCAAGATGGTTGGACGTTACTACAGATCGATATTGCGGTGGCGTTCCTCGTCTCAGAAGAGGCGATTTCGAAGCCGTGGATGTAATAATTCGCCAGCTGCAACAGTTCATAGAAGGAGTAATGGCACTGACTGCCAAACATTATAGGCTCTACATAGAGAGTCTAGCGTAACCCTTAACGCTTTAAAACTCGGGGTCCCGCCTTTGCAACTCGAGGTCCCCGGAGTTCCGACTTTTTGCCATCGAAAATTTTCTTTTACGACTTTCACTTTTATGGCTCAGTAGGAATATGCACACAGTGACAAAAACAAATTTTGTTGTATCTGTATGACTTTAAATAAGTTTGGTTCTAAATCCTTTAAAATATATATTTAAGCTACAGCTACTACTAATGTATAAACGATTATAGCTGTAGGACTATTCATTTGAGGCTCATGACGATCTATATTGAGCGAAATGGCTGAATGATGGAATTAATGGATAATTAAATGATTTCCTATTACAAATAACCGATATATCACTGTAACGATTGGTTGACAGGGTGACTGAAAATGTATAACATCGACTTTCAAAAATAATGCACGAAGTTTGACTTGAAAAAGGTTTGAGAAATGTGACACAGTCATTTTTGACTGACATGTAAAAACACTGAAAAAGTTTAGCAAAGTAAAAGAATCAACAATTGATCTAGAACAATGCTTTGATTTCCTGAATACTGAAATACTGAAAAGTTTGCAGTTTTGTCCTTTCCACTGATACATAGATTTTATTGGTAGAAACCAAACGGAGTTGAAAAATAATTAGACAAATGCCTAGATGAGATGCCAAAATTCAACCACGGTGCAAAATTTTTCAGTGTAAAACCCAAACTGAGTTAAACTGACAAGAGGTCGTATTTCACCGGTCTGGTGTGCAAACATGTGTACATCACTGTCGCTACAAAGCACTGCAAAACTGAGGAGCGCTATTGCTCAGTGTTTTCCCTATAACATAACTCATTGATAAAGTCTAATGCCACGAGCACCAAACTGGTGTGCTTTGTCACTGAATACCTCGTTTATAACCGTGTAGAAATGTATATATAGACAGCAGCCGATTATAAGAAACACACAGGCGTCTGTCCCCTGAGCGAACTTATGGTGTTTGGGGAGGTTCAAGGGTTTACAGCTGACTCACGCCTCACCATGGAAACGGGGGTGCGCGAGGAGGAAATAGCCTGTGGAGATTTAACCTTTATCTGTGGCACGGTTATATATATATGTGTAAGAAGTAGAGAGACACGTGGAAGTGTGTTATGGACAAATGTACGCCAGATGTCACAGGTGATCATCCCTTCGCATAAAATGGTCCTACGGCATACAAAAAATCGAGTGAACCTAACGGATTTAAGAACACCTTTGAATATAGAGGTTAACTTAGATTACTACCTATAGTACAGTCATGGCAAGATTGCAACAAAAATATTGGTCGGTGGTCTGTAAAAATATGGACAATAAGACATATAAGGACGACGACACTAGCGTTACTTTCTTATATCCAGTTATTCATGCCTAACTGAAACACTCGTTTATATCGAAATAAGGACAAATAAGTTGATAAATCACGAGGGAATACTGCATTCCATTTCGGGATACATGTAGGTTTTATAAGAGACAGATAAACGGGAAATCTGTGAAGCGAGAGTGTACATGTAGTTGAAATGGTTAAAAAACTTATCGGTACTGAGTTCCTTTGATTCTGGGTATACACAATACAACTTATACCTACATATACGATGAAATCTTTTAGTGCGAGTTATCGACTGAGAGAATAGCTAATGGACTTGGGAATTGTGCCGGTTAAGTGGAATGATTTGAGAGTTAGACACAGTGGATCCGATATGGAAGCCTTATGAATTCCGTTAAAGATAGGCATTTTAATTCCAGTTTTAAGCAGATGTTACTGAAACTTTTGTGTCAAAAACCACATAGAAAAAACATAAAAATGGCTAGACTTCAGCTGCATTCGAACTCCGATACTCTGTGTTTAGGCCGACTCTGGTCTTTTACCCCGGACGTCTGTATTCACTTGGAAATCGGAAATGCGAAGAGAAACTGGAATCTGGACTAAACATCGACGAGCCATAAAGATGCCAGAAGAAATTAGTGAGAGACTAAATATAACTGACCCTCTGGCCAGATGGCCGCCATTATAAATGAACGGCCCAGATAAGGGACTGACAGAGAGGGTGTGTGTGGTGTGGAGGGGTGGGGGGTGGGGGAGTCGGAGTTGGGCCGGGGGCTGGTGGGGGAGCGGGGGGCTTTGTGGAGCAGATGAGAGGGTCAGTGGGTGATGCGAGGTGCAACAAAGCATCCGCCACTGCATGCTTCCCGTTGAGTTGTTCACAAATGTCTACTGAGCAAAATGTGATATGGACTTTTGCTTACTGCTGATGTAAAACCGGCTATTGTGTACAACAGATCAGCAGTTCAAGTGAGCCGTGGCGAATTCCACGTGCAGTCTAAGGGGATCGAATATGTTTCATTTTCAGAAAATAAAAGGAAAAATAAATTAATACATTAAACGTAAGGACCTATATGCAAAAGGGCAAAAAGATATTATTTTGAAAAAAAAAAATCAGCTGCATGCAAAATAGGTACCGAAGTTGAGTTCTGATTAAATTTGAATTTGTCAATTTAAAACATTTCAATTGTCATATCCTCATCTATCTGATAGATGTTATCTTCTTGCTATTTTAAATTTTTTAATTGCGGCATTTGCTTGAATTCAAATAACCTTCGAGCTGTAATGGCCATACACCAAACACTTAAAAATACTTTTGAGGCCACTTGAGAATGTGTCAGACGGGTCTAACACCAGTCTTTAAAGTGCTTGTTCAAAACTGTAGTGAAACTTATACCAGTCTGAAATCTAAATATCCATGTCCTATTAACAAAAATTAAATGACATTTCAGTCTCCACTAATTGTTGGCTTAATGCCGGGCCTGAGCCCTAATGCACGTGTGGACAAGTGTTCCTCACTGAAGATTGTTTATTATCTGCGTCTTTTCTGTGGGATCATGGACGGTATGTTATAACGGGGATCAGAGATTTTTCATCGACATTAGAATTTATCAGCGGCTTAGGCAGAACGCGTCGACACTAACGCGCTATTTAAACCCAGCGATGGAATAATAAACGGCGTGGCACCAAAAAGAAAAAAGAAAAAAAAAACGTATGTTTCTACAAAATACCAGCACATCTCATTTTCCAATTGCCAAGGTGAAAAATGAAAGAGATTTTGTAGTAATATTCTAATTGAAAAATATATATAAAATCGAAGAAACACAAGAAGGTCGGTACTCCTTGAAATGTATTCAATGGCGCGTAGATCATTAAACCGCCTCTTCAAGCGGCAACTCTAAATGTTAGTGCAGCAGATATTATCTCGCTTTTATTTGTTTCATTAAAAATGTGGTGAAGTAGAAAGTTCGCATCAAAGAGCCGGTTGTTTATTAATATTCGTGGCAGAACGAAATGGATAAAATAAAAATAACGAGGAATGTCCTAATTGTTAACAGTAACATACGGCTGCTGAAGTGAAGAAATAAACCGTGCTAAACTTGTAGACGAACTAGTGCAATGAGAAACCGTTTTTAAATCGAAACCTTTTGTTAAGATATGAAATATCTAAAAGCATATTATGTGAAAGTTTAATGTATCAAAGCATGTAAATCTGTAATTGGTGAATATTAGTATCTGAAAATAGGCTACTTTGAATTTATTTTTTCGAAATATTAGAAATATCTGAAATCAATCTAAGCTATAGTTTGCTGGAAACGTTTGTTGTCTGAATATCATATAAGAATAACATACTTACATGAAAAATTCAAGATCTTTGGAAAACTCCTGGTCGAACGTTCCTCACTACTACTGCAGACTTTCACTGGTGTACATCGTCAAATCTTCGATAAAAAGGCGGTTTAAGATTTATTCACAGGCCTATATATTCTGCTAAAAATCGTTTCCCGCCAAAATGAAACAGGTTCCTTTAAATTCTGACCAATGTAATCAATGACATTTCCGTTGATTCGAACCTATTTTTGTAAATGGACTGTTATCAGGTTACTGTGAAAGGTTTGAATGCAACATGGCATCATATTATACTGGGAAAGGTCCCAAACGATCAGTGGCATCTGCCAGGGCGGGAAGCTGTGCGATTGGTTGAGGATCTCGCGGTTGATGATGGTTGAACGTGCGGACAGGGAGATAACTGGCCGTGACGTTACGTGATTGAGACCAGGAAGGCGGGATAGGAATCCAAGCACCGTTTAATATGGCGGAAATTCGAAAATTAAATGTTCTGTTTAAAAGCAGGGGCAAATAACTATGGATGATTTGAGGAATGAAATAATTGCTTTATCGCTAAGCTAGAGCAAAATTTTTAAGACTATGTTGAAGCGTTGAAAAACTGGCTAATTTATACGTTACCTTAACGTGATCGCCAGCTGATTTGAGAATACTGTAGAGATTTATTTATTTGTTTATTTCACTGCTGTTTAGTATAACACTCAAAGTACCCAAGGATGTACAGCTGGACCACGTTATTCGTGTGAAATCCAACTGTACTTGTAGGGTATTGTTCAGCCATACATGTATGTATGAATTAGTTTATTGGAAAAATTTCTTCTGCGTTCCCTCCAGCATTATTCCGGTCATATCACGACCGTGTCTCCTTATACATCAGACCAGTGCCAGTGCCGACATACTTGTAGTGCTGCCTCACTGGAGTGTTATGCAGAAGGTGCCATCTTTCTCAGGTACAGCATATACTCACACCAAATCGGCCAGTTTTATACACGCTTACTTAGTTGGTACTAAGAAAAAGAATTTGAAAGGCATCACTTGAAGCGGATTCGAACTCGGCGATCTGAGCCATATCTGTACAAAGTATATGTACCTAACTATGTAAAACCCTGGAATAAGGGTTGTATAAGCATCCGTGTTCATTATATGCCCATAACGCTTTTATGAACAGGTGTCATGAAAGCGCGACTTGTATTCGATCTTGAAAATGTCAATGGGCATTGAAGACTTGTGACTTTCGCTCTCTAATAAGTCACCGGCTTTAATATTCATCCGTTATTTCTTACATGTTCCTATGGAACTGGTGTTGTAGGATATTTTGAAGGTGAGTCTTTATAACATATACATTCGTATGAATGTTATACGACATAAACCTATGGTTTACTGCATAAGCAAGTGAAACTTGTTATGTTCAAAACAAATGAGAACTGATATCCAGTTATATGCACTAACAACGCCACTTCAACGTCAACAAGTGGCATGCAGATGTTGGACTCTTAGACTTCATCGGGATTCCTGCTTAGGAGGTGGACGTTAAGATAGAGGCAAATTTCCATTCCAAATGTGCCGCCTTATGCACAATCATCATGTAATTGTCATAACTAAAATGTGATAATTTCTATTCTTATACATTAAGTTAACGGTGAAGGGGTGTAAGTATGTCTTTTTACAAGCAGTCATATATTCATGTTCTTTTGCCGTGAAATTTTGTTTGATTTATTTACACATGTAAATTTATTTATTTGGTTCGTGGTTAACGATTAATAAATTTCTGTCAGGTGTATGGGTGGAGAAAGCCGTAATGTCATGAAGAAGAAAACCAGCGTCCTTCGATAAACCACCAGATTTAAACTCTCAGCTAAACCAGCAAGTGTTGGGTTATTCTTGTTTAAAGTTCATAATCAAAGCCAAGATACTTTCAAAGAAGACAGAAGACGGATAAGGACAGTGTTAAAAACAACACGTAAACGTAGTTTTGCCAAGAACTCTTAGCAAGGTGAGGCGCAAACAATTGTGAAAACAGCGCCTAGCTGAGAGGGTATCCCGCTTCTGAGGACAAAACAGAGGAGAAAAAACAAAAGTGGGCGTCGTCCTTGTTGCTAGAGGCGGAAATGATCTACGAGGAGGCATTTTGCCAAACTTCCTGAAAACATTTCCACTGAATTCGTCACATTAACTATGCACACAAAGTCGGGGTAAATAAGGAGAGGAAATATAACGAGAGTGAAGTCGTGAATGACGTCACAGGGAAGATAAATGGACATGACTTGTGGTGGAAAAGTCCACCTCATTATGGAAGATAGCCAGCTGGTTTGCACGTTGCCAACGCTAACTGGATGAGCAGACGACAAGCGAGAGTAATTAATATTCATATATTCATAAAGATTATTACCTTCATACCTTAAGAAATTAGGAAAATTTTAGAGCATTAATTTAGGTCTTATAAATTCAAGTTGGACCCCTCCCCCTCCCAGCCCGTTTGAAACATGTGTTGTAATTTCAACTTCCAATACCGACAACCAGGCATAAGGTCAGAAATAGCTTAGTGCAATCGGCCACTGAGTCTGGCGTAAAGGAAGTCTTAATTCTTACTGGTCTATGCATGTAATTCTAAATATTTTTATTACTCTTTGGAGATATACCCACTGTGTGAATCAGGGACAATCCACCAAGTTACCTTGCTACAGTTACGTCAGTGTGGTCATTAACAGTTATCATGCATGAATTGCGCAGTTTTGCACTATATCCTGTATCGGAATCATAACATACTAAATAAATGTCACCATAGATTTTCTAAGGAAGAACTGGTCACGCATATAAACGGGCAAAATTGGTCGGGTAGATAAACATTTTATCTTGTTAATTGCATCGTATTTTGACAAAAATCTCAGATGGTATTCTTATTATATTTTTTGTTTGTTTTGCTTTATTGGTGAATATTTGAACATTTGTGGCAAATGTTATTATATCGTGTGGTGAATGAACTGGCAGGACTAGCTACGTCTAGAGACTATACGGCGTATTTTCGTGGTTACCAGAAAGCAATCCAAGGCAGCGTTGGGTTCAATTCGACAACTCAATATGTAAATGCTATCTATTCATATCGCGAGTGGGTTAACACCTGTAGGAAAACTCTAACCATCTCGCCAGGATGGTAAGTCTCTTATCACTGTGGTAATACCCATACCACTCTGAAGGATGGAGCGACCCTAGTTGTACAGCAATCTCAGACTTAATAATGAGCTTCCTATCTCATAGGCATACACATATAGCAACAGAGATACAAAATAAGGTGTAGGCTTCTAGTTTCTATTTATTCGGGGACAACAGTACATTTAAAATAGTCATTACTTAATAAATGGTGAAACAATAAGATGAAAAAAATATAAAAAAGTTATAAGTATGTTGCTGTATTCTGAAAGACGAAACTGAAGTCAAATATTCTCCTATCCATGAATTCAGCAGGCCAGATGTCACATCACCTCTTTCCCGAGGCAGTGATACAAATTCCGGTGAAAGGAGCTAAGAAACCATGACGCCACGGAATGACTGTGCGTGCTTAATCAATGAGCCGTACATCGGGTTGACTTATTTTGAAGCAGTTTTGCTAACAACTGGTCGAATATCGATATTTTGATTTATACATTTATAATAATGACGTCACACACTGCATGTTCACACTTGAGGTGATCACTTGAGGTAAAAGGGAACCTAACACATCAATGACTCACAGCAAGGATTGCACACGCCACACTGAGTTACTTGAAACAACTGTATATGGGTTGAAATCCACAACAACAAAGACCACACTTGTTCCGTTTATATAGGTATGAGCACCAGATATCAGTCTCTAGGGATTCAAATTTTCTCTGGAGGATGCAGGGAATTGGACATGTGGGAGGGGGAAGGGAGGTAGAGAGATACATGTAGACAGACAGAAGCCAGTAGATGATCAAAGAAACAACAGGTGATGGTGTTTATGGACTTGACATTGAAATTTGGGAAGATTTGTTCACAGGGAAGGGGCATGGAGGAAGCGATAAACCGAAGAAAGAGTTTATGACACTTGGTGATGAATTAATAGGCAAATCAGTGGGGAAAACGTTGGCGTTTTCGTTTGTAACTTATTTATTTATTTATTTACCTAACCTTCAACACCATACTCAAGAATATCTCACTTCTTTGACGTTGGTCAGTTGTATGGTTGGGGGAGCTTGGGATAAACCTCTGAGTTTTCTGAAATTAATAGCACACTGTCCCATTTACAAGCTTCCTGCCCAAGATCGGGATTGAACCCGTAAATCGCTTGTTTCTCTGGCGATTGACAGGTATGACGAAATGTGTAGGACCCAGTTTGTTGTAAGGCGAGTTCACCTCGGATAGAACAGCTTGATAAATCCAAAAGCTATGTCAGTGCTACCCTGTCTATTTGTAGCACTGTGTATTTGTAGCTTAGCATTTGCAGCTAAGTATGATTCAACATATATGGTAGCATTGCTTAACCAAGTAATCGGCAAAATGACAAATTCCATCATAAAAAAGCTGTTTGGATACAGATAATTAATAACAACAATATCACAGAACCGAATCCCAGATAACCCAGTTTCTTGAAGCTAAAGCTCTCCTTGGGCAAGGTTTTTTTTTTTAGACTTCACTGCTGTTTAAACTGTGAAGAAAATTCATTGTTTTGTTGTTCAGGTGACAATGAAAAGTAGAGTTTCCATATAGTACATAAATTATGTTTGAAGAGTGATAAATTTGTGTACCAGTTATCAATACTTTACGTATGACAGCCCTAAAATCTTTAATCAACTTAAGTGCTTGACTTTTCAGTGACAGTATATATAACAATATTTATA